>SEMN01001216.1:70893-84051 GCA_005408345.1 Macquaria australasica | reverse complement strand
GTCATTCATAGATCTAATAATGTTACGAGTGACATCGAGAGTGTATTGCTGGCACAGTTGCCTGATTTCAACCTTACCATAATCCCACCATTGTCTTAGGGATGTAAATTCAGATTTTCTAGACCTGAAAATTCCCCAGAAGAAAACAAAAGTTTCTTTAAAATGAACGTCCATAAGCAAGGTGGTGTTAAAATGCCAATATGCACTCTTATGTTTAATATTTGGAACACAAATATTGCCAATAACCATTGAATGATCCGTAAAACCCACAGGAACTATCCTGCACCCTTTGACCGTGCTGAAATGATGCTTAAAACAATAGAGTCTGTCTAGTCGAGCCAAAGAGATGGTGCTGTCCCTGCTGTGCAGCCATGTATATTGCCTTTCCTTGTGATGCAGTTCCCTCCAAATATCCACCAAACTTTGAGTCTCTATTAACTGAGTCATTGCATGTTTGGAGGCAGCATGAGGCTCACGGTGGTTTCTGTCTGCTGCATCATTCACTGTACAATTAAAATCACCTCCTAAAAACACCATTTCTTCACCAGAACAATTATTCAAAATTAAACCGATTTCATTTAAAAAATTAACTCTTTCAGGTCCTGAAGTGGGAGCATATACATTTATCAAAACAACACTATAATGTTCGAAACATGCTGTAACTACCAGCAGTCTGCCTTTTATCACCTCTTCGACACTAAAAGACTGTGGTAGAAAGTCTCTGGAGAACAGAACAGCCACTCCTCCACTGTTTGATCTCAGGTGACTCAGGATGACCTGCCCATCCCATTCCCTCTCCCACTCAGTCTCAACTGAAACGTCACTGTGTGTTTCTTGGAGAAAAGTCACATTTGAGGGTTTCAGCTTCAGCAGTTCAAATAAACTGGCCCTCTTCCTCACATCTCTGGCTCCGTTGAGGTTAAGTGTTGTAACTCTGAAGTCACTCATGAAATGTGAGAGAAGGAAAAACAATACTAATAAATGAAAAATAAGACATAGTGTCTTAGACTGTCTCAGCATCATCATCATCATCGCTCAGATCCTGCTTGACCTTCACACATATCTTCTTCAGCCTGTATATTTCCTGGTCAGTGAAGCCTGCTTTCTTCTTGTTGTACATGTGTGATCGTACAGACACAAGAAAACACTCTTTATCAGCAAAGTAATCCTCCACCTTCACTCCCCTCATGTTCTTTGTCGACTGCAGAAACTGTTTTATTTTTCCTACACTGTATGGTCTTTCTCTGCTTTTTGTAGTTCTTGGTCCTCCATCACAGGTCTGGGGTTCACTGTCCTCTGCACCCTGCTCATCCATTTCAGCCTCAGAGCCTGAGGACGCCTGGTCCACTTCCTTGTTCCCTGTGGCCTCACTAGCTGCTCCCTTTTTCTGTTGGGAGCCTTTATCATCACGGTTTTGTTTTCTTTTAACACTAAGATTTTTAACATTTGCCTCCTCTTCCATTAATTCCATCACACTGCTATTTTCAGTCCCATCTGTTGGTGTCACAGCTTCCTGCTGTGTGTCTGAACTGTGTTCACCTCTGTCCTCACTTGTTTCTGCTGTATCCTGACTGCTCTGTTCTGATTCCTTTTCTCTGTTAGTCTGGTTTTCTTTTTCTGGCTCAGCACGTTTCTGATTCTGAACTTGAGGCTCTGTGGACTCAGCCTGACCCTGGTTCTGCCCTCCCGCCTCTTCTCCTCCATCAGCAGCAGCAGCTCTGTTAGGACAGGCTCTTAATACATGGCCCTCATTGCCACAACCAAAGCACTTAGACGTTTCGGATGTTACAAAGACAACATAGTCAAAGTTATCAACATTTACTTTGAAAGTCAGCTTTAATTCTTCATCCTTCTTATTCAGAATCATGCTGACTTGTCGTCTGTGAGACACAACGTGCCGCAGGAGCGGCGACTTGCAGCCCGACGACAGCTTCCTGAACAGGGAGACTATCTTCCCGAACCTGGACAGCTCTTTAACCAGCAGCCCGTCACTGATGAAGTTAGTTAGAGACCGTCAGCCTCCTGGCTGGCGTAGTCAGAGGCAACACTGGTACGAACGTGTCGTTGATCACGACTCCGCTCTCAACTACTTTGTTTGCTTTCTCAACTTCATCCACAAAAATCACAACCGCGCTGTTCATCCGAGCGGCAGACTTCACGCTGCCGTACCCGACAACCTTCCCCACTGCCAAACTGCACTCCTCCACGGAGCACGGGAAAGAAGCGGCGATCTTAAAGCCGTGTCTCCGTGTCAGGTTGGTGAACTCCATGCCGACACGCAAGACGCCAACCAGCACGCGCTGGCTGAGCTAACAAAACCCCCCTGACCCCGCTGTGCACCAAACTACCACCACCCAACACCACAAATATTAACACACCGTCACAACAGATAGAAAGATAGAACAAAGAAAGAAATACACTCACTCCAAAGGAGACGCTCTCACAGCCAACTCACACTCCCAGCATGCACTCAGACAGAGAGAGAGAGACACAGAGATACAGACAGAGAGAGAGACAGACAGGCAGAAAGAGAGAAAGAGACAGAGACAGGCAGAGAGAGAGACAGACAGGCAGAAAGAGAGAAAGAGACAGAGACAGGCAGAGACAGACAGGCAGAGAGAGAGACAGACAGGCAGAAAGAGAGAAAGAGACAGAGACAGGCAGAGAGAGAGACAGACAAGCAGAAAGAGAGAAAGAGACAGAGACAGGCAGAGACAGACAGGCAGAGAGAGAGACAGACAGGCAGAAAGAGAGAAAGAGACAGACACAGAGATACAGACAGAGAGAGAGACAGACAGGCAAAGAGAGAGAGACAGAGAGAGACAGACAGACAGGCAAAGAGAGAGAGACAGAGAGAGACAGAGAGAGACATGCAGGCAGAGAGAGAGAGGTCTACAGACTTCACACCTGAGATCACCTGTCTGACATGTGGACTCACAGTGGGTGTGGCCGACGTCTTCCTCCACTCAGGGATGTCAGCCATGTTGGGGTTGTTGGCGTTCCCCAGCATCGGACTGCCTCCCTCCACCTCCTGCTTCACCTCCTTCTCTGCAGACGCTGCTGTCTGACTCCTCCTGGGGTGAGGAGCAGCCGAGGAGGCCGGACAAACTGGAGGAGAAGAGAGGAGAAGAGAGGAGGAGGAGTTACAGTGTGCTGTCTGTGAATGTGATCTGGATTGAATCCTGGTCCTGGTCTTGGTGTGTACCTTGGTCGCTGTACCTCCTCTGTTTGGAGGAGGAGGAGGAGCGCTGGGTGAGGAGGTGAGCAGGAGACTGACTGCTGCTGGACGGACGATGTTTGAGCAGAGAAACGCTGCTGGAGGATGAGGAGTCGCTCACCTCCACCTGAAACACACAGCACTGTCATCACTGCTGCTTACCTCTGTATGTTTACACCTGCTGTTACCATGGTAACCACCTCTGACCTCAGCAGCCTTGCGTCCCAGCAGCAGGTAGGTGGCTGTGATGTCGTCATACTTCATCTTGGTGAGCGAATCATTGATCTCCTCTCTGGAGTAACCCAGGTCCACCATCATGTCTGAAACACAGCAGACACACAGAGGCTGAGCAGGCAGCAAAGCTCTCTCCTGATTGGCTGCTGCAGCTCTGACAGCTGCGCAGCACAACAGGAAGTGGTACAAACGTCTGGGTCAGAGGTACTACAGTCAACTTCACTGTTGAGGTTTGCGGGGGTTTATTTGAACATCTACAGATCTGCTGATGAGGACCAAGTGATACGGTCAAAAGGTCCAGAACATGCGAGTAAGAGGACCTTGAGTTGTTTTTGTTAACTGCTGTTTCTGAGCTGATAAACTGACCCAGGATCAGTCCCTGGTTCTCTGAGCAGATCTGACTGCAGATCAGTGACGTTGACAGGCGAGTATACAACCTGTGTACTTGTACTGGATCCAAATCAAGTATTTAAACAGGAGTGTGTACCAATCCTCTTCTGGTCTCTGATGTCCAGCTCCGGCTCGATGAAGGGTTTCAGAGCCTCTTCATCAGAGCCGGCGTTGATCCAGCGATCCTTCATGATTTGCTGAGGAGGAAACATTCAGACAACATTCAGCGATCAATCAAGCAACTGATCGATCAATCAATCAATCACCCTTAAAGGAAAACTTTAGAGACTGTAGAAACCCCCCGACAGAACACCAGATCTCAGGTCAGCCTTACTCCTCAGGATTAGCTGCTGATGCTAACTGCTGCTATGTACCATGGTGGACTCTGGTCCTCCAGCAGCATCACAGTCCAGATTAGCTGCCAGTCTGAGACCCTATCTGTTCTTCATGCCAACACTGCCCGGACCTTAACCAACAGTCCAAAACCCAAAGACACTCACACCGGCCCTCATACTGAGACACCAGAAGACAGAGGGCTGTCCCTCCCTGCAGCTAGCAGCTAACAGCCGCTGCGTTGCTGATGTGTCCTGACCTCCAGAGTTCCTCGCTTCCCCGGGTTCAGCACCAGGAAACGCTTCAGCAGGTTCTCACAGTCAGTCGTCATGTAGAAGGGAATACGATATTTACCACGCAGCACTCGCTCTCTCAGCTCCTGCAGGCAGACAGACAGATGTCAGACACACTGCAGGACCACAGACATGGTCCCTGTCTGTGGTCCTGCACACCACACAGCTTTGAAGTTGTTGGAAGGTGGATATTTTACTCTTTTGATGCAGCTAGGCTAGCAGTTACCCCCTGCTTCCAGTCTTGGTGCTAAGCTAGGCTAACCACCTCCTGGACCTGTCTCTGTTCTGGAAACTGATATCTGAAACGTGAGAATTGATTGGTTCAACAGAGAGACCAGGGGCTCCAGGACGCGTCCCTGAGGGACTCCACATGTTCTGTGTGTTACTGACCTTGAGGTTCTGCCCGTCAAACGGCAGAGATCCACTGACCAGAGTGTAGAGGATCACACCCAGACTCCACACATCCACCTCTGGACCGTCATACTTCTTACCCTGCAACACACACACACAGTTACACACCCATCATCATACCTACCTGAGGGCTCTAGTCAGTCTTTTTATTTACAGGTATGTCTCCCTCTGCATCACAAAGGTGATGTCATCATCGGCTGCAGACGTCAGTTGCAAAAATCAAACATGTTTAAAGCGAGCGAGCAAGTCAGCAAGTACCTGGAAGAGTTCAGGAGCAGCGTACGGAGGAGAACCACAGAACGTGTCCAGTTTCCCACCGACGGTGAACTCGTTACTGAACCCAAAATCTGCTATTTTAATGTTCATGTCAGCGTCCAGGAGGAGGTTCTCCGCCTGCGGGAAGGGGGTGTTAATGTATTTTCATGGTGTGTTTAATGTCAGCTGGGAAATCTGAGATTAGAGTTTAGTGTGTTACCTTAAGGTCACGGTGAACTATGTGCTTCTGATGGCAGTACTGAACTGCAGACACAATCTGACAGACAGACAGACAGACAGGTAGAGAGACAGACAGGTTCAGACCAGTGTTTGCAGGACAGAGGAGCTGAAACTTCAGTGAGATAAAATACTTCATGAACATTTCATCCACCTCACTACTGTATTATGGGATGCAGGTGTGTGTTACCTGTCTAAATTTAGCCCTGGCCTCCTTCTCCTTCATCCTCCCATGAGCTACGAGGTAGTCAAACACTTCACCTGCACACACGCACACACACACACACAGGTCACCTTTAGCACAAACACAAAGTGACAGTGAACCTGACACTGGATGAGGGTCAGAGGTCATAAAAGCAACCTTTAAACCTGGTCTCAGGCGGTCCTGATGTGAATCCAGATTCAGACAGTTAGACCCGGTTTCGGAGTGTGAACTAGTTTTAAAGGTGAAGGTGGGACTGACCTCCGCTGGCGTACTCCATCACCAGGTACAGAGTCTTCTCCGTCTCGATCACCTCAAACAGCTTCACTGTGGACAGAGAGAGAGAGACAGGTGAAGAGACAGACAGGGAGGCAGACAGACAGACGGTGTGTCAGTGTTACATTACTCACCGATGTTTGGGTGATTTAAGATCTTCATTATTCTGACCTCTCTGAAGAGCTGACAGACAGGCAGACACACAGACAGACAGGCAGACAGACAGGCAGACAGACAGGCAGGTATTGATTAGAGCCTGTCTGGCTCATCAGGACATGAATGATACGAATCATTATCTGACTTTTTGAACACTGATGTTGTTACTTCAGTCAACAATATATCATCATGATCAATAATTATGATCAGCAGTGCTGGTGTGGCTGGGGGGATACTGGACTCCACCAGTGAAACAGGGTCAGCTGTAATCTGGCAGCACAAAGGATCCACAAGGATCCAGATCACATGACAATCTACATTTAAGAGCATTGCCTCAGTAAACATGTTCAGTCGGTCTGGATCCAGACTGGATCTTGGATCCAGACCATCTGACTGTCTCTCACCTTCTGCAGGCTGGTGGGGTTCAGCTGGGTCTTATCAATGATTTTGATCGCCACCTTTCAGGAAAACAAAGATGGTTGACAGTTAGACACATTCCTGTCTGTTTTCCTGCCTGTCTCACCTCTAATCATGTCTTACCCCTCATCCTGCCTGTCTCACCTCTCGTCCTCTCACCCCTCGTACTGCCTGTCTCACATCTCGTCCTGTCACCCCTCGTCCTGCCTGTCTCACCTCTCGTCCTGCCTGTCTCACCTCTCGTCCTGTCACCCCTCGTCCTGCCTGTCTCACCTCTCGTCCTGCCTGTCTCACCTCTCGTCCTCTCACCCCTCGTCCTGTCACCCCTCGTCCTGCCTGTCTCACCTCTCGTCCTCTCACCTCTCGTCCTGTCCGGATGTGTCGAGCCAGCTTCACTTTAGCGAAGTTTCCCTTCCCGATGGTTTTCAGCAGTCGGTAGTTTCCGACGTGCGGCGCCTCGTCTGCGGAGGACGAAGAGTTTTTACAGCGAGCGGAGCGGACGGAGCGGGACGACACCTGACCACGCCCATCATCCACTGAGGTATGCTGGGAAAATAAATACATCACACAGAGAGAGGGGATCATTAGACCTGATGGGTTTGTGCATAAACAACAACGGCTGATCTTTTCCACAATCATCTGAAACTGTTTACCTGCATTATCTTGACTAATCAATAAAATGTCCAAAAAGACAAAAAAATATACGGCACAATTTTCCCAAATCCAAGGTGACGTCTTCAAATGTCCAAAACTCAAAGAGATTCTGTTTATTATCTGAGAAAACCACGACACACATTCAGCCATGGAGCAGTTATCATTATTATATTATCATCAAGTGATGGCAGAATAAAAAGGATTCTCATTAGAACCCCAGTTCTGACGCCCTGATGATGACTGATGCGGTTTACAGCTGGATTTAATAACTTTAGAGTTATCTTAGCTTCACCCAGATACTAGCTAACGTTAGCTCTGGTCGGGGGAAGAACTGGACTGAAGTGGATCCAGTCTGCGAGCTGCTGCAGAGATCATGTTAACAACACAGCAGAGCGCTCTGCTTTTACCAGAACCGAGTCCAGCTTTGTGGGTCTGCAGTGTAAACATTTTCAAAATATAAGAACAACGTCTCAAATCCATGTTCTCACACCATGACACCTGCACACAGAGACAGGTAGGCCAGCTGAGTCCGGGCCTGCAGTCCAGAATAACTACGAACCAGATCAGAAGAAGTGGGTCAGAACAGGTACTCACAGCAGAGACGGGACCGCTGCAACCTTTCATCATGCTGTTACAGAGACCACACTGATCTGTGGCCAATCACAGCTCCCACATCACACAGTGCGCTCTGATTGGACAACACAACGCGTCACAGCTCTGCAGCTTCCAATGACAGAGGTTCAGTCAGACAGGTGGGCACACCTGACCAGTCACTGACAGACAGACTGCTGATTTAACACCAACACCATGAACTGTAATATTCTTAATAACAACAGAGATACCCGGAAACTAAAAACACCTGGAAATAACCCCACAAACCTTCTCAGGGAGATTATGAGCCTTTTAAGAACTACCAGAACCTCTTCCAGGACACCTGGGAAGTCCTAGATGCTTCTCAAGAACACCCCAAAACCACCCAGGATCCCTTGGACCCATATTATACAGTACATCTACCAGAACACCTGGAATCTTCTAAACGATCTGTAAACTTTCTCAAGGCGCACGTGAATCCTCCAAAGACCCAGTTAACCACTTTAAAGAACTGGACCTTTAAAGTGGTTCTTCCATTTACCACAGCCTCCTCAGACAGCCTGGAAACTGTAAAAACACCTGGAAGTCTTCCAGCAGACACCTTGAACCACGTTAACGGGTCTATTCACAAGAATACCTCCGTGAGTTCATCCAGACCCGCATTAACCCCGCTGATCCCGGCCCCGAGGACTCAGTTCATCAGGAGCCGGTCAAACACCACATACGAAGTTCAACTCACATTTTCGGCGTCCCGCTCGTTGACGGTGGGCAGGGGGGTCCTGGTGGACATGTTACCCGGGTCAGTCTGAGGGAGGTTCGGTCATGAAGCCGCCTGTCCGCCCCGGAACACCTGCCTAAACTTAGCGGGCTGGTTCCACTTCAGCTCGGGGTTATCCAAGCAGGTTATCACCCGGCATCACTGACTCCAGTCCCGACTACCCTCGGGGGGTTATCTGGCCCGGCTCGGCTCGGCACGGCTTCTTTTCCGGCAGTTTTTAACCGACATAGATCCAAACTGAACCGGAGCAACAGTTCCTCTTTACTGGCTAAGGTAGACGGCTAGCCCGGCAGGACCGGGTGTGTGCGTTTCTGGGACCAAAGCGGATCCAGGTCTTCCCGCTGGTCTCTGGTTCGGGTCGGTTCTGAGAGACAGTCCCAGTTCCGTCAGCTCAGCAGCAGTTCGGTTTATTCAGGGTCTCCTCATCCTCTCCGGAGAGACTCTCCGCCAGCCGCTCTGCTAGCCACAGCCAAGATGGAGGACTAACCGAACCCTGCGCGCTGACAGGATGTGACGTCGGGAACAGCGTGGGGCGTGATTGGTTAGTCAGGCCGAGCGGCGGCGTTCGTTGTTGCTAGGGTGACTGGACAGAAAGACTAGACGACGCCACATTCCGGATTAAAACACTAAGTGAATACAGAGTCCTGCAGGCCGGTCCCCCTGCAAGAGGCCGGTCCCCCCTGCAGCAGGCCGGTCCCCCCTGCAGGCCGGTCCCCCCTGCAGCAGGCCGGTCCCCCTGCAGGAGGCCGGTCCCCCTGCAGCAGGCCGGTCCCCCCTGCAGGCCGGTCCCCCCTGCAGCTGGCCAGTCCCCCTGCAGCAGGCCGGTCCCCCTGCAGGAGGCCGGTCCCCCTGCAGCAGGCCGGTCCCCCCCTGCAGCAGGCCGGTCCCCCTGCAGGAGGCCGGTCCCCCGGCAGCAGGCCGGTCCCCCGTAGCTGGGTCGTCCCCCTGCAGGCCGGGTCCCCCAGCAGGTCGGGTCCCCCTGCAGTAGAGGCTTCGGTCCTCAGCAGGTCGCCCCTGCAGGTTGTCCTGCAGCAGGCAGTCAGTCCCCCAGCAGGCTGACCCCTCTGCAGCTGGCCGGGTCTCTGCAGGGCTCTGTCCCCGAAGCAGGTCATCCCTCCTGGTAGGTCATCCCCCTGAAGCAGGCCGGTCCCCTGTAGGCAGGTCGGGTCCCCTCTGCAGCTGGTCGGTCTCAGAGGGAGGTGCCTGTCCCTCTGCAGGTTGGTCTCCTGGTAATGGTCCCTCTCAGTAGCTGGTCGGGTCTCTGCAGCAGGCTCTGTCCTCTGCAGTAGGCTCGGTCCCCCGTAGCTGCCTGTCCCCAGGTTTGCCCTCTCTGAAGGCAGGGTCGTCCCCCCAGCAGGTGGCTGGTCCCCCCCAGGCGAGGCTGTCCTCTCAGAGTAGGGGTCGGTCTCTGCAGCAGGGCTTCGGTCCCCCCCCTGCAGCTGGCTGTCCCCCAGTAGTCGGTCCCCTTGCAGCAGGCCTGTCCTCTGCAGTTAAGTCGAACCTCTGCAGGTCGTCCCCTGCAGCAGGCCGGTCCCCCTGCAGCAGGCCGGTCCCCCCTGCAGCAGGCCGGTCCCCCTGCAGCAGGCCGGTCCCCCTGCTGGCTGTGTAACGTGTAGTGGTATGTGCTTTGTTTAACAGGTCTTTTTGAGTGTTAGGTTTTTGGATATTTATGTTAAAAAATCCGACAGCAATACAATGCAGAACTTCCATTGGAAAACTGGCGTTTTATTCCTACTCAGTCAATGAGGCGGCACATTAAATCGTCCATATACTTCTGGCCGTATACTGTTTATTGAAATGGTTCTTTTGACACTAAGAACATGAATGATAGAAATACACAATATACACAAACAATATAGTGTTATTTATTTTGGTCTTTCAGTTGTATTGATTTCAGTTCAGATGTTGAATTCTCTGATTTCGCTGTTTTATTTTGCTTTGTACGCTGACAACGACGTCATGAATCGACCATGACAAACATGGCGGCGCCCGTTTTGTTGTTAGTTGCCTAGCAACAGTGTTGCCACAACGAGGACGTTGTCGTGGAGATATTCTGGTTCTTGTCAATTAATGCTGACGGAAGTAGCAGCACCATTCAGATGAAAAGCCTTCCTGTGCGGTTACTGCTGTATGAGTCCGCCGTGATGAACCTGTTGACTTTATCCTAAATGATGTGAATGCGTCGTACTTATTTCAGCATTGTCCTTATGCAGAAACTGTGGAAAGATATGACATTAGTCATCACTGATAACATAGTCTGACTTATTACTCATATTTTTGGAAAATGTACTATTTGGTTTCAACATTTTTGGTTAAAAAATCATCTTAATCACAATGTATTTAATGAATTTAATTATAATACTGGATAAATACCAAAACCCTAATTTATATTAATCATTAATGAAACCAAACATTACACTGACACAATCTCCTGTTTGAAAATGATTGAAATGTGCTTTTAATTGATGTTTTCATGTTAAGACACCCCCCCCCCCGGTCTGTTACTGTTAATGACCTATTTCTCTAAAAAAAATAACAATAATAAAAAAAAAAAAATGCAGCTATTAGAGTAAAATAAAAAGTACAGGCGTTGCCTTCATGGGGCGCTAAGCAGAACCGCCTCAGGAGGTGGACTGCAGTGCTGAATGTAAAGAGGCTCTTGGGGAAGTTTCATCTGGTATGATGAAACGGAATGAGTTTATTTTACCAACATAAATGATTACACTCAGCAGCAAACAATTTATACACATTAAACAACAATCTTAATCTATAACTAGCTAATTAAGACATAATGATATTGCAATATAATAGCAAAGACTCCAAAATGATAATGTAAACTAAGCTGTTATCAGTACCAAGTTTATGGAACTATATACCCATAACTGATCAGACTTTGATCAGGGTGTAGGCTGTTTTAATGTTCTGCATCATCACACTGTTGTTAATTTCAGGGGGCGATTTTATTGGCAACCACTGCATGTGAATGCATGAATGGGCCAGATCTGCACTCCAAAGGAGAGCTTCCATTAGGCTGTACAGTATCACCCCCCACTGGATTTGCATGAGCTGCAATAAACTTGAGCTTCTGTGCTTCGATTAGCTGCTATGAAACAACAGCAGCATCCTCACCTGGTCGAACCTCTGCAGGGATTTTGGTGAAAGTAGTGTAACCAGTAACGCATATTACACAGACAGTAATATTGTAAAGTAACTTATTACTTTCAATGAAAGTAACTAGTAATATGTAAATACTGCATGTTGAAAGTGACTTGCCCAACACCAGCTACAAGTTATATACAGCAGAAAAAGCGTACTAAAAAACTAATCTATCACTATTAATTAAGTGAGATATTTTACCAATAATCACAAAATGCTGCTGTTGTCAGCATCAAGCTCAGTAACGTTATACAAACATGAAAAAGTTAGCTTGCTTTTATTTCAAACCAGCATGAATATCAATCTGCCAGTTAACATCGAAATGTGTCCAGCTAGCTAGTTGCTACCTGGTTATTACACAGACAGCCAGGTGGATTAAGATGTCAAGGTTATTTAGGGACGTTTATTCAAACCTTAACTTTCCTAAAACAAGATAAGCTACCTAAGCTATGTTGTTCACTAACCAGCTAACTAACGTTAGAATATCTTAGTAAAGTTAACGTCCTCCACATCTTAATCACCTGGTTGTTTTAGTCAAGCAAACAAACCTGAATCTTGCTGTTTTCTTCTTCTTTCTTTCCTCTGCTCCAGAAGGGTTAACCCTGTCTGTCTGACTGTCTGTCTGTCTGTCTGTCTGACTGACTGTCTGTCTGTCTGACTGACTGTCTGTCTGACTGACTGACTGTCTGTCTGTCTGACTGACTGTCTGACTGACTGTCTGTCTGTCTGTCTGTCTGTCTGACTGTCTGACTGACTGTCTGTCTGACTGACTGTCTGTCTGTCTGTCTGTCTGACTGACTGACTGTCTGACTGACTGACTGTCTGTCTGACTGTCTGTCTGTCTGTCTGTCTGACTGTCTGTCTGTCTGTCTGACTGACTGTCTGTCTGACTGACTGTCTGTCTGTCTGACTGACTGTCTGTCTGACTGACTGACTGTCTGTCTGTCTGACTGACTGTCTGACTGACTGTCTGTCTGTCTGTCTGTCTCTCTGTCTGACTGACTGTCTGACTGACTGTCTGTCTGTCTGTCTGTCTCTCTGTCTGACTGACTGACTGACTGTCTGTCTGTCTGACTGACTGTCTGACTGTCTGTCTGTCTGACTGACTGACTGACTGACTGTCTGTCTGTCTGTCTGTCTGACTGACTGACTGTCTGTCTGACTGTCTGTCTGACTGACTGTCTGACTGACTGTTAACGTCCTGTACAGAGCGCCTGAACGTCACACCAGCTTTAAACCACTACTATTTGCTAACCAGGTCGTTAATATAATATTGTGTTTTTGTATGATTACCATTGACATAATATAATATAATATAATATAATATAATATAATATAATATAACATAATATAATATAATATAACATAATATAACATAATATAATATAACATAATATAACATAACATAATATAACATAATATAATATAACATAATATAATATAATATAATATAATATAATATAACATAACATAATATAATATAATATAACATAATATAATATAATATAATATAATATAATATAACATAACATAATATAATATAACATAATATAACATA
>SEMN01001216.1:0-69772 GCA_005408345.1 Macquaria australasica | reverse complement strand
AACATAATATAACATAATATAATATAATATAATATAATATAATATAACATAATACAACATAATATAATATAACATAATATAATATAACATAATATAACATAATATAATATAACATAATATAATATAATATAACATAATATAATATAATATAACATAATATAATATAACATAATATAATATAACATAATATAATATAATATAACATAATATAACATAATATAATATAATATAATATAATATAATATAACATAATATAACATAACATAATATAATATAATATAATATAATATAATATAATATAATATACCGGTATCACAAAAAAATCAAGCTCTCTTGTGGTACAACGGGGCCCAAGCAGGCGCTTAGTTCGCTGTACCTATAATAGAGCCGTGGAGGGCGGGAGAGGATGAACCTGGTTAAAGAGTAACCGCCCCTGCGGGACGCTGTAATAAGTAAAGCGAGCGCGCCCGCAACGAGGCAGCGATCATTTCCTGTTACCACCACTGCTGACATTCTATTGGTTGGGGAATTGTGACAGACTTGTTGCACAAAAACATCCAAGAGCAGAAATCAGAGAGTATTAAACATCTGAACATGAAATCAAAACAACCTGCTCTCAAACTGAAAGACCACGCTCTTGATTAAAGATAGGAAAAAAACCCTCATAGTTATTAGCCTTTTTTCTTTTCAAGTCCTGAAATAGAAATCATTGGAATTTCCGGTCCGTCAGTTAGCAGGTGCAATGTGTGACCAGCAGGGGGCAGCAGAGTGTACCAGACGCACACACACACCTGGACTGACTCATCCAGGTACATATTTTTAACTGATCTGCAATCTTTTACCTGTTAATTCACATTTATATTCTGTCACAGGATTAATTATGAGGTCGCACTGTGAGGAACTGTGGGGGTCATATTAAACAATTTGTTTATATACTGTATATATATATATATAGTTTCACTCCAACAATGAGCCGTATGTATTATTAATACGCTGGTTAGTATGATCACACCAATCCACTGTTTATAAATGCTCATGTTATGAAATTTAAGGATTTGGTTTATTATAAAATAATGCACATAATGTTCATCACTCCCAGACTGTGTACAAACGGGTTTTCCATACAGGAGAGCAAACATGATTTGAGACATGTATTCCTATTGTTGGGGTTAAATTATGTATGATATAAATGTAACAATGTGTAAAAGACATGAGGGTTACAAGAATGATTCTTTGCTTTTTTGGAGGGGGGCTTCAGTAGAAGTCAGGTGTAAAAGCAGTTTGCTTCTGCCTGTTCAGTCACTACTTAATACATAGACTGTTTATATTGTTTATACTTACTGTATTATGTATGACGACTGAATAAAATACTAGTATTTTTCTTCCTCCAGCGGGGGAAATAAGCAGCACAGAGACCAGAAACCAGACTGTATTTAATCTTTAGCCTGAACACACGGTTACAACAGTACATGGCAGCAGAAGAAGACATGACTAAATGAGACATTTATTGAGTTGAGTCTGGTGACAGAGATCACAGCTGAGCTCAGACGGCAGCAGGAGACGTTGAAATGACAGGTGATTATGGATTCAGTCCACTAACATGCAAACATGCTAACATGCTAACATACTAAAACAATTCAGGTCTTCAGCCCCATCTGATTGATCTTATTATTGATCCACTTGACTTTGACCTTGGAGAAGAACGGAGGGCTCTGATTGGTGGAGACATCAAGGAGGCGGTTCTCCTGCACGCTCCGCCTGATGGAGCGAACGTCAGCAGCTGATAGGCCAGTTTTCAGAGCGAGCAGCGCCGACACGTGAGCGTCACTGAGGAGAGACGACACAGAGGAGCAATCAATAAAACAAATACATCTGACACACCTGGTGGACAGGTGAGCACGAAGATGAAATCATGTGCAGAAAAGTATCAAACCAAAAAAACAAACGTTCGATATCAATATCAAAGGAGCAGAACCGATCAGAATATATCAAAGAAAAGTTATAAGAAACAGGTGTTCTCCTCTCTGGTTGGTTGTTGCAGCCTCAGGTATAAACATGTTGTGATAAACGTGTCTCTCATTGGATCTCCCATGACAACAGCCATGATGTGTTTCTAGTGGCTGGTTTGGTCTGACGAACAAACACAGTCATCAATAACTGCACCCACACCCTCCGATCACTAATCGATCAGGATAGTACATAAATACGTGACAGCGTGTTTAGCTTCTCTCTGCTGTGATGTACCTGTCCTGTGTGTGGGAGTGAAGACTCAGGTGAGTCACCTGTGAATGAAGAGGTCTGAACCAGGTGAGGTTTGAAACAGGTGTCCTGACCGTAGATAACAGGCAGCCTTCAGGAACTCGACTCCTCTCAGTAGTTTTCCACTCGCCTCACACGCCGCTGACACCTGAACCCCACCCGGCCGCACCTGCCGTCTCCCACGGCAACCAGGTGTTTCTCAAACACCTGATCCAGGTCATAGCTTCAGTGTTTGAATATGAGAACACACAGGTTTAACCCCACAGAGGCCACTCTGCTGCAGGACAGGTGTGCACAGGTACACCTGCCTGTTAGCTCTCAGGTGTCTGGTGCTTTCCCCTGATTTCTGTCTGAAGATGAAGACTGAAACAATCTTCATCTGTCAAACTAAAAGCCTCCTCAGTGTTTAAATATTTTTTTATTATCTGAAGAGAACATGGCAAGAACCAGATCCACGTCACGCTGCTGCACTGTTCCTGCCAGTCTTTATCAGTTTATCACTTCCTCTGAACATCAGTTTGATTTTCAGACTCAAATCTCACTGAATGTCTCTTACTGTCGCCTTCAGTCAGTGCACTGGGCCCAACAGAGCGACAGGAACACTGCTGCTGACCTCATGTTTGGCTTCTTTCAGTTGGATGTTTTTCTACTGTGAATATTAAGCAGGGATGACATCATCAGCAGAGGGCCAATGAGAGGGCTGTTTTGCTGCGTGAGAGTGATGAATGAACCTTCTGAACTTTTACAGTGAAAACAAGTTCAACATGAACAGAGAGAAGATCCTGTCTGTCTGTCTGACTGACTGTCTCTGTCTCTCTGTCTCTCTGTCTGACTGACTGTCTCTGTCTCTCTGTCTCTCTGTCTGACTGACTGTCTGTCTGTCTGTCTGTCTGACTGACTGACTGTCTCTCTGTCTGTCTGTCTATCTGTCTGTCTCTCTGTCTGACTGACTGTCTGTTTGTCTGTCTGTCTGACTGACTGTCTCTCTGTCTGTCTGACTGTCTCTGTCTCTCTGTCTGACTGACTGTCTGTCTGTCTGTCTGTCTGACTGTCTCTCTGTCTGTCTGTCTGTCTGTCTGACTGACTGTCTCTGTCTCTCTGTCTGTCTGTCTCTCTGTCTGACTGACTGTCTGTCTGTCTGTCTGTCTGTCTGTCTGTCTGTCTGACTGACTGTCTGTCTGTCTGTCTGTCTGTCTGTCTATCTGTCTGTCTCTCTGTCTGTCTGACTGACTGACTGACTGTCTCTGTCTCTCTGTCTGTCTGTCTCTCTGTCTGACTGACTGTCTGTCTGTCTGTCTGTCTGTCTGTCTGTCTGTCTCTCTGTCTGACTGACTGTCTGTCTGTCTGTCTGTCTGTCTGTCTATCTGTCTGTCTCTCTGTCTGTCTGACTGACTGACTGACTGACTGTCTCTGTCTGTCTGTCTGTCTGTCTGACTGTCTCTCTGTCTGTCTGTCTGTCTGACTGACTGTCTCTGTCTCTCTGTCTCTCTGTCTGTCTGTCTCTCTGTCTGACTGACTGTCTGTCTGTCTGTCTGTCTGTCTGTCTGTCTGACTGACTGACCGACTGTCTCTGTCTGTCTGTCTGTCTGTCTGTCTGTCTCTCTGTCTGACTGACTGTCTGTCTGTCTGTCTGTCTCTCTGTCTGTCTGACTGACTGACTGACTGTCTCTGTCTGTCTGTTTCTCTGACTGACTGACTGTCTGTCTGTCTGTCTGTCTGACTGACTGACTGTCTCTGTCTCTCTGTCTGTCTGTCTGTCTCTCTCTCTGTGCCCCCCCCCCCAGGTACCTGAGGTCGGGGAACCTTCTGGCCATGCTGACGATCTCCAGCTGAACACTTCCTGGATCCTGCAGATGGAGGATCTCAGCCAGACTGCAGAGCAGGTCCCCGAGCCACAGAGACTCTGAGCAGCCCTGAGACACAAACACAGATGGCTGTCTGTCTCCACCAATACCAACTGCAGTACTCGCAGTACTCGCAGTACTCACAGTACTTATATATAGTATTTTATTCCATTTATCTATTTGATTCTTTTAACTCATATTGATATTCACTTTCTTTTTGTTCATTTCATTCTTTAACTTTGTCTTTCATAATCGTAACTGTGCTCAATAAAGACTATTGAACTGAATAATACTGCAGTACTACCACAGTACTACATCAGTACTATCACAGTACATGTATGAGCGTGCACGTGTCTCACCCCCTCCTTGAAGAAGTCGTTGATCTTTCGGGCGTCTTCAATCATCCGCTGAGCTCCGCCCACCTGCTGCTCTCTGCTCTTCATCCTGGTCTTCATCATCATCTTCACATACCGAAGAACCACGTCCTGATGGAGGATGCACAGCAGGGACTGCAGACAGGCAGAGAGACAGACAGGTAGTTAGTCAGTCAGTCAATCAGACAGACAGGTGGTAAACAGAAAAGCGTCAGTCTCACCTGTCTGCAGGCTGGTTTCAGGTCAGTCAGGTCGGCCAGTTGTTGGTTCAGAGAGTCCAGCAGAGATTCGATGACAGGAAGTGACCCGTCCAACCAGACAGACGTCCACAGCTGACCGAGACACACCTGAACACACAACCATCCGTTACTGCTGAAGTCTGTGCAGGATTAGGGTGGACGCAGTGGAGAGGGGGTCTGCTGGAGCCGGACTCAAGAGGTCCATCATGGCGACGATCAGTTAGTTTGGGGGGGGGGGGTTAGAGGTGGACCTGCTCCTGGACTACAGCTCCGTTTATGAGTTATCATTTGTTTTCTGTAGATTCAATATATCTCAGTATTTGAATATTTGAATTGTCTTGTGTTGGATGATCCGTGTAGATGAAACATGTTGTTGTCTGGATGCTAACATGCTGATGTTCACCATGTTCACCATCTTAGCTTAACGTGTTAGCATGCTAACATTAGCTAGTTAGCAGTAAACACAGAGTGCAGCTGAGGCTGATGGGAGCGTCTGTAGTTCTGCAGGTATTTGTGTCAGAGGATGAATAAAGTTATTACAGTTCATCCTGAGGGGAACATGAATGATGAACATTTCATCATCACCTTCAGCGTTACTGCAGTACCATCAGTATACAGTATTTGTACCTTCAGCTGGATGTGAATGGGACAGGTGAAACACCTGTACCCACAATCCTTCAGGGCAGACAGAGTGTCCAGACAGCGATGTCTCTGCTCCTCCAACACACTTCCTGTTTGACCTGTGATGTAATCCCTGAGGACAGTCACAGAGAATCAATCATCATCTAGCAGTGACTTCCTACAGTTCCCAGAATGCTTCAGGACAGGACATCACAGAGATGGTGTTAGTCAATCAATTAATAATACAGATATCAACTTTCTGTCTGTGTGAGATTATTATTATGGAAATCACAATAATCAATTTCATCAATACGTGTTATTGGCTCGACTGATGACAATGTAAATAAATGCATTTTTAGAACCTCTGATACCACACTTTTTACTGATTTGCACCATAGAAGAAGAACAGATCAGGTGGATCATGTGTCCATATTAACATCTGTCTTTGTTGTGTTTCCTGCTGTAGAAGACAGTCGTCACCAAACGGACTCTAAACTATTATGGCCTGAGATATTCATCTGTTTTCACCCATTTTTAAATATTATAAAACCCATAAACTCCAAAGGTTTGAAACTAACAGCTAAATGCAGGTGTGAGTTTAACATTCAGCAGCTAATCGTACCTGAACTGCTCCTCGCAGACCAGGTGAGCTTTGATCACTGAGCAGACATTACTGTGGTTTCCCTTCACAAACTCCTCCACACACTTCTTATAGCTGAAACACACAAAGTACTTTTTATATATGAGAGCTATACAAACGTGTGCATCAACACACCTTAATGTTGTTCAGTGGGCGGGGTCTACCTGGTGAGGAAGCTCTCCAGGTGAGCCGTGATCCTCTGAGCCTTCCTCTGGTCTCTGATCACACAGCTGAACTCAGTCAGGGAACTGTCTATCACCTGGAAACACCACCACATACCCATCACCTTGAACATAAAGTTTCCAAAGCCAGGTAAACCTGCTACACACCTGTTTAAAGCACGACATAGATCACAGGTGTTTCATGCAGAGCTCCAGTACTGATGATACAAATGTTCTAATCTGTTTAAAATCTAAAAGGTACACTGTGTTATAGAATTTATTTAGTGTGTACTAAAACAGTACACCTGTGTCTCACCTGCACTGTGTCTCACCTGTACTGACTGTGTCTCACCTGCACTGTGTCTCACCTGCACTGTGTCTCACCTGTACTGACTGTGTCTCACCTGTACTGTGTCTCACCTGCACTGTGTATCACCTGTACTGACTGTGTCTCACCTGCACTGTGTCTCACCTGTATGACGTCTACAGCCAGTGGGCTGAAGCAGTATTGGTCGATAAGTTCAGGCTCCCGGCCACTCAGCCAGCTCTCCTGTTCTTTCTTCAGAGCTGTGTTCAGCCACAACTTCACTTTGTCCTGAAGGACAGAAAAACATTTCTCAGCATTTCACCGAATCAAAATGAGTTTCAACACTTTGATAATAATGAACATAAATATACACCGATCAGCCATAACATTATGACCACTGACAGGTGAAGTGAAGAACATTGATTATCTCGTTACAGTGGCACCTGTCAGTGGGGGGGATATATTAGGCAGCAAGTGAACATTTTGTCCTCGAAGTTGATGTGTTGGAAGCAGGAAAAATGGGCAAACGTAAGGATGTGAGCGACTTTGACAAGGGCCAAACTGTGATGGCTAGACGACTGGGTCAGAGCATCTCCAAAATTGCAACTCTTGTGGGGTGTTCCCGGTCTGCAGTGGTCAGTACCTACCAAAAGTGGTCCAAGGAAGAAAAAACGGTGAACAGGGTCATGGGCGGCCAAGGCTCACTGATGCGCGTGGGGAGCGAAGGCTGGCCCGTGTGGTCCGATCCAACAGAAGAGCTACTGTAGCTCAAATTGCTGAAAAAGTTAATGCTGGTTCTGACAGAAAGGTGTCAGAACACACAGTGCATCGCAGTTTGTTGCGTATGGGGCTGCGTAGCCGCAGACCGGTCAGAGTGCCCATGCTGACCCCTGTCCACCAATGAAAGTGCCTACAATTGGCATGTGAGCATCAGAACTGGACCACAGAGCAATGGAAGAATGTGGCCTGGTCTGATGAATCATATTTTCTTTTACATCATGTGGATGGCCGGGTGCATGTGCGTCGCTTATGTGGGGAAGACATGGCACCAGGATGCACTATGGGAAGAAGGCAAGCCAGCGAAGGCAGTGTGATGCTTTGGGCAATGTTCTGCTGGGAAACCTTGGGTCCTGCCATTCATGTGGATGTTACTTTGACACGTACCACCTACCTAAACATTGTTGCAGACCAAGTACACCCCTTCATGTAAACGGTATTCCCTAATGGCAGTGGCCTCTTTCAGCAGGACAATGCGCCCTGCCACACTGCAAAAATGGTTCAGGAATGGTTTGAGGAACACAACAACGAGTTCAAGGTGTTGATTTGTCCTCCAAATTCCCCAGATCTCAATTCAATTGAGCATCTGTGGGATGTGCTGGACAAACAAGTCCGATCCATGGAGGCCCCACCTCGCAACTCACAGGACTTAAAGGATCTGCTGCTAACGTCTTGGTGCCAGATACCACAGCACATCTTCAGAGGTCTAGTGGAGTCCATGTCTTGATGGGTCAGGGCTGTTTTTGCGGCAAAAGGGGGACCTACACAATATTAGGCAGGTGGTCATAATGTTATGGCTGATTGATGTATGATTTATAATAATGTAACTGAGCTGTCACAAAGTATTTAACTGGTCAGTGTCAGCAGGATACTGGGAGTTTGGCAGATCAGCATCAACCTTCTGGAGCTCAGTACTAAGTTATCCAAGAGAGGGCTTCACTTATTTTAAATTCAAGATGAAATCAAGGCTAAAATCAACCCAATCATGTTCCCATCATGCATAAACGCAAACACTTGATGTGTCTTAATGTTGTGAAACCTTGCTGTTGTTGTCTTGATATTGTGTTTTCACTTCCTGTCCTAAGCTAACTCTGGCACAGCTAACAAGCTGTGCATGGTCAAATATACAAACAAACTAAAACTTCAGTTCTTTCAGTGTTTCATCTAACATACTGATGAACAACACATTTTGGACAGTAGGGTCAGTAAGAAGTCCCCAAATATTCCAGGAACACAACCACAACATCGGATTTACAGAACATCACATACTTTTGTAAGGAACTTCCAGATCCAGACAACGTGACAATAATTTGAGAGACAAAGTAAAAGACAAAACAAGGAGACTGGGACCAGCTGACACCAGTTCCCATCAGTCTGCTGGTTCTTACCTCTTTGTGGTTCAGGTACTGGTCCTCCAGTCGGTCCAGATCCTCCTGCAGCAGCAGAGAACCCAGACAGGCTGTCTTTATCTTTCCCTCCAGATCTTCATGTTTTAATATTTCACTACAGGAGGAAACAGACCAACACCACACCTGAGACTCTTCAGACCAGTTGCACATCTGGGAATCACATCTGAACACAAAGCAAATAATATATATATATATATATATATATATATATATATATATATATATATATATATGTATATATATATATATATGTTATGGGATGGCTGGGCTCTCCTTAGTTTTTCTTTGGGGGTTGTGTTTTCTGTCTCTGTCTGTCTTCCCTGTCTACCTGTGTGGAGTGATCTAGGTCAAGGGGCGTGGTCCGGAGCTGGTGGCTGCTGCAGCTCAATCGTGACAGCTGCGTCCAATTCACAATCACCTCTGCCAGTACTTAAGTCCTGGTCTCCCTCATCATCATTGCCAGATTGTACCCTTGACTTACGTGGACCTGCTCCTGGAAATCTCTGCCTGGCCCGGACCTCCACTCTGCTCCCTCCTCGCCATCCTCTACGTGCAGGCCAGTGACCACCCTGACTCAGTTTCCGCGCTGGTCGTCCCCCATTCTATCCTGGAGGTTACCCAGCTTTGGTTTGGTCCCTTCTCCCCGGCACTGGCCTGACGTTGATGTTCCCTGCCTGCCCGCTCTCCCAAGCCCAGTCACTGCTCGAACTCAAATTACCTGTTCATTTAATAAACTGTGCTGAACTTAATCCAAGTCTCTTTGTTTGGTCTCTGCATGTTGGGTCGACACAACGCCTCTTAACAATATCTTATATAATATATTATAAAGAGTTTATATATTAATAACACACTGGCACCTTGTCCTCCATTATATTTACTATGAATATGGAAATACTATAACTACCACTTATTATTATAGTATATACTTTTCCATACATCAAAGCATTCTTTTACATTTCTCTTATATACTGTATGTTTCATAGTATTTTGTTTTTACTGGATACTGTGTCTATAGTACATATAAATGGTAAATTGACTTCACTTATAGCAACTTAGGGTTCAGTGTCTTGCCCAAGGACCGCCAACCCTGGGATCAATGGACAACCCACTCTACCTGCTGAGCCACAGCTGCCCATATACAACATAAACTGCGCATGTATTATACAATATAAAATACTAAGTATATTGTACTTGGTCGAGGTGTATTAAAGCTTAATGTTTATTGATGTCTTTCGTCTTTTATTGGATTTTTTTATTGATTTCATTCAAATAGTTGATCAGGACACATCAAAAAGCTGAACTCGACGTAGATAAATACAATTGAAGTCTAGAACATGAAGACTCAGTCAATTCACATGCAGTGAAAGGCGGGTCAGTCAGGGGGACTCACTGAGGGTAGTAGTGGTTGATCCAGAACAGCAGGTAGCTGCAGTCATCTGGTTCCGGTCCAGCAGCAGCGAGTTCAGTCAGCCGAGCTGAGAAATTCTGGTGGTAGAGTCCAGCGTACAGGTTCAGGATGTCCATCTGTGGAGGGTAGCAGTCCTTCACCGTCCTCACCACCGTCAGCAGGTCCTCCTTCACACGCTTCCCCACACCACACACCTGCACAGGTGCATTAGTAACGCAAGTTCTCCATATGACACACTGAACTACTACTACTACGAGTCCAGATCTGAATTGTGAGTCCAGATCTGAGAGTGCAGATCTGAGAGCTCCCAAAGGCAGATTCATGACTCAGAACAGGTGTGGGTGGTTTTAGAGACAGGATGTGTGATCAATGTCTTCAGAGAGAGAACAGGCAGTGGAATGGGTGATTTTAGGGGTTCATTCATGATGTAGAGACAGAATGGTGTAATCAGTGTTGTGTTGAGTTAACTCTGGACATATTTGAGTCCATCCCCTCTCAGTGTGGTTCTGGTTGGTAACTCACCTCCCTCTTCAGAAGTGAGGACAGTCCATCAGTCCCACTGCAGTCATCCTCGGCAGTCTTCATCAGTCTGGACTCCACCATGTTCTGCAGCAGACTGTTGTGAGTGCTGAGATACTTCTGAGGACGCCACACTGGGACTCGGTACTCCAGGCAGCCTGTCCAGCGCCGGTCCTGCTCCTCCTGCTGCTGGATAGAGGCCACTGCACTCCTCAGGACTTCTAGCTCCCCCAAGGAGGAGGAGGAGGAGGTGAAGGTGTTGTGGACAGCCATCAATATCTGCAGTCTGAGAGTCTCGAAGTGTCTCTGCAGCTGATCCTCCTCCTCCTCACTGGGGGAGTCCTGAGAGAACAGCTGCTCCTCCCTGATGATCAGCCTCCTGCTGACCTCCTCCAACTGCTCCTCCTTCTCCTCCTGCTGCAGAGCCTCCTCACAGTCCAGGTCATCCTCTGCAATAAACAGAACACGGTGAAGTCCTGATTTAAAGACCTGAGAGTCAAGCAGACCTGCAGGTTTCCCCTTTAGACCTGTGGACCTGAACACTTCTCCAGGTTTAGTTTGGACTCTGGGGACAGTAAGCAGACCTGAACCAGACCATCTGAGAGGTCTGGACTCTGGGGACAGTAAGTAGACCTGAACCAGACCATCTGAGAGGTCTGGACTCTGGGGACAGTAAGCAGTACTGATCCACCTGAAACCATCTGAAGAGGTTCTGTTGGTCCTGACCTTGTACTGGTTCTAGCTTATGTAGATTCTGATCTACAGGGTGGTTTCTGTGGTCTACCTGATGTTCTATTGGTTGTAGCTAAGATTCACTTGGTTCTGACATTAGGTTCTGTTAGTTGTAATCTAATAAATTTCTGTTGGTTCTGACCTGATGTTCTCTTGGTTCTGACATTTGGTTCTGTTAGCTGTGATCTAATGAGGGTCTGTTGGTTCTGACCTGATGTTCTCTTGGTTCTGACATTAGGTTCTGTTACCTGTGATCTAATGAGGTTCTGTTGGTTCTGACATGATGTTCTCTTGGATCTGACATAAGGTTCTGTTAGCTGTGATCTAATGAGGGTCTGACCTGATGTTCTCTTGGTTCTGACATTAGGTTCTGTTAGCTGTGATCTAACGAGGGTCTGATCTGGTGTTCTCTTGGTTCTGACATAAGTTTCTGTTACCTGTGATCTAATGAGGTTCTGTTGGTTCTGACCTGATGTTCTCTTGGTTCTTACATTAGGTTCTGTTAGTTGTGATCTAATAAATTTCTGTTGGTTCTGACCTGATGTTCTCTTGGTTCTGACATAAGGTTCTGTTAGCTGTGATCTAATGAGGGTCTGTTGGTTCTGACCTGATGTTCTCTTGGTTCTGACATAAAGTTCTGTTGGTTGTGATCTAATGAGGTTCTGTTGGTTCTGACCTGATGTTCTCTTGGTTCTGACATAAGGTTCTGTTGGTTGTGATCTAATGAGGTTCTGTTGGTTCTGACATAAGGTTCTGTTGGTTGTGATCTAATGAGGTTCTGTTGGTTCTGACCTGATGTTCTCTTGGTTCTGACATAAGGTTCTGTTAGTTGTGATCTAATGAGGTTCTGTTGGTTCTGACCTGATGTTCTCTTGGTTCTGACATTAGGTTCTGTTAGCTGTGATCTATTAACTCAACTTCTTCCCGTAGTTGTGTGCTTTCTCTCTCTCTCTCTCTGTCCCCCGCCCCCCCCCCCTCTCTCTTTCTGCAGGTATTTCTGCCTCTGGAGCTGTAGAGTCTGGGTCTGTGGTTGCTGCCGCCTGCTGCCCCCGTGCTCCTGCTCTGCACCCGCTGCTGCTGTTACTGTTGTTGCTCTTATTATTAGTATTACTATTATAATGTTGCTCTTAGTGTTGTTTCTGTTAATATTAACATCAATACCATTACCACAACTATTACTTTACATCTCTATGTGGAACTGTACTGTGCTGCTGTATGTTCTCTTTTCTCCCTGCCCCCAGCCTTTGTTGATAACTTTGTTATGATATGGCACTATATAAATAAAACTGAATTGAATTGAACTGAATCGAATGAGGTTCTGTTAGTTCTAACCTGATGTTCTCTTGGTTCTGACATTAGGTTCTGTTAGTTGTGATCTAATGAGAGTCTGTTGGTTCTGACCTCCAGTGTGGATGTGGTTCTGCTGTCTGCGGTTCTTCCAGATCTTTGCAGGGTTCTTTAGTTTCGGGAGTCTCCTCTTCTCTCTGTCTTGGTTCTCCTCGACGCCTCCTACTCAATAAAAGAAAGAAATGTTTGGGGGCATCAATATCTGAGAGACAAAGACGGTCCATGTTTTTATGACTCACATCATTAAGAGAAGAAGAGATTGAGTTGAAACGTGGAATAAATCACTTTTGCAAATGTTAAAGTTTTTGAATGGAGTTTAGTCCAAGTTTGACAGATAATTTCTTGATTATTGGTTTAATATGAGAACACATGGACAGGAGATGTTCAGATATGAAAGACAAAAAAAAGACATGATTTTATATACATATATATATTCCTTTCCTTCACAGTGTAGCACAATATTACATTTCTATATATTAATTCATTAATCAGAGCAGACTGATCAGAACATTTAACTCTTCATCAGGATCAAATGAAATGGTCTCAGCTTCATTAGTCCGAATGTTTAATGATGTTTGACGCTTCAAATCAATAAACACACTATCATATCCGGTAATTATGAGATCGTTATAGTCCGTTTTTACGGCGGTCTTCTCTGTGATCTAAGTGGAAATAAATCATCCTTCAGAATAAAACACTCAACATTAAACCGAAGTTTCTGCTTCCTACCTTCCGTCTGTCCGCTTTTGATTCTCTGAGATAGCAGCCCGGAGGAGGGGCGGAGTTAGACTCATGAGGAGGAGGAGGAGGAGGAGGAGGAGGAGGAGGAGGAGGAGGGGCCGCCTACCGGTCTGTCTGTCTGCTGGGTGGATCCAGCAGAACTGATAATCAGACCATTTAGATGAAAATAAACAAAAACTACAAATAATAAAACTGTAAAGACTACAGCTGTTTATGGTTTTAGTTTCCTGTCTGACGATGATGATGAAAAACAAACAGGACAAACAAACAATAAACCAACACATAAATACAGTGAAGATGAAAACCAAACCCAACAGAAGAAGTGATGTATTTTAGTGAAATACAGGTGATGGCTCTTCCTCACCTGCAGTGCCACCCAGAGGGCAACAGCTCACAGTACAGAGACTATCACTGATCACCTGCAGGCCCTTTATCATCATCATCACCACCATCATCATCACCATCATCACCACCACCATCATCACCATCTCTATCACCATCATCATCATCATCATCATCTTCATCATCAAAATGACCTCACCTCTGCTGCTCTTCTGAATCCTGCTGGACAGAAAGGAAACCCACATCATCAGGACCAGGATCCACTTTAACCACGACCTCCAGAGGGTTTAATAACAGGGACCAGAGCACCAGATGATCCAGAAGTGACGTCTAAACCCTGTTCTGGTCTGCAGGTCTGAACAGTCCGAGTGTCTCAGAGAATCTCAGCTGGTTTCACTTTCACTTCCTGTTCGAGCTGCCACTGCAGTCTAATAATAAAGCTCCTCCTCCTCTCCTATCCTTTTTTTCTTTCTCTCCTCCTCTTCCTCCGCTCTTCCTCCAATCCTCCTCCTCCTCCTCCTCCTCCTCCTAACCCTTAAATTAACCTTAAACACTGATGAAGATGTGGAGCTTCAGGCTGTTTATTAACAGAATCATAATAAATTAAACACCTTATACAGCTGAGCTGTGACCTCTCACCTACGTGTGTGTGTGTGTGTACTGGCGTCCTCTCGTCTGTAACTCGATCGATTGTCAGCTGTTAATAATCGATGCAGCTATGATCAATAATAGATGGAGGAGGCTGATCAGGTCATAGGTCGTGGCTCAGGTGGTGAGGGGGCGGAGTAAAGTGTCTGTCTGCCCAACATCAGCTCACCTGTGGAAAACGACGATATGCCCTCTTTCCACTGAATCAGCTCTGGTTCTTGAACCGGTTCTGTTCAGGATTCTTGGAACCTCGGTGCTCGGAGAACCAGCCCGCGTTTCCACCAGATTTGAGTGAAACCATTGTGATCAAGGACACGTCATCAGCAGAAGTAAACAGCAGGAGCAAGATGGTGGATTGCATTGGTCATCTGCGAGCTTTTGTTCTGTTATTACAGATATTTGTTTTTGGACCAACTATTAATGATCAGAAGACGTAGCAGACTGTTACCATAGTGACCAGAGACCATGTTGCCTTCTCCATCCTCTCTCTCCAACCTGTAGAACAGGACATACCCACTGAAGACGTCGCTGTTCACACTGTTTTTTGGTTCCAAACCACTTTATTTTTGGTTAAAATGCTCCGAATGGTTCAAAATTAGGAGCACGAACTGGAACGGAACCGGTTCTGGAGAAAAGAGAGCTGAGAGGGAACCAGAACCGGAAACAGATAAACAACGAGCTGAAACTCAGTACAAAGCTCTGTAAAGATTCAACTTAATTCAGAGACACCAACACTCTGTTATTTATACATTATTGTAAAATATATATTATGGATACTTTGAAGGCAGTTTTCAGGCAGTAAACACTGTTTATTTCATGTGTACAAGTCACAGACTGTAGATTAAGATGACATGACAGCCCCCCAGAAGTGAAGCCAGAACATCTGGATCGCCCCCTGGTGGCTGGCTGCAGTATAGGTCATAAGCCCCGCCCCCTCCATGTTAGTGGATGGGACATGGACCAAACTGAAAAGTCAAAGTACACGTCAAATAAAATGTTCCCAAAGATGGTTTCTGTCATTTTAGGTTCTTATCACGCTGATGTTTGTTCAAGTGTTCATTTTTCTGATCAGGTTTTAATTAGTTATTTGATGCTATAAAAAGGGATGTGATGTCATGATTGACAGCTTTGAGTGTGCTGTGATTGGTTCAGGTGGGTGTATAGGCGGGGCCTCGCTCACTACTACGCAGACTCTGGCTCCAAATGACGTCACCAGCACAAGATGGCAGCGCCCGTATTTTGGCTTCATTTTTTACAGTGGGAGGAAGTGGAGACGCGTCGGCCATCTTTAAATACAGTCTGTGGTACAAGTACACGTGGAAATATTCAGTACAGCTTCAGTTTATTCAATAAGAACAAATAAAATCAATAAAGACATAAAACACAACATGAACAGAGCGTCACACATTTAAACACAAGCCTTGTTTCATTAAGAGAGTTCACTTCAGTTCACTTCAGTTCTCATGTGTAGAAGTACACTGATGGTATTTTATTGCATCTGAAAATAAATTCACTGAATCGTTAAAAAAACATTTCTGAGATGAGAGCGTGAAACCAAATCACACCAGAGTCAAATCAGGACAACATGCAAAACCACACACACACACACACACACACACACACACACACACACAGAGAGACACACACATACAGAGTCGTGTTTCCATCCCTTCAGAGGACATCACACTGACTCAGTCGTTTCCTGGAGCTTGAACCTTAAACCAGGTCTTCACTCTAACATTTAATGATTTACATTATGGGGACTTATGTCATGTCCCCAAAAGGAAGGCGAGTCCTCACAATGTGACTGTGTAAACAGGTTTATGTCCCCACAACATGAGTAATCCACCCCCCCCCCCACACACACACAGGAAGAGACACCTGTATTTGAATTGAGAGGAACTGAGCAGCAGCAGAGTCGTCTGTCTGACCAACAACAAGCTTCACATCTCTGAGGATCAAACTGTGACTGTTTACTTCACCATCTTCATCACCATCACCATCTTCATCGTCAGGTGGGTCAACTCTTCTTCTTCTTCTCTTTATTTTAATGTTTTTATGTTGTTTGTTCCTGAATGCTGTTTAAATGATGAGTTCACTGAAGCTA
Source organism: Macquaria australasica (assembly GCA_005408345.1). NCBI lineage: Eukaryota > Metazoa > Chordata > Actinopteri > Centrarchiformes > Percichthyidae > Macquaria > Macquaria australasica. The sequence goes on along the minus strand of SEMN01001216.1, from coordinate 53,297 downwards.
GTTTATATCAACCTCATGTCTTATAAATTGTGTTTACACAAGTACTGAGTGTGTACTGTAGTACAGTGTGTAGTACAGAGTGTGTACTGTAGTACAGTGTGTATTACAGTGTGTAGTAAATCTAAAAGCGGTCTGGTTCAGCTGCTCAGACTGCTGGTCTCTGCAGATCTAAAAACGGTCCGGTTATGCAGCTCAGACTCTGCTGGTCTCTGAAGATCTAAAAGCGGTCCGGTTCAGCAGCTCAGTCTCTGCTGGTCTCTGAAGATCTAAAAGCGGTCCGGTTCAGCAGCTCAGACTCTGCAGATCTAAAAGTGGTCTGGTTCAGCAGCTCAGACTCTGCTGGTCTCTGAAGATCTAAAAGCGGTCCAGTTCAGCAGCTCAGACTCTGCAGATCTAAAAGTGGTCCGGTTCAGCAGCTCAGACTCTGTTGGTCTCTGAAGATCTTTGAGACTGATCCAGGTTCAGTTAGTGGAGGAAGAAATATTCATGTTTGAAATGTGTGTGTGTGTGAAGTGAAGCAGGCATCTGTGGTTGGAAACAGGAAGTAAAGAAGTTCCTAAATTGATCTAATAACATGTTGGTTGTCATGGTGACACGGCTGTTTGTCTGTCAGCTGTGATGGGTTCAGGGTTCGTTCCTCCAGTGGAAAAACCAGCTCATTAATTGTGTTAAATAATCCAGGAGTTCCCAAAGGTTTATCTTACCGATGGTATCTGATCTGACCTCAACTGTCCGACTGTCCTTTTTCTAATTTCTCATCCTGTGTGACGTCTGGTGACTACAAACATTTCTACATTTTAAAAGAACTCCTCAAACTCTCTAAAGAACCCCTACAACATTTTCAAAACCTCATGGAGCCTCTCAAGAACCCCCTCCCCCCCGCCCCGAAGGAAGAGACCTCAGAAAACCTTTGAAGGACCCCTGAACCCTTTTTAGGAAACTTTGTGAAGAAAGACATTTAAGTCCTTAGAGATGGTTGGAGACCCCACTGAATCAATGTGCAGGACAATGATGGAGAAACTATACACATGTATCCACTACAGTAACTCCTGGAGTCGATTTTGTAGGAGAGTTTTACTTCCACATCAAAAAAGACAAATTTGGACATGATGTAACAAAAGGGATGGTGGCCAGTTTAGCACCAGTATATCATTAAGAAGTATTGATCCCAACGCTGGTTTTGACACTGAAGAGGTTGTAAATGTGTATTCACATGATGGACCACGGCCTTATAATGATGAGCCTGTTAGACCAGGAACAGACCAGGATTAGAGGAAATAACGGCCAGAGGAGAGAAACTGAGTTGTGGTGTGAGAACCAGCAGAGAACTGGACAGGTGTTCTGCTGAGTGACCGGCTAACGATAGCTAATGATAGCTAACGCTCTGTTCACAGAATATTGTAAAGTTTGCTATCACATATCAGGCTATGACAGAACTAGTACCGGTTGTCTAACACTGGCAGGAGTAATGCTATTTAGGCAAACTCATCTAATGCGACACTATGTACTGTATCTAACGTTAACCCTAATTTGGAAGTTAGCAAACCTTAAAAACCAGACTTACGGTGTGACTCCACATGGAAACGAAGAATCTGAACATATGAAGACGTCTCAGACACGTGAAATTGCTGATCAGTGATCATGATGATGAGTCATGTGTGCCTTACAGTCAGCGCCGAGGGCTCATCTCCAGGTGGTCAGAGAGAGGGGCAGGTTGTTTGGATGATGTCATGTATCCCAGCATGCACCTGGGGCAGACTGAGCTAATTTCCATGGATTTGACTGCAGACTGAGTCTGAACGGCTGGCCGGATCAAACCGGATCACCACAGCTTTATGAAACAGGAAGTGACCTCTGGTTTGGTCTGAAACCACACAGGTCAGAAGTCAGATGTCAGAGGTCAACATCAGCAACATCAACAACAACAGCATCAACATCATCAACAACAACATCAGCAACATCAACATCAACAACATCAACAACATCAACATCAACAACATCAACAACATCAACATCAACAACATCAACATCAACAACATCAACATCAACAACATCAACAACATCAACATCAACAACATCAACATCAACATCAACAACATCAACAACATCAACATCAGCAACATCAACAACATCAATATCAACAACATCAACAACATCAACATCAACAACATCAACATCAACAACATCAACAACATCAACATCAACAACATCAACAACAACAACATCAACAACATCAACATCAACAACATCAACATCAACAACATCAACAACATCAACATCAACAACATCAACATCAACAACATCAACAACATCAACATCAACAACATCAACATCAACATCAACAACATCAACATCAGCAACATCAACAACATCAATATCAACAACATCAACAACATCAACATCAATAACATCAACATCAACAACATCAACAACATCAACATCAACAACATCAACATCAACAACATCAACAACATCAACATCAACAACATCAACATCAACAACATCAACATCAGCAACATCAACAACATCAATATCAACAACATCATCAACAACAACAACAACATCAACATCATCAACAACAACATCAGCAACATCAATATCAACATCAACAACATCAACATCAACAACATCAACATCAACATCAACATCAACAACATCAACATCAACAACATCAACAACATCAACATCAACATCAACAACATCAACAACATCAACATCAGCAACATCAGCAACATCATCAACAACATCAACATCAACAACATCAATATCAACAACAACAACATCAACAACATCATCACTAACATCAGCAACAACATCAGCAACAACAACATCAACAACATCAATATCAACAACAACATCAACAACATCATCAACAACATCAGCAACAACAACAACATCAACAACATCAATATCAACAACAACAACAACATCAACATTAACAACATTAATATCAACAACATCAATATCAACAACAACATCAACAACATCATCAACAACATCAGCAACAACAACATCAACAACATCAATATCAACAACAACAACATCAACATCAACAACAACATCATCACTAACATCAGCAACAACAACATCAACATCATCAACAACATCAGCAACAACAACAACATCAACAACATCAATATCAACAACATCAATATCAACAACAACAACATCAACATCAACAACATCATCACTAACATCAACAACAACAACATCAACAACATCATCAACAACATCAGCAACAACAACATCAACAACATCAATATCAACAACAACATCAACAACATCAACATCAGCAACAACAACAATATCAACAACAACATCAACAACAACAACATCAACAACATCAATATCAACAACATCAGCAACAACATCAACAACATCAATATCAACAACATCAATATCAACATCAACAAAATCAATATCAACAACAACATCAACAATATCAACATCAACATCAATATCAACATCAATATCATCAACATCAACAACATCAACAACATCATCAACAACATCAGCAACAACAACAACATCAGTATCAACAACAACAACAATATCAACAACATCAATATCAACAACATCAACATCAACAACATCAATATCAACAACATCAGCAACAACAACATCAACAATGTCAGCAACATCAACATCTCTCTCTCTCTCGCTCTGTCTCTCCCTCTGTCTCTCTCTGTCTCTCTCTCTCTCTCTGTCTCTCCCTCTGTCTCTCTCTGTCTGTCTGTCTCTCTCTCTCTGTGTCTCTCTCTCTGTCTGTCTGTGTCTCTCTCTCACACTCTGTCTGTCTGTCTCTGTCTCTCCCTCTGTGACTACGTTCTCTTTGCTACCTCATCAGTTATGAAATGTTTTGGTTGCGGTGAAGAGGGACACATTGTTAGGGCCTGTCCTCGCCGGGAGGGGCCGGCTCCACCTGGCACGGGGGAAGCGACTAGCGGTGATGAGCAGCGGGCCGCTGCCGAGCCGGCCGGTGCCGAGCTGGCCGGTGCCGCGTCTGCATTCTCAGACGTGTAAATAACCTGGGGCTGGATGCTGCTCTGTTCTTAACTGACTCTAAATTTTTAAAGTTAAGTGGGTTACCTCCATTTTATCAGGGTGTTTTTAGATCCTGGGCACTTTTTAGCTGCAAAAGATGTGAGAACTCTAACTCTCTGCACTGGTTGTTAAAGGAGCCGTTAGTTCATGGGGCGAGGCTGGATGTCTGCAGCGGCGTCACGCCCGGGCTGATGGCAGCGTTGTGCCAAACAAAGACTCTGTGCTTGAAGCAGCTGGTGGATGCAGCGGGGCCAGCGTTGACTGATGCCCGGGCCGTGGGCTCTCTGCTGGGCGTCCGGTCTGTTCGACTGGCTCAAAGGTTCCTAGAGCTCTGGAGGCAGAGGCTCTCTGAGAAGGAGAGGAGCCTCATCATAGAGTACAGCGGGAGAACCGCTGAACCCGACCACAGGGACCCGTTCCCTGAAATCTACCTGAGCCCTGTGTTTGGAGAACTAAGCGGTCCCCTGCTGACTGCATGTAACCCTGGAAAACTGAGCCTGCACAGAGCGGACAAAAAAACTCTTTACATGAACTGTGTGAAAAGCATGAACATGAGAGGACTGAGCAACAGACCAGTCACTGTGTGGACGGACAGACTGAGTGGAGACAATAGACGGAGCCCACAGTGGGCCCTCAAAAAACGGACAGCTGACCTCCAGTGGAGGATTTTACACGGTGCCATCGCTTCAAATGCTTTTATCTCTGTTCTTAACCCTGCTGTTTCTAGTAAGTGTCCTTTCTGTGGTCTACATGAGACCATCTTCCATGTTTTTAGTCTGTTTGGTGAAAAGTTCTCTGAGACTATACTTATTTTGGGTGCAGGTTACAACAAAACGAACCAAGTGAAGTGGAAACTACTGAATTTTATCTCAGGAGAAGCTAAACTGGCTGTATATTTAAGTAGGAGAAACCAAATGGAGGACAGGGCAGGTCAGGAGGTCACAGCAGTGTGGCTCTGTAACATCAGGTCCAGACTGTGGCTGGAGTTCAGATTTTATAAAACGATGGGGGACTTGGAAACTTTTAGACAACAGTGGTGCTACGGTGACATCATTTGTACCGTTATTGATGAGGAACTGCAGTTTGCACAAGTTTTTAATGTATGATTTTATGTATGGGGGGGGGGGGGTATGCACTTTAGCACTTTACTGATGTGAATGTAAATATAATGCAAATACTGTAAATAAAGTGTTTTGTAAAAATCAAAATCTCCCTCTCTCTCTCTCTGCCTGTCTGTCAGAGGTGACTCAGGATTCTTTTATCATATGTTTTTTATTTCTGTGCTTTTATTTTGTCTCCTCTCAGCTTCCTGTCTCCTGCTGTCTTTGTGTTCTGATTGGCTGAGATGTCAGAGGTGAACACCTCTGACACAACAGTGGGCGGAGCTTCTGCAGAAGACACGATGGTTTTCCAGGTGAGACTCAAATACAGCACACAACACAGTAACAGTGTTAGACTGTCCCTTTAAAGAAGTCTTTTAACCAACCTGTCCATCCAGTGAGCTCAGGTACTCCAGCAGGTGAGTCCATCTGAAGTCAGCAACAAGTGCACTGATTGGTCCTCTCCTTCTCTCCAGGTGTTTCCTGACTCTGTGGAGCGTTTTGCAAAACCTTCCAGGCGTCTCCCGTCCATCGTGGTGGAGCCGACAGACGGAGAAGAGGTGGAGAGTGGAGAGCTCCGCTGGCCTCCTGATGATGTCATCTGTGATGTCACAGAGGGCCACACCCAGGTGACAGGTGAGGTCATTACATCAACGGAACAAACAACTTTTTTACAACTTATTGGCAGTTTTCTTGATCAGTAATAATCAATAATCAATCAGTGTGTGTACCTGAGCTGGAGTGACATCATCAGGTGTTTTTTTTCCAGGTTCAGGTGTACCTGTGGAGGAGGTGGAGCCACAGGAGAAGGTGATGGGTGGAGTTTAAAACCGCTGACTGACTTGGTTTCTTTATTCTCAGCCAATCAGTGTGAGGGTCTCTGTGATGAAGGGAAGGGCGGGGCCAAGTCACCTGTAGCCCCACCTCCAGGCCAGGGGGCGGAGTCAGACCAGGACAGACTGAGCGAATAAAAGAGGAGAAAAGACGAGAAAATAAAATGATAAAGAGTTCAGAGTCTGGAGGGTTGACAGGCCCCAGAGGATTCTGGGACAGTGATCAGCAGGAAAATCTGCAAATATGAAACAGACAGACTTTAACTCAGCTGCTTTTCTTGATATGTGTTTGTATGAATGTTAATGATCCGAATGAAGCTGATGAGAAATACTGTTTCTCTTCAAGACCCTGAAAACTCAATAAAAAAAACTAAAACCTTTAAAGAGTATTTTTTTAAACATTATTTGAATCTTGTCATCAAACGAAACCACGAAGGACAAACAAGAAAAACAGAAAATATCTGAACTAAAAAGAGGTTTTTAATTTGTGTCTGTATGTTCATCAGGTATAATTTGGATTATATATGTATTTGTTGCAGCTGTAAAGCTGACTTTATATTGTGCTGGTAGATTAATCTATAATTATATATCATCATTTGTTAGCTGATTATATTTTGTAATAATTATCTGAATCTGTAAAGTAACTAAAGTTATTAAATAAAAGTAGTGAAGTAAAAGTATAAAGTAGCAGAAAATGGAAATACTCTACTAAATATATAATACTAAAGTACAAGTACCTTGAAATTGTACTTGAGTACTTGAGTAAAAGTACTCTCACATTATTATTTACGGTTTCTTCTTCTGTGGCAGCAACATCGTGACTTTCTGTCATGTTGTTTAGCTTTAAGCTAGCTCAGAGAAGCTAACCAAACACAAGCTAACCTGAAGTCTGGAGGAAGAAGAGAGACTATTGATGATCAGACTGATAACAGGACGATGAAGAGTGTGTGTGACGTGTCATCAGCAGCCCTGCTGTTGCTGCAGCTCACAGGTGTGACGTCAGGTGTACACAGGTGCATGCTGGGTATTCTTTGGATAGGAAACTGTGTCCATTAGCACAGCACACTGACTATTCTATTTAGTTTAATTCATTTATTTTAATTTTTCAGAATTCAAATATTTGTATTTTGAAACACAAGGAGTACTTCAGGAAAAACACACCTGGAAATAATGATATAATTATATTATACAGTAATATTATATAAATATTAATATTATATTAATACAACTGTGTGTAAATGTCTCGTGTGTTTATTGCGTTTTATACTGTTTGAATATTTGTGCTCCCAAAAATAAAGAAATATAAATACATATTGATCAGATGGACTTCATATAATCTGTGTGTGTGTGTGTGTGTGTGTGTGTGGTTTAAAGCAGCCCCAGCAGACAGACAGCAGGAGGAGGTTTGCTCCTCCTGCTGTCTGCTGGACTGAAGCGTCGGCGTGTTTCTGGTCGTGATGGGCTGCTCTCTCTCTGTGGAGACTCCGGGCTCCAAGCCGCTGGATGAGGAGGAGGATGAAGATGATGTGGTCCAGGTGAGTCTGAGCGCGGAGAGCCGGCAGGTGATCAGGCAGAGCTGGAGGGAGCTCCAGGAGGACATCAGCAGAGTGGGAGTCATCATGTTTGTTAAGTGAGTCAGTCCATTATTATTGATTATCTTTCCAATACAACACTGATTCTTCCTGAACAACACTTCCTAATATAAGATAAGATAAGATAAGATAAGATAAGATAAGCCTTTATTGTCCCACAGCGGGGAAATTTTTAGCGTTGCAGCAGCCAGCAAAAGTGTCATATATAGAAATACAATAAAAATAAATAGAAAATAGTCCTATACACAGTATAGACAGAAATAAATAATAGAGTGACTGAGTGCAGTTGTAAGTATGAACAAATAGATAAGATAAAAATATTGCACATATATAATATACATGTATATGAAAATATTTCACAGCAACATATGAAGTAGATAACATCATGAATACAATATATGCATGAAGATAATGCACAGCAGCAGATGAAGTATAGTAGCGAATAGTCTGCACACTGACAGTCAAGTGTAGATTACCGGGAGTTGTACTGATTATAGAGTCTGACAGCAGCAGGCAGAAAGGACCTACGGTACCTCTCCTTCAGACACCGCGGGTGGAGCAGCCGGTCGCTGAAGGAGCTGCCCAGTGCTGAAAGAGTGACATGTAGGGGGTGGGAAGTGTTCTCCAGTAGTGATGATAGCTTGGCCACCATTCTCCTGCCACCCACCACCTCCACTGAGTCCAGAGGGCATCCAAGGACAGAGCTGGCCTTCTTAATCAGTCTGTCCAGTCTCTTCCTATCCCTGGAAGAGATGCCACTGGCCCAACAGGTCACCCCATACAAGACAGCTGATAATATATGATGATTAATATATTAATATTAATAATATTTATTCATGATTTATCAGTGAAATGTCTCAGAAACTTCCACATGTGATATTTATACTGTAAAACTATGTTTCTGTGTATTTAATGCATAGAAATATCACAATAATACTACATAAATACTATAAACATATTATAAGACATACTGAGGAAAACAAAAGTGCAAACACTGTTAATGAAGTGAAATATCAACTTTAATCTGTTACTGATACAAATATTTCAACTCTTAATGATCCGACATTAATCTAAATATCCAATAAATAATCAAACATTTTTACATTGTTAAAGTGACATCATCAATAGTTAGTAAATGATTCACTGATCAGTTTTAATCCATAAAAAGAACACTAACTTTATCTTTCTACTGCTTTAATTCACCAGGTTGATTATATTGATATGATAGATTATTTCCTATAAGGCACCATTGATAACTGATCAATAAGCTCTAAATGTTCATGTTTACAATAATCCATCAAGTTGTTATTTGACCACAGATGCAGATCAAGTCTTTATTTTACTTTAACTCCCAGTTTCACTGCTGCAGATCAGTGGCCTTTTCTTTTCTATTGATTTCTCTCTGTGCCCAGTGGGATTCTGGGTAATGAGGGTTGGGGGGCGTGGCCTCTTTAAAGCTGCTTTGTAGGACGCTGATGAGTTCATATAAACACAAACAGCGTGATGAAGAACTAATGAGGCCAACCTTCACATCAAAGTCCTGAAACCCAAAGACTGAAGGTTAACTCCTCCTCCTCTTCTTCTTCAAGGCTGTTTGAGACTCACCCAGAGTGTAAAGACGTCTTCTTCATGTTCAGAGACGTCGACGATCTGGAGACTCTGAGGACCAGCAGAGACCTGAGAGCCCACGGACTCAGATAATACACACATATATACATACATATACATAATATTTAAATATTATAAATATTATATTTATAATATATAAATGTATATATTATATGTTTAAATATAAATATATATATATCTATATATCTATATATATATATATATATATATATATATATATATATAGACAGTCAGACTTGCAGCTGCAGAGTGGTGCAGCAGCGCCCCTTGCTGTCCCAGTCCAGGTTGTGGTTCCAGTTTGCCCTCTGGTCTCTCTGCAGGATCATGTCTTTCATCGAGAAGACGGTTGCCAGGATCGACCAGGATGAGCATCTGGACCAGCTGATCCTGGATCTGGGTAGGAAGCACTACCGCTACAACGCCCCACCAAAATACTACAAAGTCAGTCTGAAACAGCAGAACACTCAGATCTTTTAGCTCCACAGGAAACCTGCAGTGTGTTCAGGCACCGTGGTTCCTCTCTGCTGTGTCTTTATATCAGCATCTGCTTGTCTCTGTCTGTCTCCAGTTTGTGGGGGCAGAGTTTATCCAAGCCGTTCAGCCAATCCTGAAGGAGCGTTGGAGTTCAGAGTTGGAGGAGGCCTGGAAGGTAAACAGGTCTGCCTGTTAGAGGGGTCCTGGACTGTTAGAGGGGTGAGGGGGGGTCTGGAGAGGTGAGGGGGGTCCTGGACTGTAACGGGTCACTTCCTACTTTGTATAACTAAATTGTAATTAAGGAAATTGGTGATCGGGGAAAAGCTCAGCAGGAACGTGAACAGGATTTATAATGAATGTACATGATTTACCTGCACAGCTCACCTGTTCAGGCTCTGCTGTGTTCACGTGCATGAGTCACACACACCTGCTGACTGAGCTCACACCACCCCCTGCTGGATCTATTCATCATTACACCAAACCCTATGACTGCAGAGGTGTTTCCTCAAAGACTCCTCCTGAAACTCATCTCCTCTTATTCTGATTTTAAATAAGAGGAGATTTTAAACATAAAGACAAAACTGTCAAATAAGACTGAGGACTATTTTCTGTCATGGAAGCAGAAAACACGTTATAATGTGGATTCATCTGCTGCTGAAGAGAGCCACAGACAGGAAGTCAGACAGCACTGTGAGACGGACTCACATGTTGGTTTAAGTCAGAACATGAGATTTGTTGACAATAGGAAACATGTAGACTTTAAGGCACTTAGATTTGATTTGATGTGTTTGAGGATGAAGGTTTGTGCTGAAGAAGCAGATGCCAGTTTAACATCAGGTAGAAGACTGGTGTGAATCAGGAACACGAACAGTTAACAGTGTTTGGGTGTTTTCATGATATTTGGTGACAAACAGAAAAATACATGATATCAGCAGACTGTCAAAATAGAAACCAAAGTTAATCCCCACCCCCCAAAAGCTACACACCATAGGATTGGACACTGCTGCTGTCAGTGACAGAAGTTATTACTGGGTAACTGTTCACTTACTGTATCTCTGATCTAAATCTGATGTCTGTCTGACATCTGTCCTCCATGTGTCCTTTACTTTGCTGCAGACCTTGTTCCTGTACATCACCTGCATCATGAAGAAAGGCTTCCAGCAGAAGCAGAGACACCTGAGACACACCTGAGAGATGTCTCTACAGCAGTAATCTGTCCACCAGTCTGTCCACCAGGCTTGTTGGGGGACTTTTGATATTAATAACTTTAGTAGAAGACGAAGAGGTTTTATATTTGTCCATGATTTTTAAGTAATTTTTAGTTTTAGTAAATTTTAGAAGTTATCATGTTTTGAATATTTCTCTAAATTCTGCCACAGGTTGTTTGGCTTTATGAATATTCAACTATGAGCTTTTATTTTGAAATGACTGTTGACCATCCTGCTGAATAAAGTCTGAACTCTTGAACATCGAGTGGCTAATAAACAGAGTTACTATTTGCTCCTGATGTTGATTTAGTTTGACTCTTTCGATAAAAGTGTTTATTACTTTTAGTCAAATTTCATTCATTCGATTTTTGTTAGTTTTAGTCAAAAACAAAAGATGTTTTAGTCTAGTTTTCGTCACGTCTTCTAAGCATTTTGAGGCTACAGCTATCGCCATCTCTGTTAACTGTCATCAGTGGGTGAGTTAGTCGATATTCTGTTGGCTGATCAAAGGGGATTTCATCCATCAGTCGGTCTGTCGTGGAAATAACCAGGACAGACAGAAGAAAATGAAATGTTTACAGGATAATGAAGAGAGAATGACTGTGCTCTGAAGTAGAAGTTTGGTAGACTGTGTGACGTAAAACATACAGACACTTGTGTGGAACATGAGAGGATAGGTGCATCTTATCTGTCAGAACTGCTTTGTATTAAATATCATTAAAAATCAGAGTGCATGAAATCAGTTTATTACAAATGACATGGTGATACAAAGAAACCCTGTTGATGATGAACACATGAGAGTCCAGAAGTCTGTAAATGATTTGAACTGAACAAATAGAAACACAGCGGTCGACTGCAGGACCTTCATTCGATCGGATGCATTAAAAAAGGTTTTCAGAGTAAATATGAACAGTCTGTCTCTACAGCTCGTCTCACTGTTGCATGCACTGGAACAAAAGAAAAACACTAAATGCAAGTAGCCCAAATGACCAAACACCTGTAGCAGCAGCAGCAGTTACATCATCACAGCAACAGCCAATCAGGTTTGTGTGATGGGCAGGTGATGAATCGATACATTCTCAATGGCTGCAGAGCGTGAAAACACCATGACTGTCAAAATAAAAGCCCAAAGAATCTCAGCTCCACCTGTTTTCACAAGGTGTCTGTCAAATGAAAAAGTGCACATTTGGTGAACTAGCCTCAAACTCTCACCTGCCTCAAGCTACAGGAAGCATGCACTACAAAATAAAAGCCTAAAATATCCTGTCCAGCCAATCACTTCACTGCAACAGTCACGTTTCAGATAGACGTCAGTGAACCAGACACACGTGGAGTCTTGATGGAGCTAGGCTAACAGTTTCCCCCGCTTCCAGTCTTTGTGCTAAGCTAGACTAAGCATGTCCTGGACACACGGACATGAAATTGATATCCATCTGAAACCTCCTGATGTCTATACAGCTCTCTCCACACCGAGGCCCGGCTGCTTTAACACATGAAGGAAGTAACGTTCAGCTCACACACACACACACACACACACACACACACACACTACACAGGTATTTACCTTATTCTTCCACCCTTTGCTCCCTCAAGGTAAAACTGTAAATACTTTATTCATAAAGTACTTTTCTAAAACGGAGGTGGGGATGGATTTGATATAAGTTTTAGAAATTAAAGTCCTGACGGGGGTGGGGGTGGGGGCTTAAAGTCCAAACAGTCCACTCGGGCTCATGTGTCTTAATTTGTTGGATTTTACAACTTGTGAGTAGAAAACACAACAGCACAAAAGTTTCCCATAATAACTATGACTTGACATCTCATAGTTACAGGATCCTCCTCTAATAAGATAACCATCTCATAACTATGAGGTCTTTATCTGCTAAATATGAGACGCTCAATCATAATAAGGACAGATCGTCTCCAGTTTCCTTTTTTTTTACTGAATATAATCCATTTTATCTCCTCAGGTTTAAGCTTTCTGATGGCATTAATCTAAAACTTTGTGCTTTGAGTTTTTGAGTTAACAAATCAGTCTTGACTAATCAGGCTGAGCGGGGGTGGTGGTGGTGGTGGGGAAGAAATAACCAGAAAGAGTTTTTCACTAAAGTGCAACAAAACATGTCAAACTAAAGTGACTCATTTCATTATTCCATTAGAGAGCAGATTGTCTCTTGTTTCATCCACTGAGAGAAAGGCGATTTGTTTAAGGACCAGCAGGATGTCTCATGTTAGATCAGCTGTTCACAGAAAACTCTCTGATATTCAGCACTCACAACATTCAGCTACAGCGAACCTGAAGCACTTTCACAGTTATCACAGCGAGATGGCAAAAGAACATTCAATCAAATATAATATTACATCTTTTTGACTTTTACAGACGGCCGCTTCCTGTCTGTGAGGCCGAAGCAGCGAAGCAGCAGGACCTTCTGATGGGCAGATAGCTTCAACCTTCTCTTCATAAATACAGACAGAAAAACACAAAAGACACAATCTATCATCTGTTCAAATGCAACGCAACAACAGATTATCAAAGCACACAGTTTGTCAATCTACGTTTGTACATCATCCACATACTACTGCGGAGTGAGCAGCTGCTGCTGTTTGTAGCTTGGACTAAAGTTTGTTCAGCTTGTGCGATGTAGAAGCAGTTCTACATAGTTTTACTGTTTCATTCAAAATGCATTTGTTCTTACTGACTGAATCACTGGATACAAATGAGACATTTGTTTTGGACAGTTTCAGTGCATCCACACCACCAGCAGCTGCTGCTGGTGCTGCTTTTCTTCTTATGAGTCAGGCTGATAGCTGCTGCTCATCTCTGTGTTCCCTTTAGGGGCAACTCTTAATAAGGATGTGATGTATACAAGTACAAAAGTACTTTTGTGCCTCCTTCCCAAATGAGACATTTTACAGAAGATTCACCACAAAGTTATTGCCAGATCAAAACCACGGCTGTGTCTCAGTTCCTTACTACACATGAACACTATTGTCCCAAAACAAAGAGTCCAAAAAGGGCATGTGGCACCATCCAGTTTTATATGACCCTGCTCTGCAGGAGTAGAAACTCCTTGGGTGATGGTACAAATACGTCTCTTAAATACGTCACTTAAAGGTAACCGTGTTAACTTTTGTCCTCAGAACTAGTTTCTGCAGCCAAGGTCCAGAACCTGAACTCTAGCCTGGCCCTTGTGTGTGGTGGCGGTTCCATGTTGCTTCTTTGGGCTGAGCCTGACTGGAAACAGACCTGACCACCAGACACTCACCAGCAAGCCCCCCTCCGAGGACTGGCACCAGGAAGGGGCCTGGCCCCTCAGCTGAGCGTTTCCCAACAACTTTGGCTTCTGTTATTTAACAAAAAAAGGGTTTAGTGTTAAAACAGGTTTATATTTCTTTTGGTAAGATATCAACAAAGGCATCAGTTTGTTTTTGTTTTTGGGGACTGAAACTGAGGCATCACGTTGTAACGATGTCCAGCCCTGATACACAGAAACATCACACTGTCACTTCCTGGTTTGGTGGACGTCCATTGGTGCTGGTACATGACTAACTGCTACAACCATATACTATGACATTAATGTAGTACACTCTATACTATTGGTATGTAGTATGGAATTGGGACACAGCATAAATGTGACTGGCATGCAATGAATTGTGGGACACTGAGGACCAGAGAAGTAACAAATTGTGTCCTCTGAATATACACAAATAATAACTTAATTTCTCTGACTCTTTGGATTCAAACAGACTTTGTTGAACCGTTGAGAGAAACTCGAAATGAAGACTTTAAAAGAGGCAGCCCCCTAAAACAAGACACGGCTTCTAGAGCCTTTGCAGAAGCATTGTAAATACACAGCAACAACCCCACAGCCATGATGGATGACCACTGATGAGTTGGAGGCAGACAAAGGCCTGCTGGTGAACCTCCACCAGCACGACTGTCACCTCTTCTCTGAAAAACATTTGTTCATAATGGTTTCAAACTGCTAACTACACAGTAAAGGTTGATCTAGAATACTTCTGTAAAAGCAGAGAAGCCTCTCTGGGTGCTCCAGCCAGTAATCACCAGGGTCAGACTGTTCGGGCAGTGTGGATACACAGCTACTGTCCAGAGGTGCTACGGTGGCCTGTTCAGGCCTTGTAGTGGGCCCCTTCGGGTCCACGAGGTGGTCTTTTGGTGCTTTCATTGGTGTTGGAGGTCGGGGGGGCACCACGGGGTTTGACGGCGGGTTTCTTCTCCCTCGAGGATGGTCGAGTCTGACTGAGAGACGACGTCCCAACGGCTGCAGTCTGGAGACTCCCACCAGGCTCCACGATGGTGTTTATAACTATGGCAAGAACAATAGGACATTTATGAACACACAAGGTGAAACTCAATCTACTTCAGGTTAACTCTTAGATCTTATAACACTTATTTATGGAGACACATTAAGATAAGTGCTCGACACCAGTAACATAAACAGGAAAAACAAGGTTAAGTCCAGCACAGAGATCGGTCCAGGAAGTGTTCAGCCTAGCTTAACACCTGCTAGCCTAGCAGTCTTTGGATAAGGGCACCACTGTTCAGCTCTATTTATTGATGTGTCTAATGCTTTTGATACGTTCAAAACTGGTTCTGTAGTCTGTGAACTAGTTCTCAGGCAGAACAAATGTGCAGCTCAAAGGGTTTGCTTTTAAAAATATTCACATTAGTCTTGATTTGGATGTTCCACACACAAACATACATTTCTATGCAGATGACACTGTTCTTTACACTTATTATTGTTATTGTTCTGCAGCTTCTCAGAAATGTCATTGTCATTTACATTTTTCAATGTTGTTAAACAAAGACTCAGTGGTTTGAAACTCAATTTAAAAATCAGTGTTGGAAAAAATCCGACCTTTGACCTGACACTACCTTTCAGGAAGCAAATACTGAGTCAGCCTCTGTGTACAAATATCTTCGGTTTGTAATCAGTATTTGTCTTTATTTTATGCCCCTCATTATGCAGAAAAACACAGTTATGTTTTATTTTCTATGTTGCTATCTTTAGCCAGGAACTTCCTGTAAAAGAGAGATTTTATATATCAGTGAAAACCTGTCCTGATTAAATGAAGTTAGATAGAAAAGTGTCTGGATGTGTTCAGTCAACACTAACAAGAACATGTCAAACATCTGCTTCTACCTTCAAGCTGCCTCTGGACTCTCCTCAGCTCCTTCAAAATAGAGGTAATTTCCTGTAACATCAAACAGAAAACAAGAAAGTTTGAGCTGTGCTCCTTTCAGATCCTGAGTGTCAAATAATCAAAGAGTTTGCTGAATGACCTTGTTGGATGTTTTCAGGATAGGGACTTCATTCTCAGCGTTGATCTTCGCCTCGATCTCCTCCCAGACCTCTGCCTTGTTCTGGAACAGAACCCTGAGAACAGACAAACACTCTGCAGGGTTAAAGCCACAGCAGACGACTCCACGGGCCCAGAAAACTGAATCGACACAACAAGGACTTCCGATATAACTACCCAAAGCTTAAAAGGACCCTTCCACAGACCTGAACCCGCAAAAAACTGGACCTTATTCTGAAATCCTAGCACTTTATTGTACAAGGTGCAATTTGCAACCTCAAGTTAAATTTTTATTTGCACCAACGACAATAACAAATGTTTTACACTGCACATATCTGGGCTCACTTTATCCTTCCAAAAAGGCCTAATATTCAGACAGGATCAGGGTAGTCTCCAATCTGATCGGGTCAGGTCGTCAGGTTCAGGTTTGTCTGAAGGCCTCTAGACCACAGAGCTGCAGTACATGTAAACATTGTGACTACATTTACTGCTACAGGGTCATCAAGGGCTCCCTTACTTCATTTTTTCAGCCAGCTGCTCTGTGTTCTCCCGGATGGCCTGAGACAGCTGAGACACTGGATTTAGCATCAGGTTGTCCAGGATCACCTGAAAGAGGTTATTCAGAGTCTATAATGTGACATCAACATCAACAATGACATGAACAGTACTTTACATCCTGATGTCCCAGCACACCAAAACTAACTGCAGCAGCTGCAGTCTTGTTTAGTTTGTTCAGTTGTTGAAGTTGTTCACACTGCAGACTCGGTTAGGTATGAAAGTGGTTTATCTTTGTTTGTTTGTCTCGCTATGGGGCAGGGCCTGAGTATGGTGATGCTGGTCTAGCCCTCAGCCAGCTCATTGGTCCAGAAACAAATCTCTCAACAACTACTGGTCAGATTTCAAAAGACTTTGCTGATCCCATTCCTACTCCCTTTAGATTTTAATGACTGAATGATCCTTCCTCTAGCACCACCCTGAGGACAAACTTTACATTTTTAGCTCCACTACTGGGAATACTTTAAGAATAGATACATTATCAAGATGTTGTTGTTCATATTCTGGCAGTAATGAGCAGTGCAGCCTCTAGGAGACCCTAGACCTTTAGTGCCCAGTCACAACAGAAAGTGGCATGGCATTCATTTACCTGTCTTTATAAAACAGTAAGTGTTGGAAACTTGGTGACGTGAATACTTGTGAGGCTAGTTGGCTAAATACTGTACTAACAGGTAAGCAGCTAGCTATCTGGGGACATTCTAGCTTTCCACAATAGCCCACCAAGTTAGGAAATAAACTGGACAAGTTAAACAGATTGTTCAAGAGACATATTTGTACTATTGACACACAATGAGAGTCAGTTTTACTGAAGCACTGACATAGCTAGCTTTCTAATCAGGTAGTTTGCAGTGAAAGAAGCTAAAATTATTATTCAATCAGCTAGGACATTTTTGGGGTTCAATGGTTATTTGCATTTGTAAAATAAATTTAAATAATAATTTATACATTGATCACTTGACATAGTAATCCGTAAATGCAGTCATCCATCATCCAGATCTAGATTTAAGAGAGAAACTGTTCACACTGACTGAAACCATCTTGTGTCAAAAAGTAAACTTCAGATTTGGAACACACTGAGCTGCAGTGTGAACCTCAGTGGGATTAGACAGTGACCTCTTCACGGTTCCATGGACGGCGTTGCTTAGAACCGGGCTCTGGCTCATTCATGTTTGCGTCCAGGTCCGAGAAGGCAGCAGAACCTGGAGGAACCTTCTGGTAGTTTAAACTGGCCTCAGGGATATGTTGGACCAGCTGGAAAGAGAGTAGAGGGAGTCTGGCTCCGGTGATCTGACCACTGAATATTTGTTATCACACCAGCGAGCAGCCGGCCGGTGATGGTGGTGCCCGGTGAACGCATGCACCAAGTCAACATGCAGCTGCAATGGTGGGGGGCAGCAGTGTATGCAGTGAATTTTAGTACTGCTGGGATACAGCATGTTAACAACAACAGGGAGACACAGGAGTGCAGGAGGATCCTACTGGTCACCAGCTACAGCTCCATGAACTGACCCAAAACCAGTAAAACCAGTTCATTAATGGTGCAGGGCAATGGAAGTTTATTAATGGCAAAACTACTGAGAAAGCACAAAACAAACCAGAGCAGCAATCAGTCTGAAAATAAAGAGAGTGAGCAGGGACAGATGTAGAAGGACCCTTTTAGTTCAATGCAAATCTGATAAAATATACGATGTCATACCATGACCGTATAAAATACTCTTCTTTTTATTGGCTGTTGGGTAGAGCCCAACCCATTTATCTGATTATATTAATAGCTGGTATTGTATTATGTTAAAGGGCAGGGTTGAGTACAGTAGAGTATGGTTAGGTGGGGTATGTTGCACAGGAGAGTTGTGTCACATAAAGCAAAGCAGAGTTGAGTATAGTCAAGTGGAGTAGAGCATTGGGTGGAGTAGGGTAGGGTTGGATTTGGTATAATGGAATATAGTTAGTTTGGGTAGTGTACAGCAGGGTTGGCTCAGGTACAGTGTGGTAGAACTTGGACAGGTAGAGTTGGGTCAGGTAAAGTAGGATATATTGGGTTTGGGTAGAGTGGAGTTGGTTTGGCTGTAGTAAGGCAGGGTTGGGCCAGAAATAGCAGAATAGAGTTGTGTCGTGTTGAGTTGGGTTGGGTTGTACACCTGTTTGTAGCAGCATTCAAAACCTCAACGCTACAGACTGATTCCAGCTTGGATATGTTTCGTGCTGAACCAGTAGTTTTGTTGTAAATACAAGACCAACAGTCTCTAAATCAGACAAATGTTAAAATAAAAATAAAATATTAATGTTAGGGTAGAGTTGGGTAGATGTGGGTTAGGTTGGGTTCTTATGCTGGAACACATGTTTGTCACTTGAAAACCTTTAACCTGACTGATTCCAGCTTGGGTTTGTTTTGTGCTGACTCACTAGTTTTGTTAATAATCTTTCATACCAGACAACTCAATCAGACAAATATCAAAATTAAAAAATCAAATGTGCATCAGAACAATCCAACACTGATGAGAGGGTAGTGTTAGGATCAGTGATTGGAGGGGCGGGATGATGGAGGAGGGGAACCAATTACAGGGCAGGAGGGGTGATGAGTCAGAGTTAGACACCTGAGATGGTCGAACCCCACATAATGGATAAGATGGCTTCTGTGCAGCAGAACAGAGAAATTAATCATGAGAATCCAAAGCATGATGAAGCTCCTGTCAAACAACCTGCAACCTGGAACTCAACTGCAGAAAACAGGACTGAACTTTTCCTCCAACACTTCTGATGGTTTGAAACTCTGGGTGTCGTAATGGATATAGATGATGGACAAAACTACAAAAGGACACCTAGTTTATAAACCAACACATTTCTCTCATTTAAACTGGGAACACACTGGAAGAACTTCAAAATAAGAGATGACTTGGCGGCACACAGTTCCTGACTGACTTTTACAGGTAACTGTCACCTCTGTTTAGATTTCTGATGGTGTTCAGCTCAAACTACAGGATCACACACAGATTTCTCTAGATTCAAACTGTAAAACATTAAACATGCTGTGGACTTGTGAAGGAGAGAAGACATTTTAATCCTAAACTCTTGGACACAACAAGATAACACCAACCAACTGCCTTTGCTAACCTGGCCTGGTTCAAACCAGTTCAGACTGTCCACCATTTTTAAAATCATTGTTCATGGACAGATCACTGTTATAACCAAGGTTAGAAATCTTGTGTGTTCACAGTTTTAGAAGCTGTGGTATGTGTAGTGGTTGTGGTGGTGTGGAAGATGTTTTATGGTTCGCAGCATTGCCCACCTCCTCCCTGGCAGAGATGGTGGAGGCCGGCGTGTTGGGCAGTGAGCTGGGTGAGGTGGTGGTGCCCATGCCAGAACTCGGTGAGTCTCCGTCCCCGGCAACATCGTGGATTTCCTTTGCCAGGATGGCCAGATCTTTGGCCAGGTCCTGACTGAGCCTGCAGGGAAAACACAAAAAACGGTCAAAATAAAGGTTGGACCCACTGTGAAAGAAAGACGAACCAATAGCAATCGGACAGATGTGATTTTGGTTACTCTTTGAATTAAAGGTAAGTATGGATATTTCATTGTTTTTTACTTGGCGATCTCAGCACTGTGCGTGGACCAGTTCTGGTAGGGGTCGACCTCGTTCTGGTCCTCGTCCTCCTCCGTCTCTAGGGAGACAGACTTGGATCGGGTGGCAGCTGTCCGGTGGCTGCGTGGCGTCTGGGCAGATGTGGTGGGATGGGAGGAGCGTTTGGCTTTGGGAGTCCCCGCATTCATCTCGTATTCTTCCTCAGAGGATGAGGAGAAGTCTGAGCCCTTCTGTCTGCGACGGGAACCTGTAAATATTTTAATTTAGATTAATTTTACTGAAGAAGCTCAAGAAGACGATGGCATCTACACCTCCTGCAGTATGAGTTCTACCCCTAACCCCTAACCTTACCCTGAATTAAACTGAATTTTGTTCTGAATGTGATATGACTCTGATGTCACAGCTCTGGATTGAGGCATCTCCATAGCAACGGCTGCTGAGGCTCATGAGTGTTCAAAATGGCAGCAGAGAATTTAGCACAAAGAATCCACACTGTCATAATAGGGCTTTGGCATTTGCCCTCAGTTACAGCGGGGATATGGATTTATGGGTTGAAGCACATCTTAACATGACAGAGACTGATGCTGTGAAGCTGTGTTTCTATGGTAACAGCAGCAGACTCCAGCTGCTTGACAACAGTAACTCACCAGGGACAGAAATCTGATTTGATGCACAATGATAGTAAAAGGGTAGACTTTCACCAACACAATACTAAAACAAAGCCTGGGTTCAATGGATCTGTAACGTAGTTAAATATTGTGTTGAATAATCTGTGTTTAGCTGTTGTCCTGTCAGTGGTGGAGAGTCAATTTACTGCATAAAAAAGACATAGTATGTTCATCAGAGGGAATTACACTTTGGTGGAAAATTGGCAATTCATAAGGTATAAGGCTGGGCATTGAGACGTTTTTACCTTCACAAATGTGTTTGTAGCACTGAGTATCTTTCTGGTCAGACTGATATTGCTTTAATGTTAACGCACATCTTTTCGATTATTATCTCTGTATAGTGCACATATTCCTTACTCCTTATATATTCCTCATACTGCAAATTCTTGCATATTTCTTGACTTTTGTAGTACTTGATTTTTTTAAATCTTTTTATTTTCTCTTACTTTGTTTATTGTTATGCACCAAAATACCAAAGCAAATTCCTTGTATGCGAAAAACCTGCTTGGCAATAACCCGATTCTGATTCTGATAAACCCACAATGCAACCGGTGTGCGGGCTTACGTAGAAAACAGTGGGTGCAGATGTGTGTTGCTCTAAACGTATCAAAACATTATTTTTTTGGTATTGGTACTGAAACTCCAGTGTTTTGCAGTGCTGTAAAACTGATCAATTCATTAAAGCATCCAAAGTTGTCCATGTTAGCTAATCATATTGGAGAGGGGCTTGATCCAATGAATTGCCAAATAAAACAAATTCACGGGACCTGGAAACCAGACTAGGTAACAGCAGAATTGGACGGAAGTTGAAGAGTTTAAGGGTCGAATCCTTGATGCCAAGACAAGAAGACAATCTGGTAACCACATAATGAAGAAGAGAAGCAGCTGAAACACTTGGAAAAGATACTGTGTGTCAAAAAAAGAGTATTTACATCTACATTTTGAAAACACAAATCTGGACAGGACTCACTGGTGCTGGGATACTTGGCTCCGCTGGACCGGGTTCTGGTCAGTGGTTGCTTCCCCAGAGCTCCGCCCCCTTTGCTAGCTGCCTGGCAGGCGTCGCCCACAGATGTCTTCCTGGTAGTGACAACAGACTCAGAGTTCCGATTAGAGAAACCTGACCGGCCTGTGGAGGACGTCTCGTTGTCGCTGGGAGTTGTGAAGGAGCCGGTCCTCTTCCTGGGCATCGCTAAGATGTCCAGCCTGGACAGCTTTTTCCCCTCGGCAGACACTTTGGCTGGTGCAGTAATATGGTCAGAATTCTGGGAGCCCCGGTCAGTCTCAGCACCTTCATTATCTGAGGCCTCACCCAGGCGTGCTCGACGAAGCATGGATGCTCGGGTTGGCCTTGGTGCTGACAGGCTGTTGGAACGTGTCAGAACCTGCTGAGCTGCCGTCTTGGGTGTCTTTCCATTGTCTTCTTTCTGAAGAGGGGTGATCAGTTTCTTGCTACGGCTGGATGGACGGGAAATTTCATGGTCAGATGATGTTGTTTCGGTCCAGTGTGGACCAGAACCCTGCTGGCCCTCTGATAGATCCAGAGATCCACGGTTGCCCGCACTGCGACGCATCTGGAAGCGCTTTGCTGCCTCTGCCTTGCTTGATGCATCTGTTGTCACCTGGTTTCGGCGTTTCTCAGAAAGCCGTTCACGGGCGGTGAGTTGCCGTCCCTTTGCTTGGATGGACGAGCTGGAAGAGGACTTCTCCTTTTGGAGGCTGCTGATGGTGGGACGCTTTTTAGAAGCAGAGCTGACTGGAGCATTTTTGCTACTCACCTGGCTCACAGTGCTTGCTGTGTCCACATCTGACTCACCAGAAAGGGAGTCCTCCATGTGGGTGGAGGAGCCTTCTTTCTTTGAACTACGACCGGAGTCAGATGATGGGAACTTGGTGTCCAGAGAGGACAGAGTTCCCTCTGCCTTCTGAAGGAAGGACTGCGTATCCTGGATGTTCTCCCTCCTCTGCTCCATATCTCTGATGGACGGGTGGCTGGAGATGTGGGGAAGCTTCTTCATTTGGATGGTGTCGCTGGGCCGTTCTTTGGTGAAGCTCTCCTGCCGGACTATGGATGATATGCAGCTGTCTTTAGTGGGGACAGAATCCTTGTCCTGCATTTGGAGGTTTGGAGCAGAGCTGTTGGGTTTGACACCTGTCCTCCTGGGTTCATGTCCGCTCAGGTGTCGGATCAGAACAGTGGTAGGGGGAGTTTTTACTGGGGGGTCGCGAGTCCACTCAGACTGTACCAGGCTCTGGGCTTTGTCAGGTTTGCCTGGACTGTCTTCGGAACCAATGTAAAAGGAGGTGGATTTGGTGGACAGAGACACTTTCTCCAAACCCTTCAACTGAGGACCAGTGCCCCCTGGAGACAAAGGTCCAGTCCTGGTCTGATTCTTTTTTGTTTTCTCCAGAACAGGTCCATCATCTGAGCGGCTGGCATCACTCAGGCTGTCTGGATCCACATCATCTTGAACAGACAGGCACTGGGTGGAGTCCTGTGGGCGGGGAGGACCGGAGACTCTGTCCAGAGGTTCCTGGCCTTGGTAAGGTTCATGGCGAATCAGGATACTCGGGAGAACACTATCCAGCTTATCTGGAGGCACCTGAGGCAGCAGCCTTCTTGTCCTGGAGCTGTGGCTGGACTCCGACTCAGAGTTATCGTAACTGTAATTTCCCATTGACCGGCTCATGAGGCGCAAATCTACAAAAACAATTCAAGTTATCTAAATTTTTTATATAAATGTCTTATACTTAATTTGTATTATATTTTCCAAAATACATGTTTAAAGGCCAAATCCTCAACTACAACTTTCCCACCCCAAAACATAAAACCATAGGAATCCACATGATCTGCTTTCTAACATTGACCATGTGGGGTATCCTCTGAAACTTTTCAGTGTCAATATTAGAATTTGCTCAGAAGAAACACAAAGTCCTTTTTATTTCTTCCTCACTTCTTATGACACAAATCTAACGTTTCTCTCATTAGAGGATTATCTTGATGTCTTATCTGTATCAGGAAGAACTAATGTTAATTCAGGTGCTAATGCACACAGAACACACTGAAATCAGGATGTGACTGGACCAGCCAGACAACATTAGGTGGTCCGATCCCAATGCAGGCAAAATTGACAAAAGCACTTATTAAAATCAGGTGTAAATGAAGAGGCCTGTGATCAGATGGCATAATCCAGATAACATATTCAGATACATATCATAGGTTAATAGAAGATGGAAATGGGGTCAAAAAGTATGTTGATACCCGACTTTTAACACACTATGTTTAAATCATTTTTTGACAAACTGCACAGACAGAATTTCAACGGCACCTTCCAGACATTCTCCTTGAGGTGGAGTGGAACCAGGTTCAGTATAGCTGTCTGCCAGACTGGCCCAACGGGAAACCCATTTGGGTCCTTCCAGACCTGCTGCATGAGCAGGTGGAACCTAGACAACAAAACAACATGATGAACGACATTATCAGTCAATACAAATGTGGGACCAAAGAGTCCAACAAGACTTGACAGAGGAAAATATGTAGCAGGAGAAACAGGGAATACCAAAAGTTGTCTGCATGCACTGGGATCAGAACATGCTACACAGGTGTTTTTCCAGGTTCTGATTCAGTTTTCCAGTGTTTTTTACCTGTATGGGGCCTGTTGGGGGGCCGCTGATAGCAGCTGGGATAAAGCCATGCAACGGGTCCACAGTGCTACCATCGCTAGGCAGGTTAGCTTGCTCATCCTTGCCATCATTTATTACAGGTCTATACACTCCTGTGTTCACACCACTGTACTCTGGAGAGTCGAGGACACCAAACACCTGTCAGAGCACAGGGCATGCATGAGGAGGGGGGGCAGGATCACGGCAACAGAAAGGAGCAAGAAGGACAAGAGGTTTCATGCATCCCTAAAGTGATTTAAAACACACTGCTTATTTAAGCATGTCTCATAAGAAAATAGTTCCAGCTCTCAGATATGTGAACACTGAAATTGAAAAGCAAGGTTCCCAAACCTGCCCATGTTTATATTGACCATTGTATTGTGGACTGACCAATTTGACGAGGTGTAGACATAGGTTGGTCACTCATTTGGATATTATAACACAAATTAGGTATTTTATTTCTGCTACCCCAAACAAAGAAACTCTCAAGCAATGCTTATTTTTATATTTTACTGATGTTAGCTTGGTTGTTGCAACTATAACAGGAACACGTCAAGTGCCATGTCCACAACAATAGAACAACAGCTTTAACTGTAGTACCTTCATACTTACATACTAAACCATTTCTGATTGAGAAAATGATTTGTCTCTCTCTCAATGCAAAGAAACCTTTACCGGTTTATTGACCACGTGCTGTTTTATGTGAGTAGTTTTTTTGGCAACTGTTACACTAACTGGAGTAGTCCCCCCCCCCCCACTGCTCAGAACTCTAAAGGGATTTTACATCAGCAGTTATCTGCAATAATCTGTGCAGGGTCACTAGCTAAAAGCACTCAGGGTCATACTTTATGGTCACTGTGAGTTCACCTGATCAATCATGTTGCGAGCCTCCTCCACCTCTTTGTCCTGTGACTCCGTCTCGATGGTGTAGGTCCCTGCATCACTCAGGCTGTCGTCCTCCTCATTCCTCATCATCCTCTGGGAACATTTGGGGTCTCCTGCACGGATGTCCAGGGGCAGCATTGGGGACATGGGAGGCCCAGAGGAGTGGACTGGAGAGGCAGTCTGGCCAGCAGTGTTGGTGGGGATTGATGATTTTGAGACTGCTGGAGGCTGTAAGGGGGAGGTGGGGTAGGAGACTGAGGAAGGTGCTGGAGGTTCTTGAGGGGAGGGAATTCTTGCATGAGGAGGTGACACCATCACCGGCGGTGCAGACATTGGGGGAGGGGACGTCTTGTCCCTTGTTGGGGAGGAATCCTGTTGACCAGAATCCTTCAGGAATTCAGCAGTGAACTCCTGGGCGAGCTTGGACTTCTTCCCAACGCTGCCGAAGGGTCTGATGATGATAGCCGAGGAGGAGCGAGAGGAGGAACCAGAGGAGGCCACCTCCCCCTCCGTCTTCTCCCTCTTGAGAGAGCTCGACCTCTGGGGGCCACTGTGGCCCTGACTCTTCAGAGGAACCGTCACCTGCTGGGTGGGAGGGATGTGGCCGTGCACAGACGCTGGCCTCTCGCCACCTTTCCGCCGCTCCAGCTTGGCCTTCAGGGCAGAGTACGAGTCAGCATGGGCGGGGTTGTGCGTGAAAGACTGCGAACGCTTTTTGCGTGGGTTGTCATCGAAGAACTCAATGATGAAGGCCTGCTGGGTGAGGTGCTCGGGGGGCCCCTGCTTGGGCGTTTCTGTGGTGGGGGACTGAGCCTGAGGAGGACTCTGGGAAAGGGGCCGCTCCGGGGCCACAGGTGAGGCTGGGGCCAGTCCGGGTGGAGAGTACTGCAGTGGCTGGTAGAGCTTCTGTGTTGGAGCAGGTGGCTGGCAGTGGATAGACTGACCTGACTGAACCGTCTGCTGCGAGACCTCAGACTGCTCTGATTGGACAGAGTGGTGAGGCTGGACAGAGTGGTGGGATTTACTCCTTCCTTTAAGAACAGGGTCCTCTGAGTCACTCTGGGTTCCATCCTCATGATGGTGACCTGACAACAAGAATAAAAACATCAAACCTCTAGTAATCAATATGCTTGATATGAACATCAGACGAGTCCCTGTGAAGTGAAGTATTGTTAGTCCTGCTGATCCCACTAAGAATCAACAGTCCAGTCTGAAGCTCTGAGCAGCTCTTTGTTTTGGTTCTCTGGTTGAGTCCTGCATGCTCCCTATTAAAACACAAACAGTCAATATAATAATTTATCAAATTAATAAATAAAAGTTTAGCACAATTAACATTAAACAGATGGATATTATACAAAAAATATTTCCTTTAAAGAAGTCAGACTAAGGGTTTGCTTAACTTTACATCAACAACATGCACCAAGTGGCGCTGGGATGTTCAAAATCCCTAAGAACCAGACTATCAAGAAGGGTTTGATTGTCCCTCACCAGTTCCTTTCAGGACCTTTTTTTTTTCAACCAAAAGTTTAGATGTCACTAAGAACCAAATTATTGGACAGACCCCATTATTAGTCATTACCAATCAGTAGCATGACGTAGAAAGTTAAAATAAAGTAGACTAAAGCAGTAATAAAGTGGTCTTAACATCACAAGTTTCAAGTCTCTGCAAGTTGATTTTCATAGAAATGAAGTGAAACCAGCAGCTGCCTGAAGGAAGGAAATCAATCTAAAAACGAATCCATGACTTCAAAAATAATCATCAGAGAAGTAAATAGGATTTAATGTTAGTTCATTACATTAAAAACACAGGACGGTCCTGAGACCTGGTAAGATTCTGACCTTTGAGGGTCTTGATGTTCATGGCGAGGTCACTCTTGGTGCTGTAAACATCTTCACATGTTGGACGTCTTCTCATCATGGTGACATCACTGTGGACCAGCCAATCGGCCACCTTGCTCTCCGCTGACATCACCTCAGCAGGCGTGGCTGTTGTGATGGCGGTCTTGGAAGCCTGCTGCTTCTTCTGGCGGGTGGAGAACTTGGTGACGTGGTCTTTGATCTTGATCTTGCCGGGGATGCAGTCGTCAAACTCGATAGTGAAGGAGGCATGGCTCTGAATGACGGGAGGGGTCGGGGTGGGAGGGGAAGGCGGGTCTGGAGGCGTGTCCGTATCCTTAGTGGGGATCTCGTGAAGCTCCGCCCCCGTGGTTTTGGGGTGCTGGAAGTCCTTGGTTGGGATCTCGAAGTAGCTCGGTTCCCGGTGGTACGAAGGGAAGATGGTCTTTTGTTGGGGGTCCAACAGAGATCCAGAAAAGTCAGGATCCAGAGATGAAGTGTCTTTCTGGACTTCTGACCGAAACAGAGATGTTAACAAAGACAAACAAACATTTTATAATAAGAAGAATACAGGTACGACTACTAATATTCACTTGTAGTACAAAAATACCCAATCCTACACAACGCTACTGTTTGTCTTCACTAATGTTGAGTCAGCTGTACTTTTAGGAAAAATAAAGAGAATTTCTCGTCATTGTAATTTGATTTGTTTCTATATGTGATATTTAACAATAACAACTGAAACCTGTCTGTTAAAAGATGTGATGACATCTGAAACAAAGTGTTGACTTTTTTCCATTTTTACTAAAAACTCTTTAAAATGTCATTTTTAAAACATTTGAAATTGAATCTGCCATTGTTAGACTTGATTATACCTTGATTATATTCTTTTCATACTGGTTAACACTACTGTTATGACAAATGGAAAATGGAAATTATTATTGTGATTTTGGTCTTTAAAGTTTAAGAATGTAAAAAATAAACTTTATTTATGTAAGAAATACAAAGAAAGACAGTTTTCAGCAAATCCTCTTCATGTTTAGATTTTTCAGTTTCTTATCTAAAAAGATTTTAATATATCAGGGTTAGGGTTAGGGGTTAAATAAACTGTTTAAGTCTCGTATTGTCTTCAGCTGGACTTTAACGAACCATCAGATCGTTTTCACCTGCATGAGCTTCATCGCTGCTCTGAACTTTACTCCCATAATCCTCCTCTCCCCACCAGGATGGCTGACCGTACAGAGGAGTGGGCCGACACACTGGAGTCTCTGTAACACACACACACACACACACACATACACACACACACACATGCACGCACACACACACAGCACTTGAATTATTCTGCATTGTTGGTTATCTGATGTCACTGAATCAAACTGACTGACTGATCAGGAGCCTGTCCCAACATATAAACCATCATGACATCACACTGCTTACATCTGATGTCACAGCACAGGAAAACCCTTTCAGAATAAAAGAAATTATCATGTTTAACACTGTTATACCTGTCTGCTTTTAGATATGTGGTTTAGTGCTTGTTCTCCAAGCACTGTACTGCAGTATTACTCACAGTATTATTCACAGTATAACTCACAGTATTATTCACAGTATTACTCACAGTATTTTTCACAGGATTATGGACGTACCCTGTGTCAGACTCTTGGTACTCGGGGTTTTATCGGCTCTCGTTCGATCTTCCTGCTCCTTCTTCTTCCCATCTGGAGCCTTAAGGCTCATTTGCAGCTGACTGCTGTACTTCTCATGCTGTAACAACAGGAGGTGCTCATCACACACTGTTCAGTGTAACTCACAGAGAGAAGGAGAGGAGCACTACAGAGGATATACACCGATCAGCCATAACATTATGAACAGCCCTGACCCGTCGAGGCATGGACTCCACTAGGCCTCTGAAGGTGTGCTGTGGTATCTGGCACCAAGACGTTAGCAGCAGATCCTTTAAGTCCTGTAAGTTGCGAGGTGGGGCCTCCATGGATCGGACTTGTTTGTCCAGCACATCCCACAGATGCTCAATTGGATTGAGATCTGGGGAATGTGGAGGCCAATTCAACACCTTGAACTCGTTGTTGTGTTCCTCAAACCATTCCTGAACCATTGTTGCAGTGTGGCAGGGCGCATTATCCTGCTGAAAGAGGCCACTGCCATTAGGGAATACCGTTTCCATGAAGAGGTGTACTTGGTCTGCAACAGTGTTTAGGTAGGTGGTACGTGTCAAAGTAACATCCACATGAATGGCAGGACCCAAGTTTTCCCAGCTGAACACTGCCCAAAGCATCACACTGCCTCCGCCGGCTTGCCTTCTTCCCATAGTGCATCCTGGTGCCATGTCTTCCCCACGTAAGCAACGCACATGCACCCGGCCATCCACATGATGTAAAAGAAAACGTGATTCATCAGACCAGGCCACCTTCTTCCATTGCTCCGTGGTCCAGTTCTGATGCTCACATGCCCATTGTAGGTGCTTTCGGTGGTGGACAGGGGTCAATATGGGCACCCTGACCGGTCTGCGGCTACGCAGCCCCATACGCAACAAACTGCGAGGCACTTTGTATTCTGACACCTTTCTATCAGAACCAGCATTAACTTTTTCAGCAATTTGAGCTACAGTAGCTCTTCTGTTGGATCAGACCACACGGGTCAGCCTTCGCTCCCCACGAGCATCAATGAGCCTTGGCTGCCCATGACCCTGTTGCCGGTTCACCGTTTTTTCTTCCTTGGACCACTTTTGGTAGGTACTGACCACTGCAGACCGGGAACATCCCACAAGAGCTGCAGTTTTGGAGATGCTCTGACCCAGTCGTCTAGGCATCAGAGTTTGGCCCTTGTCAAAGTCGCTCACATCCTTACGTTTGCCCATTTTTCCTGCTTCCAACACATCAACTTCGAGGACAAAATGTTCACTTTCTGCCTAATATATCCCCCCCACTGACAGGTGCCACTGTAACAAGATAATCAATGTTCTTCACTTCACCTGTCAGTGGTCATAATGTTATGGCTGATCGGTGTATATACAGAGGATATGAATGTGTACGGTGTATGTTACTGCATGCTACACACACATCTGTGCCCCGTAAAACAACCGCTAGGAACTCTCAGGCAGAGGACGTGGAGAAGCAGCTTTAATGGTGCACATACAGTATAAATACTGCAATATATCACACACACACACTGACCTTCAGAGCCTCTTCTGGGACTTTGTGTTGACTTTTCTCCAGAACGTAGATGTGAGAATGTGGAGAGGCGGTTAAGAAAAATACTCAAATTATCAAACAGTAACACACACACACACACACACACACACACACGCACACACACACACACAGTGAGTGATGATGTCATCTGAAGGATATCGTATCCAAAGCGGATGATGTCGGACAGTTTGAGGGTGATGTAGGTCTGATCAGGAATCCTCAGGTCGTTCACAAATGTCTGCAAACAAAATACATCCAGTTATATTTATTTTTATATATATATATATATATATATATATATATATATATATATAATATATATATATATATATATATATATGTATATATATGGTGCGTTCAAAGTGTTTGTTGTTCCTGTCTCACCCCATTCAGGCTGCCCAGGTCTTTGACCAGGTGTTCGTCAGTCGTTGGGTTGTAGTTGATGACGGCGTGCTGTTTGTCGACACTGCGAGACTGCGAGAACAGAGACATTCACAGCTTTAGATCCAGTCCAGCAGTCAGCATAACAAACCCAGCAGACGTCAGCTCTGCAGAGACCTGATGCTCATGTAGCTGCTCACTGACACCATCACACTCAGCTTCTGATCCATCTGATTGATCGCTTGGCTCAAAATGATCATCTTCATCATGAGCTGCTTCAGACACGTCTTCATCATCACATATATGACTGAAGCTTTTTGCTCTGAAACGCAATGTGTTGCTGTGACTTCATCTTTTTGAATGTACAGTATCAGTGACATCACGTCAGCTAAAGGAAAACATGACGTCACCTGTGACTTGTTGTCACACCTGGCCTCTAAAGAGCCCGAAACAGCTGTCAGAGCAACATCAGGAACATCTTCAACTCTTCTGACACCAAAAGATGATGCAGGGAGTGTGTGAAAGAGTTATAGGTCTCTACAGGTATGAGGTGTGTTTGAGTTAAAATGACCCTTGCACCTACCATGGCAACCATATTTATCACCTAGTAACACCTTAGCTAACTCCTAGCAACCACCCCAAAAGCCATAGCAACCATGTAGCAACCACTTGTATACGCACATATTAAACACCTGGGCAACGACACAACATCCAGCAGGTACACCTGTGACCAATAGCAACACCTCAACAGGCTCAACAGCATCAGCTGACCTCTAAAGGTTAATGTTTGATAGAAGAGGGTTCTGTCATCTAGTCTCTGGTTCAAACAAACCTGGTCCAGGTCCAACCATCCCCCTCACCTGCCGTCCTGTATCCACAGCACCTTCAGGTCCAGACTCGGGGCCAGAGTCGGACTGGTAGAATCGGATCCCACACGGATCAGGTCTTGGTTTGTACCTGCGACTGCTCCGTCATGTATGTGTCCTACTGTTGTCATAATGATGACACCCGGATACATGTCTGGTTTTATTGATCCTCATATTAAACAGTGCCACCACGAGAACTTTTAAAACCATTTAAAACCTGTTTTTATGAACTTGTTGTATT
Source organism: Macquaria australasica (assembly GCA_005408345.1). Classification (NCBI taxonomy): domain Eukaryota; kingdom Metazoa; phylum Chordata; class Actinopteri; order Centrarchiformes; family Percichthyidae; genus Macquaria; species Macquaria australasica. The sequence continues at coordinate 21,211 of SEMN01001216.1, read as the reverse complement.
TTGTAGAAATAAAGTCGACTTACTTTAATTTAATTTGAAATGCGAAGTGTTAACATATTAGCAACCAGCTAGCAGCACAAAGAACACTGAAGATTTCTGTACTCGTGTTCTGACAGTCGCCTTCAGCAGGCTGAGGAACATAAAGCAGGCTCAGATCAATAGTTTGATCGATCAGGTGATCAGTTTGAGTGATCACCTGTGTTTCGGGGTCTCACCTGCAGCATGAGCTCACAGTCCTCGCGGCCCACAAAGATCATCTCTTTGGGGAGGCGATGCCTCGTGCCCGAGCTGCTCACCAGGAACCATGATGTCACACTCATCTTCACAGGCCTGCTGGGAAACCCCAGAGCATCCTGGGAAATGGAGGACAGACAGACAGGGAGAGAGGTGAGACACACACAGGTGACGTGAGCTGGACAAGAAAGGAAACATAAAGGCAGCTGATGGAGGCCTGCAGGTGGAGCTCAGGTGAGATCAGTGATTGACAGGTCAGCTGCTGTGTTACTGAAAATTTCTGACAGGTGAGAACAGCGACACCTGGAGGAGACACCAGGACTCTTTTATGACTGCACCAGTCCAGTTTTACCTACTGTCACAACAATCGACCCAAAAGGGATTATCAGCTGTTCTGATCATTGATTAATTGATTAAGTCTGGTGTTTTTCAGTGAAGTGGATGTCTTTGTGCTGGACAGACAGAAGACATCCTGTTGGCTATGAAACTCTTCATCAGTGACTTCAGAAACTGATCAGTTTGGTTGAACAGATCATCGTTCAGCTGACAGCTGTGAGACTGTCCTTATTAATATGATTAATATTATTAATATTAATAATGATAATATTAGTATTAACTTTAATAATAATAATAATAATAATCTCACAAATTCAGATTAAAATCACTCCATTGAACAGACACTCCAAGTGTTCAACCTGTCGTTCATCATGTCACGTGACCCCTGTGACGCTGCAGCATCTTTAACCTGACAGGTCATCCTGTTCACCTCTGTGACGTCATCATCATCACCATCACTATCATGGTTCAGACCGGCTCACCTGAACCGGGCCACACCCGGGACACACACACACACACACACACCCTGGATGTCGGATGGTTCATCCGACATCCAGCGGCTCGTCAGAAACATCCCGCCGGGCCTCAGCGCTTCATCTGCGGCTGCAGGCCGGACAGGAGGAGCCGCTCCGGCCTGCAGCCGCGGAGAGGAGCCGGTAACGGAGGATAAAGACAGACGGACGGACGGACAGACAGACCGACAGGTCGCTCCCCTCCTCCACGCCCTGCCCTCCTCCTCCTCCTCCTCCTCCTCCTGCAGCTCCTACCTCCACTCCAGATGCTGCCGCCGCTTCTCTCCGCCGATTAAAAGCCGGACTGACGCGCTGCGAGGCGGACAAAGCATGAGAGGCGTCCCGGAGCGGAGTCGGTATCGGGACAGGACGCGGATCAGAGCGGAGACTGAATGAAATCCCTCCCGGTGAGGCTGACGGTCGGTGATGCTGCTGTTATGGCATCTCTGTCTCCTCCTGACGCACCAGCTGCCACCCGCTGCGTCAAGACGCACCGCGGCACCGACCACGACACCGGAAGCGCTGCAAAGAAACCTTCAAAATAAAAGCCTGAGGATTCAACCTATATGAGACTGGTAGAGATTTATTTGAATATTTGTTCATTCATTTATGTTTGCTCCGGCTAATGTTCCTAAGATGATGTTTATACTTCCGGTTTGACAGGAGATCAATAAGGTGACTTGAATCAGATTCATGTAATCACTAACTAATGTTGATCAATTACACAACCATTGTTTTGATCTTTTCTTTTTCATGCATGATTATTGATATGTTATTGGGGGGGGGGGGGGTGCTCTCCTGCACAATGTTCAAACTTTTTTATTTTATGTGCAAATAAAGTCAACTAATAAAACAGCCAATCAGCCGTCTGGCCCTGAGGGCCTCAGGTCCTGGTTCATGGTCCAGCCTTCCTGGTTCCTCCTCTTCAAACACTGCTGCCGGTCTCAGACTGATCGATAAATAAAAGCTGTTCTCTTCACTGCATGCTGTGCTCTTATTGTGAAGGCAGGCGGGTTTCCGGGCTGAGTGCCGGTAGTTTGACGGATTTTCAGCTGATCAACATGAAACACACACACACCATCAATATGGTCGATATTCATTCGGAGGATTATTATTGTTCATATTTTCTGGTGGAGTCACGTGATCTGACGGTCCGTCGCCTCGTGACAGGACGCTCCGGTTTGGGATGACGTCACTCAGTGCTCACAGGGAATGATGAAGATGAAGAGGAGCTGATGAAGCTGCTGTTAAAGTACTTTTACTCAGTACTATAGTACACGTCTGAGGTACTTGTACTTCACTACATTCTGAGATTTGACCAATAAACTGTGTTTTGCTGTACATGAAATAAGTTCATGTATCAATAATATCCATCGATAATAATATCACACTGATACTTTTACATTTGGAGTGCAGGACTTTACTTGCACTTTAGTATTTTATTAGTACTGTAAATACTGTAAACACAACCTTCAGTTAATAGTTAAACACTGACATCACTAATGATGTACAATTGCTGGTTCTGGTTCTGTTTCTGGGACCTGCTGTCAGTCTCAGGGCTGCAAACAGGTGTGTGTTGAAAAGAGAAAGCTACCTGAAGTCGAAAACAAATGTGACAGTAAAATCCAGAATAGAATTTAAAATCCTTCTCCTCACCTTCAAAGCCCTAAATGGTCAGGCACCATCATATCTTAAAGAGCTCATAGTACCCTATTACCCCACTAGAGCACTGCTCTCCCAGAATGCAGGGTTCCTTGTGGTTCCTAGAGTCTCTAAAAGTAGAATGGGGAGCCAGAGCCTTCAGCTATCAAGCTCCTCTCCTGTGGAACCAGATCCCAGTTTGTGTACGGGAGGCGGACAACCTCCTCACATTTAAGAGTAGGCTTAAGACTTTCCTCTTTGATAAAGCTTATAGTAGGGCTGACTCAGGTGGCCCCTGAGCCACCCCTTAGTTATGCTGCTATAGGCCTAGACTGCCGGGGGACCTCCTATGATGCACTGAGCTCCTCTCTCCTCCTCTTCCTCTCCATCTGTACGCCCTCATATCCCATCAATGCTTGTTATTAATTCAACTTCTTCCCGTAGTTGTGTGCTTTCTCTCCTCTCTCTCTCTCCCTCCCCTTCTGTTGCTTTCTGTAGGTGTTTCTGCCTCTGGAGCTGTGGAAGTCTGGGTCTGTGGTTGCTGCCACCTGCTGCCCCCGTGCTCCTGCTCTGCACCCGCTGATGCTATTGCTGTTGTTGCTGTTATTAGTATTGCTATTATAATGTTGCTCTTAGTGTTGTTTCTGTTGGTGTTAACATCAATGCCATTACCACAACTATTGCTTTACATCCCTATGTGGAACTGTACTGTGCTGCTGTATGCTCTCTTTCCTGGACCATCTGAACATTTTCTCACGTTCAGCCAACTGATGATGAGCTTTTACTTTGAAAGGTTTGATAAACAGCTGCTCCTTGAATGAATTATTCATCTGTGAACTTTATTCTGCAAATTGATATGGAACAGTGACATCATCGGTTCTTCTCTCCAGTGTTTAACAAAATGTCAGAAATAACATTCAACCTGAAATATATCTGAACAGCCGAGTCCCAGATCCACATCAGACTGGACACGTGGTCTGGGTTAGGTTATAACAACATATAACAACATATAATAACATCTTTAACTGTCTGAATATATTTGTTACAATTCAAAACTTCAAACTGTTTAAAACCAAAAAAAAGAAAGAAAAATGTTAAAAACAAATTTTGGATTCAAACCAGACTCTTATTGTGAAAGGAAACGACTGGATTAATAACTGTAATTAGTGGGAGGGATTTATCAGACAGGAAGTGAACTCTGATCAATCTCCCAAAACTCTGAACCTCGTCACACCTGTCTGCTCAGGTCGTCCTTCACAACCAATCAGCTGTCAGCTTCTCTCTGATCACTTCAGGTTTCTTTCAACAGTTTGTATTTTCCATGTTCCTCTTCATGCAGACAGATTCAGTCCTGTTGCCATGGAGACGAGTCCTCCTCTGCTCGTCTGGAACCACAGAAGAAGAAATCAGCAGGAAACAAAACAGAGTAGAAAATAAAACTTCAGTCAGACTGAAGTTCACTTCCTGTCATGAAAGACCCGCCTCCTTGAACTTTGACCTGTGAAATCTCGAGGCTCTCTGATGTCCAGCCAATCAGAGAGAGGGGGCGGGGCCAATTTCTCATTCAGGAAACAGTTTGTTTCTATTCTTGTTTTATAAGCGCAGGTGCAACAACACAAACAGCAGCAATTCAATTCAATTCAGTTCAGTTTTATTTATATAGCATCATATCATAACAAAGTTATCTCAGGGCACTTTTTCATATAGAGCAGGTCTAGACCGACTCTTTATATTTACAGAGACCCAACAGTTCCCACCATGAGCAGCACCAGGAGACAGTGGCAAGGAAAAACTCTCTTTAACAGGTAGAAACCTCGAGCAGAACCAGACTCAAGGTGGGCGGTCATCTGCCTCGACCGGTTGGGTTGAAGGGGGAGGGGGGGAGCGGGAGAGAGAGAGCAGGAGGAAAGAGAACATACAGCAGCTCAATACAGCATAGATATGGTAATGGCATTGATGTTAACACCAACGGAAATAATACCAAGAGCAACATTATAATAGTAATACTAATAACAGCAACAACAGCAGAAGAAGAAGAGTGCTGATTGGCTGCAGTGAGTGACGGACAGTGACTTTGTAAACTGCTGTTATTAGCATGCTAGCCATGTTAGCTCCTGCAGACAGCAGGTGAACAGGTCCAGGATCAGAGGATCATATGAACTCACCTCAGTGTGACACACATCCTCTCTTGGCTTTGGAGGGTTTGGACCTGCCGGCTCCTGTAGGTCAAACACACGCTCTGATTGGTTGGTTTCAAGATACACGGACAAGTTCATCTTACTTATCAGAAATGTTGTGTTCATGTTCGTAAATAAACATCCAGTTTGAGTTCGTCTCTAAGTACCAAAACAACCAAGTCCAGACTTTACCTGCTGCACTGATCCTGGACTTGTTTGCTGGTTGGTCTGGACCAGAATCTGGATCCTCGTGTTCGGTTGTCCTCACTTCAAACGATGTGATCTCTTCGAACGCAGACTCCTCGTTCCCGTTCACCTCGTCTTCTCCGGACTCCTCTGGTTTGAGCTGGACCTCCTCCTCTCCTGCAGGACCTCTGTCTCTGGTCTCTGGGTCAGAGTCCACCCCCGAGTCCTGGACTCTGGCCTGGATCTGGTCCCCGTCCGTGTCAGCAGCAGCAATAGAAGTGGAGGGTTCAGAGGGGTTTTGGGTCTCTGGGGGGATCTGGACAGACTCTGGTGGTTCTGCAGGCTTCTCCGATTGGCTGGAGACAGTCGAGTCTGGCTCGTCCACAGCCAGTGACCTCTGTATGACCCCAGGATGATCTGACGACAACAACACAGTCAAACACAGATTCACTGATAAAGACTGAGTCCACTACAGTCCTCCACGGTCCACCACAGTCCTCACCATGGACTCTGCTGCCCCGCTCAGCTTGGGGTCTGGTCTTCTTCAGGTTGTAGCCCTTCCTGATCTCTGCCAGCAGGTTGTCGATGATGCAGCCGCCGTCCTGGTTGGACAGGTCCGTCCTGACTGGAGGACAGAGAGTCAGCTGGTTCTGCATGCAGCGATCTGATTGGCTGATGGCCTCAGACAAACAACCAGTTTTCACTACCTTTCTCTAAGTCACCTGGACCTCCTCTGTAGTTCTTAAAGAACAGAACCTTAAACAAGGCCTCACGGTCACATGACCCGCTGGGGTCAGAGGTCAGTTACGTCTCTGCAGACTGAATTTAAGGTGGAATTACAGTGTTTGACTCACTGATCTTGTTGGTGGTGTCTCCTTTGTGCTTCCTGTCCTCCTCCTGCTGCTTCCTCCTCTTCTCCTGCTCCCTACGGCCCTCGTTCTCCTGACGGACAAAATCCTCATCAGTAACATCAGAACGGGATTATTAGGATCAATACTACTTCTGTCAATAAGAGAACATCTTATATTACATGGCCGACTTATAGAACATCTTTGATCTTTGCTGACTATACTGCTTTCCACGCAGGCCTGTGATTGGCTGCTGACCTTGATGGCTCTGAGGAACAGTCCTCTGAAGGTCTTGATGGTGCTGAAGAGTTCGTCGATGGAGAAGCTGCTGCTGTCCTCACACAGGTAGACGGACAGATCTGTCTTCTTGTTGTCCACCGAGGACAACAGCTGCTGCAGCTGCTCGCATGCCTGCAGGCTCTCCTGAACACACCACAGAAGAAGATGCCTCAGAACAGGTAAGAACTAAGCCTCCTGCTGAACAGATGACATGAAGATGAAGTCTGGTCTGCAGTACCTGGATGGCAGGCAGGAACTGATCCTGCAGGTCCTCAGAGGAACATGAAACTTTCCTCTCACAGTTTTTCAGCTGTTTGATCAGAGAGCTGGTTTCAGACTGAATAGACTCCAGATTCAACCTGCAGACACAAACACATCTGCTTCATCTTTATTTAATAAAAATCATTAAGTCCAACACCTACAAACAAAACACCTCCTGAAAGTTGTTTTTCAGAATACAAACATTTTTTTATTCAATGTTTAGTTGTCAAGATATTTTGTGATTAGTTTGTGATGACTTCCTGCTTTCAGAATATTTGTTAATGACAAAGTGAAAGTTCCCGTCACAAGTCTCTGCTGTTTGATCTTCCTTCTTTCATTTAAAAAGACTGTTTGTTGTTGTAATGAAGGCTCTTTTATTAACACACTTCCTGTTTCCCCTGAAGAACCTGCGGTCAGCTGTCTCCTCTTTTTCAGTCATTATTTCATCTTAACTTCATTTTGTCTCTTAAAGCTTTCAAAGAGCTTCAGCGCAGGAAGTTTTCCACATGCTGATGGGTCGGCATGAAAAACATTTCGATTTTAAATCAAGTTTCTGCAGTGAAAGACTCCTCACTCTGTGTGTTTGAGCAGAAACAACAGAAGGTTTACCCAGCAGCCTTTTCACAGATCTCCAAATCATCCGGCAGGTTCAGCAGGTCCGGATGGTTCTGCTCCGCCTCCTGTCAATCACACAAACAGCAGCCGAGTTATAAAAACAGGATCCACTGCAACAAAATACTACTAGGAGGATCATTAAAAGGGTCATTAAAGAGGTCCCAGGAGTCATTGGAACTGTTCCAGGACTTCTCTAGGAGACTCAGCAGGTCATTGAGGAGGTTTCAGTCAGTAGAAAGGTTACTGAGAAGACTGCTGAGGTCAGAGGTCAGCGCGTTTCCTGCAGTCTGTTGCAGCAGCAGCAACGCAAGTCAACACTAACTAATGTGCTGCAACTAATTAGTTTCAACTAATTTGTTTCAGCTTGACAGTTTCAACTTGTTTCATCTAGTTAATTCAACTAGTTAGTTTCTACTTAGTTTCAGCTTGTGACCAGTATAACCAGTATAACCAGTGCAGTGTGTCCGGTGTGTTACCTGCAGGATGTGGTGCAGCAGGGTGATTCTGGACTTGTTGGCTTTAGTTTCTGTCAGCTTGAGCAGAGTGCTGATCTTAAAACCCTCAGCGTTCCCCGTGTGAGTCCCCTGATAGGATGACATCACACAATGACTGATGATATCACAGAACAACCAGTGACATCACATGAGATCGGACATGTTGGTCTAATAAACCCTAATATCAAAGCTTCTATATGATCTACTTCACAGCTGCGGTGGTGTTGCAGGGAGTCATAAGGAAGATTATTTACATTTCAGTTTTTGCTCATTCAAATAAGAGATAATATATAATTAATTAATGCATTAATATTACATTATCACATTACAAAAGTCCTCTTTCCTCACTGAGTTCTTTAATTCTGAAAACTGGAGATAAACCAGGATATAATATTCCAGATGTTTCAACAGGTTAAAGGACTCTAATCTATTTTACACCATCTATAACAAGTATATATACAGCACATACACACATAGAGTCATTATATTGTGTGAAGATTCTCACATAGTTGAGAAAGTTTCCAACACTCAGGATGAGTTTACAGAAGCTGGGCAGACGAGTGCTCTCCCTCACACCTGAACACACAGCACAGCACCGTCATACAACATCATACACTAACACACAGCACTGTCATACAGTATAATACACTAACAGATTAAACAGATCAAATATTTCAAGAATCAAACATTATCAATATGACTGTAAGAATTATTATTATGATCATTATAACTATTCAGTATATATAGTTTCAACCTCGGGCAGTATCCCAGGTTACAGTTGTAATGACCACTACAGACTGGGATCAACAGACAGTTTAATAAAGAGACTGCATGTGTAATTTACTAATTCAAAAACAGTTACTCTGAATAATGAAAACTTGACCAGTCACCGTGAAAGCACCTCATGTTCTTCAGTTAAATTCAGGAGCGACTTTGGTACCTGTTGCTAGGTTGACCCAAAATTAGGGGTTAATTGACTAATAATTCAAGCATACAGTATATGAAGGGGTTTGTTACTAGTGTGTGTGTTTTAGGGTGTGTGTGTGTTTTAGTGTGTGTGTGTGTTTTTGCGTATACAGACTCTGGCAGGCTCGGTTCAGCAGCTCAGCTTTGGGCTTCAGAGTCTCCAGCACACAGCTGCTCTCCTCACACAGCAACATACACTCTATCCTCAGAGAGTAACTACGACACACACACACACACACACACACACACACACACACAGAGTGTAAGTGAATATAACTCAGGAGTACATTAAGTGTATCTAGCTCAGGTGTCAGGTGTGTTTGAGCTGCAGCAGCTGTTCAAAGGTTCAAACTTTCTCTCGTTCTAACGTGTTTTTAGTTAGCAGCTGCTGAGGACTCAGAGTCCAGGTATGTCTGTGTATCTTAGCAGCAGGTGGTGCTGTTCTCCTACCTGGGGACATCCAGCAGCTGCAGGTAAAACTGATCCACCGAGGCCAACTTGTCTCTGTCTGCCTGGTGAGACTTCAGGTTCTCTACCTGAGAAGGGACAGGTGAGGGACAGGTGAGGTAAGAAAAAAGTAGGTACAGCTCAAGTGAAACAAGTAAAAGACAGGTGATGGACAGGTAAAGGACAAGTGATGCAGCTGAAGGGAAGGTTGGACAAGAAAATTACAAGTGAATTACAGGTGAGACAGGTGAAGGACAGAAAAAGGACAGGTGAGACAAAAAGAGGTCAGTCCAAGACAGGTGATGGATAGGTAGCACAGGTAAAAGACAGGTGGGGCAGGTATAGAACAGGTCAAAGATAGGTGAGACATGATGGACAGATGGGATTGCCAGGTCAAGTAAAGTCAAGTAAGAACAGGTAAACGACAGGTTAAGAACAGGTAAGACAGGTGAGACAGGAGAAGGACAGATGAGACAAGTGAGGAACAGGTAGGACAGGTAAATGACAGGTGGGTTAAAAAAGGTGAAGCACAGATGAGACAAGAAAAGAACAGGTCAAGGTGAGATGTGACGGACAAGCAGGACAGCAGAGACATTTAAAGGACAGGTAAATGACAGGTAGGGCAGGTGAGACAGGAGAAGTACAGGTAGGACAGGTGTTTTAGTGTCACTGTGACCTGACCTCATGTTTCTCCGGCAGCAGTTTGACCAGCTGTTTCAGGACCTCCACATCAAACCTGGACCTGTCTCCTCTCCAGATCAGAGAAACAAAGTCCTCATGGGAACTGCAGGAGAGACAGACAGGAAACAGGTGAGACAGGGAGACAGGTGAAGGAAAAGTGATGTAAGAGTAGGATAAGTAGGACAAATAAAAAGGGCCAGTGCAACACAGATGAAACTGGTGACACAAGGACAGGTAAGGTAGGAAAAGAACAGGTCATGGACATGATGGATAAGATAAATCACAAGTGATCTCAATTCAATTCAATTTTATTTATATAGTGCAAAATCATAACAGAGCAGGTCCAGACCGTACTCTTTATAACACTGAATGAATTGAGCAATGCATTCAGAGGACAAGTAGGACAAAAATAAAATGACAGGTGAGGCAGGTAAAAGACAGGTCAAGGACAGCTGTGATGACATGTAAAGCACAAAGCAGAGAGAGGTAAATGACAGGTAGAACAAATGAAATAAATATGAAGGACAAATGAAACAGGGTACAGGCAAAAGACAGGTGAGAAAGATGGGACAGGTGCAGCACAGGTGAGGCAGGTAAAAGACAGGTCAAGGACGGCTGTGATGAAACAGACAGTTTAAGGACAGATGAAGGACAGGTAGGACAGGAGGGAGAGATGGGACAGCTGCAGCACAGGAAGAACAAATGAAACAAAGATGAACAACAGGTGAAACAGGGGACATGGAAGAGAAGGACAGGTGAGACAGTTCACCTGTCCTTCACCTGTCTCAGTCTTCTGAGGACTGAGCGTGATGTCACAGCAGAGGTCTGTTTCTATTGGCTGAAAGAGTGATTCAGGAAAGAACTGGTCACCATTTGAACTGCTTCAGGAAGATGTTGATGTTGAGGCTTTTCTTGGCATCGATGAAGGAAATCTGTGGATGAAGTTAACAGATGATGACGTGGACAAAAAGACGAGAACAGGAAGTCGACATTCACCTGTTGCTGTGCTGTTGATGCTGCAGCTGAGAACATGTCGCCACATTTTCAGTTGTGATTTAAACACCACACTGATTGACTGTTTTGGAGTAAATATTGTTGTACCTCTTTGGGCTCAGTCTTGGTTTTGGTTCTGGTCTTGGTCTCGGTTGGAGGAAGACTGAAGAGCTGCTCGATGCTGCAGTAATCTGGTTCCACTGAATCTGAAGACGCCGACGTCCACAAGGACTGATGAGCTACAGAGACATGTATGAAGAATCCTGGATATGACCCAGTCCACACAGGAAGGACTACATGAAGGTAAAAACTTGTTCAGACCTCACTGACCTGTCACCACTCTGGATGGGAGTTTCTGCCAGTTCAGTTTCTTCATACGGAGGGTGGGACAGGGGGTGTGGCTGTAATACGACCTACCCAGACCTTGAACTGCCTGCGCTACGATGATGTCACCTGGAGGAGGGGGAGGAGCTGCTATACCAGGTAAGGGGGGAGGAGGGGGAGGAGCTCCCATACCAGGTAAGGGGGGAGGGGGGGGAGGAGCTCCCATACCAGGTAAGGGGGGAGGGGGGGGAGGAGCTCCCATACCAGGTAAGGGGGGAGGAGCTCCCATACCAGGCAAGGGGGGAGGAGGGGAAGGACCTGCCATACCAGGTAAGGAGGGAGGAGGAGGTGGAGCTGCCACACCAGGTGAGGGGGAGGAAGGACAACATGGCATCGCAGGAGCTGCTGAAGCAGCAGTTGTCGAGGCATCTTTGAGAAAGGGCTCTGATTGGCCAGGAGGACTGTCTGGTAGTTGAGTCTGTACCGCCCTGTCGATGGTTCGGATGCTGCGATTGGCTGCGAGGGACCTTTGTGGGAGGAGCCTCTCCAGCAGACAGTCCGCAGAATCTAAGTCAGCTACAAAACACAGTCTGTGTCTGACATCACTTTCTATATAACAGAGACTCCACAGAAAGTTCTCTACAGCGAGAAGTGAACTGATTTCAGACTCAGGTTAATCACCGTCATGTTGCATCATCACTGAGTCGCACAACCGTCATTTTCTCATCTGTAAAATGCATTGCATTGCATTGTGAGATTGTTAGCTGAAAGTAGAGAACATGTGGGAATCTGCTTTTGTCGCACCATTCTGGAACATTTGATAGTGGATATTTGGACACAATTTGGATAAAATGGTGGACAGTGAACGTAGTGAACTATGCAGGAAACAGAAAGTGATTTCAGACACGACAGACAACAAGCACCACCAGCTAAATCCACGGTTCACTGGTCCCCATTAGAAAATAAAAAAATTATTGTGAGGATATTTTTTGTAAAGTAAGTTAGAGTAGAGGAGGGGCTCTGAGGTGGAGGTATTCAAAGTCCAAAGTATTGGACCTGACCCGTTATGGACCTGTGGAAAGCCTCCTGGACCTGACTTGCATAAATTAATTTTCAAAGAAGAGAGACCTGCTCTGAACAGACCCGAGGATAATTAGATCTGCACTATCAGTAAAGCCACCCAAGCAAGTAATACTGAGTATAATTTGGACCTGGTCCAACTTGGATCCTGGATCAGGTCTCAATTCCTCAGAACAGTGTGGACCCATGAAGACCTGTATCCTGAGGACAACATTCTGATGGAGAGTGCATTTGGACAGACTTACAGTCCTGGGACAGCAGCGTGGCCCTCTCAGCCAGCAGCTCCAAAGCTAACCAGACCTCAGCTCTGTCTGGATCCACTAGCAGCAAGGCCTGAAGGATGGACAGCAGCTGGACTGAGGACGGACTGCTGGACACCTGGGGGGGGGGTTTGAAGGAGTAGCAGTAAAAGGTGAAGGTGTTGGAGGTTTTGCAAGTGGATGCTTTATTAATTTGAGGTGGTGAAGGTGGAGGAGTTGCAGTGAGGAGGGTTTATTTTTTGCAAGTTTAGAGGAGTGGTACCTTGGTGAGGAGCGTTGTGGAGGTGTGTGGAAATGGAGGAGGTGTTTAGGTTGCAGGTGGTGCTGTTTGGCAGGTGGAGGTGTTTCAGGTGGAGGTGTTTTGGGTGCAGGTGGTGCTATTTGGCAGGTGGAGGTGAGCGTTACCTTAGTGAAGAGCGAGGTGAAGACCTGCTGGTGGCTGCTCATGTCGATGCCTCCGTACAGTCTCTCCATCTCCTCCTCGTCCTCCGCCAGAGAGTCCTCGAAAGCATCGCACTGGATGTTCAGGTCCTGGTCCTCAGTCTCCCTACAGACAGACAGGTCACAAACTGATAGACATGTTGATTATTGATTATTAGAAAGATTGTATTAATAAAGTCAGTACCTCAGTCTGGGCAGCAGAGCCAGCAGCTGCAGTCCTGTAACAACAGGTTTCTGGTGAGAGTCTGATCCGGATTCTGATGTTATTATTATCAATATTATGGTCCAAATGATCAATATGATTACTGTTATTATCATTATTCAGTCACATCAGTATGTTCAGTGATGTGTTGATGGATCTGTCGTACCAATGAACTCCTGTCGCAGCCGGTTCCTCTTCCTCAGGTCTTCGTGTCCCAACACGAGAACGTTGACGACGCTCATCAGCGTCACCAGGTACGGCACGTTATCAGTGCCGCGAAGCTCATTCATGATCACACTGAAGCGATACTGCTGCTTCTTCAGACTCTTCACACAGACACAGCAATAGACACAACAACAGACACAGCAACAGACGTTCGAATTCACCAAAGCAGGTACAACTGAGTCTCAGAAAAAACTTGTAAAACTGAAATAAGTTTTAATTTCTAAAAGATTCATAAAGACTCATTACATCACAAACAACAACATCATGAAGGAGTTTATCCTGATGAAATACATTTGACATAAGTTCAAATATTTTTAAACGATTTGTGTTGGAGCCATTTCAATGGTGGCCTTTGGTTGGCGCTGTGGGCATCACGATAGTCTATTTAAGAGTATGACTAATTGACACAGGTGTGGTGCACAACGAGGTTGATGGTTTTTGACCGTAAGGCACAGTAACGGTTTGTTTTTTATTAATTTGAGAAACGTTTTGGAAAAGTTGAAAATTGGATTGGTATATCCAACTTTAGGTTTTGGCTGTTTGACTTTTCTTTTGGTGACTATAGAAGACAAAGAGCCTAGATCGAAGCACGCCATCTACACCGAGCCACGTGTACAAAACTGACCAAAACAAACGGTGCGTCAACAATTTGTACGTTTTTTTTAACTGCAGTGACAAACCACTTGAGGAACGCTGGTGGACTTGAGTCATATTTGATAGTGATCAGATAGTTATTGTTTTTCCACAGAAAGGAGAGGACCGACCGGTAAGTTCTCGCCCACATGATGACAGCGAGCGATGGCATCCCATCATGCCTCAGTTATGTGTTCAGAGAAAGGGGGAAACAAGCCTGGGCGAGGGCGACGCCAGGAACACAACCGACATGTGAATGTGATCTGAGGTGTTTGATCTGCAGTCACACCCTGCTGTTACACACTCACTGATAACTGCTCACACAAAGAGTTTCAGAGCTGATAACTCTTCACTCTGCTTTTATGTTTCAAAAAGTTCAGCAGAGACTTCCACTGAGACGTCAGAGCCTTGCTGAACTTTAAATAATAATATCTTTTAAATATTTAGATTTTCTGCCATAAAGACAAAAAGCTAAATGTAAAAAATATCAGAGAAATATAAACTAGACTTATATCAGGGTCAAATCACCAACACGACCCGCGATGATCGGGAGGCTGGGAGTCCATGGTCTGAGTCTGCACCCTGAGAGGCACAAGATGGTGGCATGAGACTAACGTTATATATCACTACAAACTACAAGTTAAACATGGTCACACTTGCTCAATTTGACCGTTACCTGTAGAAGCAGCGCCATCGAAGGACTGTGTATGTGTGAACCAAAACACACTGTACTTCACTGCAGCGCCCCCATGTGGTTGAATTTGTTTGGTACCAACCTTGTAATTTTCCACATTTGTACCTCGGACAGTTTGAGCCACATTAAGCTGAAATTTGGCTGGAAAACTATATATATTAAATCCAGACTAAGAGCCTGCTAGCAGCTCTGTGAGCAGTGCTTTGAGCTAAATGCTAACATCAGCATGCTAACATGCTGATGTTCACCATGATCTCCATCTTAGTTTAGCGTGTTAGCATGCTAACATTAGCTAGTTAGTAAACACAGAGCAGCTGAGGCTGGTGGGAGTGTGTAGTTCTGCAGGTATTTGGACACATTAACATGTTGACCTGATGATGGCGCTAGATGGAAGTCAGAGGTTTGTCACCTTGTAGTGGCCGAGGGCGTCCAGGGCCAGGTGGAGTCCCTGAGGGTCAAACAGAGCGAGAGCCGCCAGCAGCTCAAACACCTGCATCTTTACCATGACGTTAGACGTGTCCACAGCTGAGGGGACACACAGAGACACAGGTAAACACAGGTGAACACAGGGCCAGGTCATGTGACTCCCCACCAACCAACAGGAACACACAACATTACATCAGGAGTCAGGTGTGTTAATTCACCTGAAGAACCAAAGAAACAGGACAGAGGAATTTGAAACGTTTTGTAAGATGTTGCACGTCAACATGGAGAAGAGAGAAGAACCGATGGAAGTAGGGTTAAGACTGTTGAACCCACCCTGGGTAAGGGTCCTGATGTAGCCCTGGTTGTCCAGGATGAAGTGTAGTCCTTCGGATGAGTTCATGACGGCTCGGATGCAGGCGACGCAGGTCAGCTGCAGCAGAGCGTCGGCGATGCGAGCACAGCCGCGACCGGACAGACGCTCTAACGCCTCCATCAGCAGGTCCAGACCCCGCAGCTCCAGGAACTGCACCATCCAGGCCTGATCGCTGGCCTCCAACCGCTGCCGCAAACCAGAGTAGTTCACCACCGTGGGAACCTAAAGGAGACAGGAAGAGGTCGGAGGAGAATATAATGACCAGCAGTCTCACTGGTTAAGCAGTTTCTGCTGCAGAATAGGTTCAGTGTGCTTCCACCTGTTCAGATGTAGTTCTCGGCAGCGGCCACCAGGGGGCAGCAGTCCTACCTGCAGCAGCCTGATGCAGAGTTCGGGGTCGGCGTTCTCCAGATTCGCCTCCAGCGTGGCGTCAGGGTCGTGGACGGGACTTCCTGTCACACGGTCCTTCACCGCCCCCCATTTGGTTTTGGCTGCCATGACGAGAAGCTGCAGAGACGAGACAGGAGGTTTTTATTGATCTTAAAACATCCAATCAGCTTGCACCTGTTGGTCTGTAGACAGTCAGCTGATTGATTCATGTTTTTTTCAATTTTCAGTAATGATTAATCTGCTGATTACTTTCTCGATTGAACGATTAAGCGTTCAGTCTACAAAACATGACGTCTTCAGATGTTCTGTTAGAGACCAGAAATACTGCGTTCTGACATTTAATCACACGAAAGATTGAATATTTGTATCAGCTGATTCTCTGTGCTGAGTCATCAGACAGTGTCCTGTGGCTGTGTGTGTGTGACTCTGTGTGTGACTGTGTGACTGTGTGTGTGTGTGTGTGACTGTGTGTGTGTGTGACTGTGTGTGTGTGTGTGTGACTGTGTGTGTGTGACTGTGTGTGTGTGACTCTGTGTGTGTGTGTGACTGTGTGTGTGTGTGTGTGTGACTGTGTGTGTGTGTGTGTGTGTGTGTGACTCTGTGTGTGTGTGACTGTGTGTGGCGACTCATGCATGACTCTGTGTGTGTGTGTGTGTGACTCTGTGTGTGTGTGTGACTCTGTGTGTGTGTGTGACTCTGTGTGTGTGTGTGACTCTGTGTGTGTGTGTGACTCTGTGTGTGTGTGTGACTCTGTGTGTGTGACTCTGTGTGTGTGTTTGTGTGACTGTGTGTGTGACTGTGTGTGTGTTTGTGTGACTGTGTGTGTGACTGTGTGTGTGTGTGTGACTGTGTGTGTGTGTGTGTGTGACTCTGTGTGTGTGACTCTGTGTGTGTGTTTGTGTGACTGTGTGTGTGTGTGTGTGTGACTGTGTGTGTGTGTGTGACTGTGTGTGTGTGACTGTGTGTGTGACTGTGTGTGTTTGTGTGACTGTGTGTGTGACTGTGTGTGTTTGTGTGACTCTGTGTGTGTGACTGTTTGTGTGACTGTGTGTGTGTGTGACTCTGTGTGTGTGTGTGTGACTCTGTGTGTGTGTGTGTGACTCTGTGTGTGTGTGTGTGACTGTGTGTGACTGTGTGTTTGTGTGACTGTGTGTGTGACTGTTTGTGTGACTGTGTGTGTGTGACTCTGTGTGTGTGTGTGTGACTCTGTGTGTGTGTGTGTGACTCTGTGTGTGTGTGTGTGACTCTGTGTGTGTGTGTGTGACTCTGTGTGTGTGTGACTGTGTGACTGTGTGTGTGTGTGTGTGACTGTGTGTGACTGTGTGTGTGTGACTCTGTGTGTGTGTGTGTGACTCTGTGTGTGTGTGTGTGACTGTGTGTGTGTGTGTGACTCTGTGTGTGTGTGACTCTGTGTGTGTGTGACTCTGTGTGTGTGACTCTGTGACTCTGTGTGTGTGACTGTGTGTGTGTGTGTGTGTGTGACTGTGTGTGTGTGTGTGACTGTGTGTGTGTGACTGTGTGTGTGACTCTGTGTGTGTGTGTGTGACTGTGTGTGTGACTGTGTGTGTTTGTGTGACTCTGTGTGTGTGTGTGTGACTGTGTGTGACTGTGTGTTTGTGTGACTGTGTGTGTGACTGTTTGTGTGACTGTGTGTGTGTGTGACTCTGTGTGTGTGTGTGTGACTCTGTGTGTGTGTGTGTGACACTGTGTGTGTGTGTGTGACTCTGTGTGTGTGTGTGACTCTGTGTGTGTGACTGTGTGACTCTGTTTGTGTGACTCTGTGTGACTGTGTGTGTGTGTGTCACTTTATGAATGAGTCTTTATGTTGAACAGAACCCGCTGACAGCAGCAGATCTGAGGTCAGGCAGCAGCAGGAAGAAACACACGAAGAAGAACAAAGCACTTCCTGTTGACGGGTGTTCAGATGTGAGCAGAGTCGAGACAGACTCCAGGTCAGCGTCACACTGCACATGCTCAGTAGGGCGCCCTGCTGTATTTACCAAACAGTAAACTCAGCTAATCAATAAACACGGAGGAGCACAGCTGTGACTGAATCCCACGCAACACAATGCATGCTGGGTAGATTTGTGACGCCATGCAAACCATAGACATATATACGTAGACGTTGCTGCGACAGGTCAACGCGTCCGCCATGTTGGACAGGGCAGGACTGGCCTGTAAATAAACTCAAGTAAACGGAGGAGCTGCGTTTCTTCTGGAGAAAAGTCACTATAAAGCCGACATGTCTCAACCGATGTCTCGTTTTTTTATTCAAGGGTTTCTGATCTACGTGGAGTAGAAAAAATGTTTTGTCTCCAGTTACTTAGAGTCGATAGTTGGGCTTTAATCAGAGAACTGAATAAAGCAGCGGTCCTCTCTATCAACACCTGTCCGTCACTGTTTAAGTCTAACATGAAAAAACATCTGTGCCACAGTTAATGTGCTCAGTGTTTTTAATTATTATTATTACCTCTTTTTTATCTTATCTTCAGGAAACAAATATCCACAGTATTAGGATCAGTTGTAAAGAACAGAGGTGAGGTTTTCACTATGAGCCCTCTGGCTCTGCTTTCTATATTTTGTTCCATATTTGTTATAATGTGTTACAGCAGCTCAAGGACAGAATAAAATACAAATAAAGAATAACACACTCTAAATTACAGGACACGCGACCGGTGTTGCAAATATAGTACAGCAAACAGTATGAAATATAATAGTATAGAGAGAGATGTAGTAGTAGTACAACAATATAAAGATATTATATTATATACTATAATACAGCAGTATAGCACATTATTATTATTAATAGTCTATAATACAATAAGATGTAGTATGAGAATTATAATATTATAGTAGTAATATAATGATAATATTAGATTTAAATAGTATATTCAGTATAACAGTAGTATAACAGTAGTACAATATAGTAAATAATAAAATAAAATAGTGAGTAGTGAATAGTATACCGGTAATATAATAGTATAAGTAGTATAATAATATATATAATGTTATGTATATTGTGCAATTATACTCCAAATATTGCAAGAGTCAGTCCTCAATATGATCTTGATTCGAATAAGAACACCTAAGTGCTTCAGACAGTTTGACCTGTTCCAGGTGCAGGTCTTTCCATCTTCTCCAGTCCGCTCTGGTCCTTCTGGACAACTTGCCTTTTCCAATTTGGCGGCGACGTTGACGTTCGACCCAGAGGCCGATGCGGCGTCTACGTATATACGTCTATGATGCAAACGTAAGCAACGATGACCTCACTAGAGCCCAGTGCATGATGGGAAACAGCTGGCGGTCCTCTGATTGGTTCAGGTGTTTGATCAGAAATATTTTATAGATTTATTGGTCTGATCAATCAGTCGATCAGCAGCTTCTCTCCCTCAACATGTTCCCATATTAAACTACTCGTTCTGACGTTTTACAGACAAACCATAAATTGTTAGTCGTCGTCATGTGAAGTCAAAGAATCTGACGTCGTGATTTTCACAGAACAACAGTTACTGAACAGATGACGACATTTTTAAATCAGCGTCTGATCGGACCGGAAGTCCGTGTTTCTACTTCCTGCCGCTGGAAACAGGAAACGGTGAAATTCATGTCAAACCAGCCAG
This sequence comes from Macquaria australasica, assembly GCA_005408345.1. NCBI lineage: Eukaryota > Metazoa > Chordata > Actinopteri > Centrarchiformes > Percichthyidae > Macquaria > Macquaria australasica. The sequence continues at coordinate 1,873 of SEMN01001216.1, read as the reverse complement.
TGTTGCGTCTCAGGTGTGAACAGGTAAGTGTGTGCAGGTGTGGTGACAGACGGACTGGGTGGAGAAATTCCTTCACGCCAGCCAAGGTGGAGCTGAGTTTCTCTTCTCTCTTTCTCATGATCACAATAACTTATTGATCTATCACTTTTCAATAATAAAATACAAACCATTCAGATTGAAAAAAGGTAGAAATGCAGAGTACAAACATGTGGTTTGAAGTTTGATGAGTTTGTGAAGTTAAAGAGATCAGTGATGCAGGAGGTCTATTTACATTTATATTATTATTCATGTTTCTGCTCTTTGACTGTTGAAACGTGAGATTTCCTGATGAAAGCGTTACTTTATGAGCAGAGAGAATAATTCAGACTATTTCCTTTAGATATTAATATTAGTGTTTAAAGGAATCTGACATTAAGAGAACCAACAACAAGAAAACTGCCCGAATTCACAAAGTCCATGTTTACTCATTGATTTAAGGACAAACAGGAAACTCATCTGTTAAAAAACACACTGCTGAGTTTCATGTTAAACACAGAAACTGAACGTCAGTGTTAACAGAAGTCCTACTGTGTATATTTCACAGTGTGGGATCAATAATGCCAGTGAGCATTAAAGTGATTATCAGTGGTTTATCTCCAGCCGCTGACCCACCCAGCTGGCTCTGTGCTCAGGCTCGTTCCACCCTCCTCGGTACGAATCACACCAGACTCCCCTTAAAACTCTCAGAATTTAATGTCTCTTTGCCCTTCAGCAAAAGCACACACAAAGTATAACATAGGTTTGAATACTGTCGAAATACATAGAGTATTCTGGTGAACTCTGCATAGTAATTATTCATCAGAAAGTTCTTTATTTCTGTAAAACGTCTGTTTTTTTATGTAAATTATATGAATGACGCAGTTGTCTGCAGCCTTCTGCGGTATATTTTGGTGGATTCGGATCGTTCAAGTAGCAAAAATATCAGATTTCAGGGTATTTTATTTATTTAAATAAGAATGCCTGACCGATTGAACACATGCCGAATGACAGTCTGGTCCAGACTGATTCAGGAAGTGTTTTCGTTTAAATTAATCGAGAGGTATGATTTGCCAATGAGCTAAAGAGTTTTAAAATGGTAGATTTTCCTACAACGTTCGGCAGCGAAAGAAACACATCGGGACTGACGTTTCACAATCACACAAGACTTTCCTAAAGACTTTCACGTATTTGCTCATATTAACTTAAAAATAAATTACATCATTATTTCACACAGAAAGGTTTAACGTTATATTAAATGTCAGATGAAGAGATTAGCGGGAAACAGATGTATCCTTACCGTGATTACGGGAGGGCGGGAAGGCGTCTCCGTCTCCTGTGTAAAAACCTCAAGAACTTTGATAAAGTTTAGTTGAAGTTTCTCTGCGGTGACCGCGGGATGTGGGCGGGGTCAGAGGTCACCGCGGTACCAGCGGCCACATCTGCGCGCCTGCGTGTGCGCAGGTGTTTAAAAGTTAAGAATGTAACTATGGTTCTTTGAATTAGGGATAACAACCGAAACAATTAAAACAAGTAAAACACATTTCTGTTTCTACTGTGTTCTACTGCTGCTGTTTCTACTGTGTTCTACTGTGTTCTACTGCTGCTGTTTCTACTGTGTTCTACTGTGTTCTACTGCTGCTGTTTCTACTGTGTTCTACTGCTGCTGTTTCTACTGTGTTCTACTGTGTTCTACTGCTGCTGTTTCTACTGTGTTCTACTCCTGCTGTTTCTACTGTGTTCTACTGCTGCTGTTTCTACTGTGTTCTACTGTGTTCTACTGCTGCTGTTTCTACTGTGTTCTACTGCTGCTGTTTCTACTGTGTTCTACTGCTGCTGTTTCTACTGTGTTCTACTG
>SEMN01001215.1:0-75552 GCA_005408345.1 Macquaria australasica | reverse complement strand
ACACATATATACACATACATACATACATATATACACATATATACACATACATACATACATATATACACATACATACATACATATATACACATATATACACATACATACATATATATACATACATATATACATACATACACACACACACACATACACACACACATGGACAACATTACATGTTGCCATTGTTACTACATACACAATACGTTACATACACACAGCATTACATACACATACACATACACATTACGAGCACACATTAAGATACACACACATATATATACATACACATACATACAAAGAAGAAAGCATACATTATTATATATATATAAGACATATATATATATATATATATACATATATATATACACATATATACACATTATATATATATATATATATATATATATAGGCTAATAAGCATATATATACACATTATATATAGTCACTATTTCAAAGATTTTCTCTTGTCTGACTAAAACATTTCAGCTCCTAGTGTTGATTGACAGAAAAGGAATCTATTTTTAATAATGATTTCATTTAAATCCTGTTTTTATGTCAGTGTCAGAAGTCGAGGTGAGATAGTTGATTTCACGTGTTTTAAATGTTTAGGTAATTAATTTCTATAATTAACAAATTATTTAAAAAAAAAAAGGCCTGATGGGAACTAATGAACATGTGACTTCACGTGTGTGTGTGTGTGTGTGTGTGTGTGTGTGTGAGATGACACACTACCTGACCTCTCAGGTTTCAGTCAGAGAGTGAAAGCAAGGCAAGGCCAGAAGACACCAGACAGACAGAGTGAGAGACAGGCTGAAAGAGAGAAAGAGACAGACAGGTAGTCAGACAAAAAGACAGACAGACACGCTGCCGAGACTTTGATTTTCACTGGAATTATTTTGGAATAAATAACTGAAGCAGGTAAGACTGAACCATCATCTGTTTACCAAGACTGAGAGGACTGTTAGTGTGTGTGTGTTTGTGGTGTGTGTGTGTATGTGTGTGGGGGTAATATATGACATTGAAATATATTGTAAACCTTGTATTTGGATGAAACTGTGTTGTTTTCACCACAGATTTCTGGTTCATCTCTGGATAAATTTCATTTCTATTCTCGATAAAACATTTCCAACTTAACCATCAAGAGTTCATGTTCAAGTCTAAACTGGATCCAGGTCTAAATCTATAAGAACCAGAATTTAAAAAGTGTGATCTTTGATTCTTTGACGATCAAATCCTGAAAAATGACATTTAACAAAAGAATAATAAAATAATAATCAAACTGAAATCACTGATAACAGACCAGTCTTTACGTGAGTCCTGAATCTGAACTGGCTTTGAATGCATCATTCATGTCACCTTTAGATTTAACTGGTTTGTACCTGAACGCACTGTGTGTGTGTGTGTGTGTGTGTGTGTGTGTGTGTTCTGTAGTACACCTGCTGTGCAGCTGTTAGTGATACTCTCTCTTTCCTCGTCATTATGATATCAGCTGATCAGAGTCCTGAACTCATTAAAACTCGTTCAGTTTCAGAAAGACGAGTGTTCACTCACATTCACCAGTTACACAATCACAGCAAGTGAACACACGCAGATGATGAAAGTAAGGAGATGTATTTTACCCATAATAGGGTAATTTGAAGTTACATTTACAGTATGTAACTGACCTCAGACACACTGTAAACATGGAGGATTTAAACAGACTGTCTGTGACCATTCAGACTGTCAGGTTGCTGAGATACAGATGTCTCACCTCTCTCACCTGTCTGTTATTTTCTGTCCGTTTCACCGTCTGTAAGCAGCAGTATGAAGCAGCTAATAACCAGAAGACCAGTATGTGTTACTGGGAGATGGTCAAGATGACACACTGGTCCAGTTTAGTTTAGTTTGTTTTTAATATTCAGACTGCAGCAGCAGTCGCCATGTAGTGATTTTGTGGAGGTTAGCATCACTGTGCTATATGCTAAATGTAACAGACTTTTAATAGTTTTAAAGAGCGGATTGTTGGCCTGATGATGCAGTTCAGGTTGGGTTTTATAAGACAGAACGCTGACTTGAGGTGACACGTTGGGGTTAGGGTTTAAGATAAGCCAGCAGACTCAGTATTTATAGGCCGACTGAGCTGAACAAGCTGATCAGGCATCAGATATTAACAACTGCTGCAGTCTAATTTAGCTCAGTGTGGCTGTGGCCAGGCTAACCACTAACTGAGCAGGGTCACACCAAAAGGTTAATAGCCTGCCAGAGGAAATAGCATTTAGCTAGTCAGATAAACACCGCTAGCTTCAGTTCAGGATAGCATGTATGCTATAAAAGGAGGTGGGTCCTGACTCAGGAAAGCTTTAATATTCATGGATTATCACACATCTGTGTGGCAGAAGTGTTGACAAAGGAGCTAATAGGTAGCTAGCTTAAACATTTGTTACTAGTGGCTAACATCTGGCTAGAAGTATTAAGCTAATCAGCTATGACCTATAGAAACTAACAAGTTGACCTTTGAACCCCAATTTCTCTTAAGTAAAAAAAGCCAGGTCATACATACAGTGTCATTTATACACAGTATAAACAAAGTACACGTGTCATATTTCGGGCAGTAGAGCCGGTCGTCCATTAACATCCCAGGGTTGGCGGTTCAATCCCCAGCACCTCCTGTCTACTTGTCGATGTGTCCTTGGGCAACACATTAAACCCTAAGTTGCTCCCGATGGAGGCCAGCACCTTGCATGGCAGCTCCGTCACCATCGGTGTGTGAATGAGACCAATCTGTAAAAGCGCTTTGGGAACCATTAACCCGCCGAGGTCGCTGATCATGCCGGCGTGATCAGATCATGTGACTTGTTCAAGACGTCACAGCGTATAAACAAAGTCACAGAGCATTTTCGTCAACTTCTGTCGAAAGTGCTGGCTTGAAACTCCATTCTAGTTTTTGTTTGATGTTGATAGACCAAGTAAAATTGGAGATATGATAGTTTAAATTTTATATAAAAATCATATTTACACCTGCGTTAAAATATGCAAGATGCAATGGTGCAAGCGTATTTATTTAAATATCTTCATCGTTTTTTGTCATATGACGAAACGGAAAAAAATGTCCAAATCTGCTGACTCTGCTCTACAGGCTGAATATTTTAGGGATGGGGGCACAAGTGTGCAGAGGAGACGCGGGAAGGAGAGACAAGAGGAGAGTAAACAGAGAGAGATGCAAGAGAGATATTGAGCTAGTTTTTGGAAGATTTTGAGTTTTGTCGGAGAAAAATGAAGCGAACACTAAATGTGGAGCAAGCCATGAAGTTGTTCTTTCAACTGGAAGATGCAGTTTGCAGCAGTTCATTGGAATCAGAGAGTGATTTTGGCGATGATGAAATTGACGACCCGTCCTTTGTCATTGACGAGAGGTAAGACGAACTTCTTATGAACATTTATTGCCTTTGTATTGCTAATTATTCTCTTTGTAAATGTTGTAAACTCTATTTATATATATTTATATATATATATATATATATATATATATACACAACTTTTGCTTCTCTCAAATTACTCATTTACTTTGTGATTTTCTTTTGTACACTTAGTATGAGCTTTGTTGAAGGAGCCTGAGAACAAGAATTTCATTGCCAAGGACTGCTTCACTGTAATTGTTGTGCATATGACAAAGATCTTGAATAATTTCAAATCTTTATGCATTATTGTCATGTACAGTGATAAGCAGCCGGGAACATCTACAACCCCAACAACAAGCACACGGAGGCCTACACGGAGGGGGCGTGGGAGGGGGAATCAAACCAGGTCAAGATCTCCCAAGCCCAGTCAGCACAGCCACACCACAGCTCTGAGCCCTGGAAAACAGAAAATTATCCTGATACTGCCCCACAAACCAGTAGGTTAAAAAAAAAAAAAACCTATGGCCACACCTGCTTTTTGTTGTAAATAGTTGTATATAGTTTGATTCTCAATTTTACCTTTTATACGTTATCTTTACAACCTGTGTTTACGTTTGCAACCTTTGAAATGCTTGGTTGAGCATGTTTGTGTTGTTTATAGTAAAAATAACATTATCCAAATCTGATTTTATGTCTTTTGTGTGTTTTTGGGGTCCAATATGTTGATATAGTATGTCAAAATGAAAAACTGTCAGGTCATATAGATCATGTTGTGCTGAAAAAAAAAATAAATAAATAAAGATACCAAACATTGGCGTGGTAAACATTTTTTTATGATAGATAGATAAAAATAAAGGCAAAATCAAAAGTATTCAAAAATGGCCAAAATACCCCACAACTTCTAAGAGTTAAGGTTGAAAAGTGCTATATAAGTGATGTCTGAAATAAGAAATAAAAATAGATAAAATACAGCCGTTTAGTTTCAGCTAACTGACTTCCAATCAATAAGTACATTTATGTCAGAGGTGGTTTGGAATGAAAATGCAGCACCTTGCTTCCATCTTCCATGTTGCCATTTGGTGTACCCACGTCGATGTCCTGCTGCAACAGACCTGTAATGTTTTTTTGGTTGTCGTTTCATTCAGGAATCTATAGATTCAAACTGTTCAGGAGAAATAAAACTGAATGAAGCTGCTGCAGAGTGTGACACACGAAGGTTTTAGAGTTGCTTGGCATCTGAATTGCAATGTGATCCTCACAACACACACTCAGCAAACACAGACACACAAAATCGTGTGTGTGTGTGTGTGTGTGTGTATCTGATTTGTGTCCTTAGAGATTTCAGACAGAAACTGGAGAAACTTCTAAACTGTCAGTGAGTTTCTGTCTTCATACGACTCCATCAGATAACATTACACACCAGAAACACCAACAGTTCACCTGACAAGGCAGCCCTAACACAAATACACACTATCAGTTCAATCAGCTGGGACCACACTAACCACTTAACAAATAGCAGTCAGCAGTTAACATGTAAAACCAGTCTAAATGTAGCTCGGGTCTCATGTTAAATTTCCGTCAGATGACAATCAAAGAGTATGTTACAGTTAGCCATTCAGGCAGCAGGGAAAGGACCCAAGTGCAGACAGATGAGGTGGCTTCAACAGTTCAAAGGTTTACTTAAACATAAAAAATTAACTTACAGGAAGGTGATCCAAGGTACGGGTAACAAAAGCTCCAGGGAAAAACAAAAGACAACCAGCAAGGCCACATGAACACAAGGAGATCAGGAAACACAGACATTGAACTCAGACAGAATGAACCAACAAAGAAAAGGGACCGGTATATATAGGGAGGGGAAACGAGGCAATCAGGGACAGGTGAGCAAGTGAGCACAGGTGTGGGAAATGAGACACGAGGACAGGAACAAGACAGACCAGACAAAGGATTTCAAAATAAAACAGGAAACACAGACACATAACGGGATGTAACAGAGTAACGGGATTTATTTGTTTTCATGGTAACTGATGCTGTTTGTGGCCCATGCGGCTGAGATGTCAAAGTAAATTTACAATGGAATAAGATAAATAATATATAATAATATATAATTTTGGTTTCTTGTGATTTGTGTAGAGGCTCAGTAAAAGAGTCAGATTGAGTTAAAGTTTTTCACCAACTGTTCAGTGGAGAGAGGTTAACTGTGGGTCAGTTACCATGGAAACTTTAACTGTTAGGGGTCAGGGTTATAGAGATTTATTTTGGAGACAAAGACCTGCTTTGATTTTAGATTATTCTCTGATGACTGTCTTTACTAAAGTTTTCACTTCTATAGGTCATCAGTCATTTACTCGAACAGATCTCTAACCTTCAGATATTACACATTCATCATGTCAGTACAACGCTCTGTTCAGATCTCTGATGATTGTCAGCGTTGTTACTGACAACCACCTAGTTTAGAGTAAGTTGAGATTAAATAGTTACCAGTTTAGTTCAAGTGTTTCACACATATCAGATTTATCAAAAGTTTCTTTGTCTAAAACCGAAATCTCTGCAGGAAACATTCAAATGTTTTTTATTGATGTGATTCTTTGACTTTTCTATAAGTTCAACAGAAACATGAGCTTTATTTTATCTGCTGGTATGAACTGAATTTATAGACACTGAGCTGTTCATAGTCAATATTTTCTGAAATCATGTGAACAGGACAAGTCTGTCAGCTGTAGTCTGTCATTCACTTCCTCCAGGATGCTCCAACACACACACACACTTACACAGACATCGTTTTATTTTAGCGTGGAGAGCTGACAGAGAGAGAGGAAATGCCAGGCGTCTCTGACTGCGTCCAACAACATTCTGTGGTCTACAGTTGCGCACTCACACACACACACACACACACACACACACAGTGTGTGGTGCTGTATTAAAAGCAGAAGGACTTTTCTCTATCAGTGTGATACAACATCACACTCAGCTGGAACAACAACACTGATAACAGCTGTGTATGTGTGTATGTGTGTCTGTGTGCATGTCATGTCTCTCTAGGAGAAAGATGACTAGTTTTATTAAAGGAGCAGTCCAGGTTCAGCTTAGCTTAGCACAAAGGCTGGAAGCAGGAGGAAAGTGGAAACAGGAAGCTCTTCAGGTGTGAGACGAGCTCAGAAACAACATGAAGAACTTTGACTCTGTAGTTGTGTTCTGATGGAATTGGTGAAGTCAAACAAGTCAGTCAAACTTCTGCTCACATTCAGAGTCCCATGGAAACCAGTTCAGTCCAGATGACCTGAAGAGGTCTCAGTCCACCTGGTTTATCAGGACACTTTGCCAGCTCAGCAGCTCTGCAGCTTACAGCCTCCTGAGATGAGCTTTCAGTCACTGTCCATGGTCCTCATCCTCTGGAGAACAGTGTGATGTCAGCTGGTATTTGGCACTGATGTCTCTATAGAGTTTGAAACAGAAGATAAAATAACAGAGTTGTACATGTACAGATATCAACACATTTACATACTGATCAATCAATACATACACATATCAACACATTTACATACTAATCAATCAATATATATACATGAAAACTAACTGAGGCAGTGAGATCTGTATTACATTTAGCTTTATTTGTTAATAAGCAGATCAGATAACAGACAGATCTTCTGACTGCATCTCTATCAATGATGATGATGTCACAGTACAATCAGGTACAGGTGTGTTGGTTGATGATGATGTCACAGTACAGTCAGGTACAGGTGTGTTGGGTGTGTTGAAGCTGAGGTGCTGTCTCAGTTACGAACTAGTCATCCACCAGAGTTAAATTTACCAAGTATGCAAATCCAAACTTGACAAACTGTGTTGAGAAAGCTGTAAAGACTTTCAGCAAGTCCTGAACCTGACACACCTGAAGACTTCAGCATCATTAAAGTTGAGTCAGCATGACATCATGCATGAGTTCTCAGTGATTAAACCTTCCAGCTCACTGAGTAACAGCAAAGTTATCGACATTAGCTGTTAAACATGAGAAATTGCTTTCTTCGCCAGCTAAAGACTTATTGTTCAAAGATTAGCTGAATACTGATCAGTAAATCTGTAAGCTGTGATAAAATGTGAAGTTTTACTGGTTAGCAACAGTAACCATTAGCTTTAAATGTGTACTTTCTTGTGGAGAAAACACCACTGTGACCGATGTTAGTTTGTCTCTGTGAGTCTGTGTGTGGCGCCTGTTATCACAAAGACAAGAGGCTGAACGACATGTTAGTGATGGACACACATACACACACTTTCTCACTTTCAGTTTAAAGCAGTGAACAAACCGACAGCAGCTGAACACAGTAAGACTCATGTTTTCTAACATCATTAATGTTTCTGTAGTCACGTTTGATCAGTCGTGTGTTCAGAAATGTTATATGTGATTATGTTCTGTGTGTATGTGATCATCCATTTTCACATTTACATGTATACATCAAATCAAGTCAGTTTTTATTTACGTAGCCCAATATCGGAAATTTGAAGATACAAAACATCTGGAGAGCCAGGGGAGTGCGAGACAGGTCCCAGGACAGCCGATGGTCCAGGGTTAGGGTCTGGCTTCTCTAACCCAGAGAGGACAAGGAGGAGAAACTAGAGAGACAGCTGTGCTCATGGGACACAAAGGGTTACAGAGATGGGTCCGTGTACCTTTTGGTCATTTGATTTTCCTTTAAGAAATGGGAATTTTAAAACAAATGTGTCAGAATTTTGCTTTTTATGGGCATCAAAAAAGTCAAATAAATGTGTTTTCCTGTTTTCATATTAAAGAGGGTAATCAAATTAATTAGAAAACCAAAAAAAAAAAAACAAGTCCAATTTCAGTTTTTGTGGATTTCTGACTTTTCTTCACTGTGCGGCTGCCATGCGCGCCTCACAGGAGCTTGCAGAGTGGATTAATGGAAGGAGATTCAGTGTTCATGGCAGATATGAAGCTTGTTGACAGACGGCTGGCAGCCTGTGTAATAATCATCATTATTATTAGAGCAGAAATATTCCAAGGTATTGGCTGCAGCATAAAGCACTGTAATGAACCTCAGCTTCATGTTCGATAACATCACATCACACAGTCAGAGTTTTGGAGTTTGAGGTGAAATTAGAAAACAAGTCAAAGTTTGAAAGATGTTGTGAGTGAATGATTCTCACAGCTACGTGAAACAGTGAATTCAGTAACCAATGGCAACAAGACACATTAATGATAATTCATCTATTAATAAATTATTAACTGTCATTATTTTATCATCAGGATTTTATCGTTTCTCATGGTTTTATTCTTAAACTTGACTGACAGCAGAGAAAATATGTGTGTGTGTGTGTGTGTGTGTGTGTTTCTGTATTTAGCTGCCTGAAGCCTAATATTTGTGGGAACCAGTAGAGTCACTGAGCTGATAGATGATCTGTCAGAGAGAGAGACAGCTAGACAGACAGACAGATATACAGAGACAGACAGGCAGGCAGATAAAGGATAAAGGATGATTTACTAAACAAGGAGAGGTAACAGGGAGAGGTTACAAGGAGAGGAAACAAGGAGAGGTAACAAGGAGAGGAAACAAGGAGAGGAAACAAGGAGAGGTAAAAAGAGGTTACAAGGAGAGGAAACAAGGAGAGGAAACGAGAGGTTACAAGGAGAGGAAACAAGGAGAGGTTACAAAGAGAGGTAACAAGTAGAGGAGGTCAGTGGTTGATCAGAGGGAGGTGAGGAGGGGTTGAAAGAAAATCATGTAGGAACACAGAGAGGAATGGTGTGTGTGTGTGTGTGTGTGTGTGTGTGTGTGTGTGTTGGAATGAGCTGGGTCATCGTAGTGACTGTAACTTTACACCAGAGGGTCAAACTGATGACTCGAAACAGCTGCTGCTGCCATGGCAACGCAAGGGTGGGGTCAACCCTGGCAACGCGGAAGACACCAGAGACAAGTGTGTGTGTGTGTGTGTGTGTGTGTTCATTTCTGTGAGCAGCTCTGCATCTGAATGGCTACCAGACTGCCTGTGGATCAGTTTAAATGTTGTAGTTTGTTTTCTGATGTTGATCAAAGTATGAAAGTCTGCAAGATGTAATATGATGATGAAGTCAAATGGCCTGGGGACTGGACCGAGGATGGGCAAAAACCCCTCAGGCAGACAGCCAGGAGGCAGACCAGACGTGGAGCGCCACTTGGGAGGACGGCCAGATGGGGGGTTAGGGTTAGGGTTATGGTGCAGCTGGACAGGAACGGGCACTGGAGGCTGCAGCTGGACAGGCACAGGAACTGGAGGCTGCGGCAGAAGCTGGTCGGGAACAGGGACAGAGGTCAGCCGGACCACCAACCGGGAATGAGGAGCAGGACTTGGCCAGGCCACCGACTGGAAACCAGGAGTAGGAGTTGACCAGGCCGCTGACTCAGGAACTGGATCAGGCATTTGCTGGACCGCCGACTCAGGAACAGGAACTGATGTCGGCCAGTTCACCAACCAGGTCCGGGGGGCTGGAGTCGGCCGGGCCGCCGACTCAGGAACAGTAACTGCCGTTGGTTGGACCGCTGACTCAGAACCAAGAACAGATGTTGGCCGGTTCACCCACCGGGTCCAGGGGGCTGGAGTTGGCCGGACCGCTAACTGGGAACCAGGAGCAGGAGTTGGCCGGGCCACTGACTGGAAACCAGGAGCAGGAGTTGACCAGGCCGCCGACTCAGGAACAGGAACTGAAGTCGGCCGGTTCACCAACCGGGTCCGGGGGGCTGGAGTCGGCTGGACTGCTGACTCAGGAACTGGATCAGGTGTTGGCTGGACTGCTGACTCCGAACGGGGAAACAGGATCAGAAGTTGGCCAGGCTGCCAACTGGAAACCAGGAACAGGAGTCGGCTGGACCGCCTACTGGGAAACAGGACCAGAAGCTGGCCGGGCCGCCGACAGGAAACCAGAAACGGAAGTTGGCCGGACCTCCAATGGGAAAGCAGGAACAGGTGTAGTTTGTTATGTAGTGCTGGGCAGCAGAGACTCTGTGGAGCTGGGCAGCGGAGACTGCAGACGGCGTCGGGAGCCCCGACGACCACCTCTTCCACGGCCTCATGACGGCAGGCTGAGTGGTGCAGATTGACAAATTCGACAAAAAATGAACTTGCACAAACTCAGGAAACCACACGCAGGGAAACACCAGGAACATGACATGGAATTAACCAACAGAGAACAAAGGGAGAGGACTGGTATATATATGGATGAGACAACGAGGGAACCAGAAACAGGTGAAAAATGAGACACAGGTGAACCTAATCAAACTGGTGGGAAATGAACAAAGACAGGAAGTAAAGGGCACACAAGAACACAAGACCAAGGATTACAAAATAAAACAGGAAACAAGACCAAAAAGCACAGAGTCCAAACAAAAATCCTTCGTGGACCATGACAGAAAGCATGTATGATGGGGTCAGTGCATCCAAAGCTCAGAAATGAATAGATTTTTAGCAATATTGTTTAGATGATAAAAACAACATTGGACGACCTTAATATGCAGCTAAAATTTGAGACAGGCATCAATCAGTACACCTACAGTAGGTTTTTAACATAAGGTTTAGTGTTGTTGGAGAAAGAACCAAAGGAAGTCTGTATTTGTGTATGCTGACGATGAGGGCCAATTAGAAGAATTTCAGTTTTATCAGAATTTAACAAACATATTTTGATGTTAATTAGGCACAAGGTGGACAGATTAGAATGGTTGTCAGGTTTTACTGAACTGGGTCTTATCTGCATAAAAAGGAAAGGAATGATGTGGCCTGAAACGTGCTGAAACATGATTACCAAAAGAAATTAAGCATTTTCAGTTTGACAAGTATGAGCTATACCATTTTAAGGCTGTCCCACGCAGTGCTGGAGTCTATTTAACAAAACACTGTGATCAAAGGCTGCAGACAAATCAAGCAATATGAGACCTAAGCAATCACCTGAATCAGTTGTCCTCAAGAGATCATTTAGTACTCTAACAGCACAGTGCTGTCGTATTGTCTAAAACACAGAGGGCTCTGGAAAAAGAAAACACAACACAGCGTCAAGCGCCAACATGAGGCATTAGCCAATCAAATACAAACAGGCACGCATTCCTGGAATATTACTTACTGTAAGATGAACGCTGTATTTCTACAGATTACCTCGCAATGTTCATGATGAAGGATAAAATAGTTATCAGCATGATAACTTTGCAGATTTGTAAAATCCGTTCTGTGAGTAGCCTATTATAAACCTCCATGCAGTAGTTTTTTTCAGGTGGACATAGGATGCAAGCACTAATTCAGATCCTGTTTCTGTTGAGCATCCAGCCTTCTCTGCATCTTCCAGTTTCTGCTCCCAGACCTCCAGTGCTTCCATCGACCCCCCTAGCACCTCCCTGCTAGCCTTCAGCCTGTTTCCCAGTTGGCTAGCCTTGGGTCTGCTAGCCTCCAGTCTGCACCTCAGTCAGCTAGCCTTCAGCCAGCACCTCACCGGTTAGCCAGCCACCTGTCTGGAACCAGAACCAGAACCAGAACCAGGCTCTGGGTAGGCAGTCATCTGCCTCGACTGGTTGGGTTGAAGGGGGAGGGGGGGGGGGGGGGGAGAGAGAGAGCAGGAGGAAAGAGAACATACAGCAGCACAACACAGTTCCACATAGGGATGTAAGGCAATAGATATGGTAATGGAATTGATGTTAACACCAACAGAAACAACACTAAGAGCAACACCATAATAGCAACACTAATAACAAGAGCAACAACAGCAATAGCAGCAGGTGGCAGCAGGCGGCAGCAACCACAGACCCAGACTCACAGCTCCGGAGGCAGAAATACCTGCAGAAAGCAACAGAAGGGGAGAGAGAGAGAGAGAGAGAGAGAAAGCACACAACTACGGGAAGAAGTTGAATTAATAACAAGCATTGATGGGATATGAGGGCGTACAGATGGAGAGGAAGAGGAGGAGAGGAGCTCAGTGCATCATAGGAAGTCCCGGCAGTCTAGGCCTATAGCAGCATAACCAAGGGGTGGCTCAGGGTCACCTAAGGTGTTCGGGGCCAAGTACAATAACTTCGGTTTTGCCTGAGTTTAACATCAGAAAATTGCAGGTCATCCAGGTTTTTATGTCCTTAAGGCATGCTTGAAGTTTAGCTAATTGATTGGTTTCATCTGGCTTGATCGATAAATATAATTGGGTATCATCTGCATAACAATGAAAATTTATGGAGTGCTTCCTAATAATATTGCCTAAAGGAAGCATATACAAGGTAAATAGAATTGGTCCAAGCACAGAACCTTGTGGAACTCCGTGACCAACTTTGGCGTGCATAGAGGATTCATCATTAACGTGTACAAACTGATATCGATCTGATAAATAGGATTTAAACCAGCTTAGTGCGGTGCCTTTAATGCCAATTAAATGTTCTAGTCTCTGTAATAGAATGTGATGGTCAATGGTATCAAATGCAGCACTTAGATCTATTAAGACAAGTACAGAGACAAGTCCTTTGTCGGATGCAATTAGAAGGTCATTTGTAACTTTCACCAGTGCTGTCTCTGTGCTATGATGCACTCTAAATCCTGACTGAAAATCCTCAAATAGCTTATTGTTGTGTAGAAAGTCACACAACTGATTGGTGACTGTTTTCTCAAGGATCTTAGAGAGAAAAGGAGGGTTAGATATAGGTCTATAATTTGACAAAACCCCTGGATCAAGAGTGGGCTTTTTAAGAAGAGGCTTAATTACAGCTACTTTAAAGGACTGTGGCACATAGCCTTTAAATAAGGACAGATTGATCATATCTAGTAAATAAGTGCTAACTAAGGGTAAAACTTCTTTAAGCAGCCTAGTAGGGACGGGGTCTAAGACACATTGATGGCTTAGACGAAGAAATCACTTAAGTTAATTGACTAGGGTTGATGGGAGAAACGCAGTCTAAATGTACATCAGGTTTTTCAGTTTCTAAGGTTCCTGTGTTTGAAGATAAGTCAGTACCAACTGAGGGCAGGAGGTGCTGAATTTTGTCTCTAATAGTTAGAATTTTATCATTAAAGAAGCTCATAAAGTCATTACTGCTGAGGTCTATAGGAATACAGGGCTCAACAGAGCTGTGACTCTCTGTCAGCCTGGCTACAGTGCTGAACAGAAACCTGGGGTTGTTCTTATTTTCCTCTATTAATGATGAGTAGTAATGCTCTGGCATTACGGAGGGCCTTCCTATAAATTTTAAGACTAACTTGCCAGGCTAAACGTGATTCTTCCAGATTGGTGGAACGCCATTTCCTTTCAAGTTTTCGCGATGTTTGTTTTAATTTGCGGGTTTGCAGGTTATACCATGGAGCTAACCTCCTGTTTTATTATCTTCTTTTTTAGAGGGGCGATAGAGTCGAGTGTTATTCGCAGTGAGCCTGCAGCACTATCAACAAGATGATCAATTTGGGAGGGACTAAAGTTAGCATAGGAGTCATCTGTTACATTGAGACATGGAACTGAATTAAATGCCGATGGAATCACTTCCTTAAATTTAGCTACAGCACTATCAGATAGACATCTAGTGTAGGAATGTTTGCCCAATGGCGTGCAGTCCAGCAATAGGAATTCAAAAGTTAATAAAAAATGGTCTGATAAAAAAGAATTCTCTGGAAAGACTATTAGATGTTCAATTTCAATGCCATAAACAAGAACAAGGTCGAGGGTGTGGTTAAAACAGTGAGTGGGTTTATGTACACTCTGACAGAAGCCAATCGAATCTAATAATGAGATAAACGCAGCACTAAGGCTATCATTTTCTACATCCACATGAATATTAAAATCACCTACAATAATTATTTTATCTGTTTTAAAAACTAAACCTGATAAGAACTCTGAGATTTCAGATAAAAATTCAGAGTATGGTCCAGGAGCTCGGTACACTATAACAAATAGAATTGGCTGTAGTGTTTTCCAGGTTGGGTGTGAAAGGCTAAGAGCAGGAGGAAAGAAAACATACAGTAGTACAGTACAGGTTCACATAGAAATGTAAATACTAGTGGTAATGGTATTGATGTTAATATTAATAGAAATAATAATAATAGCACTATAATAATAGTAATACTAAAACTAACAGTTGTGTTCACTGTCTCTAGTTGAGTACTATATTGATATATTTATTGATCAATATAATCCCCCCTGCACCCCGCCAGATAAAATCCTGTCTCATCTCCAAAACAACAACTGACTGATCGCATGTCACATGAGACTCTCAAATCTGCAATCAGACTCTAAAGCCTCATTCAGACAGGGTGAACATCACAGGGGAGGTGGGAAATGAAATCTTCACTGTGTTCCTCAGTAATTGAACTCATCATTCAGGACGCCATCTTACCCCTGGTGAAATGACAGGATCTGCTCTGCAACAGACATTCAGCAGGACAAAAACTAAAGCCTCCTCAGGTGGGTGTGGGAGAGCTGAAGGGAGGCAAAGAGACTGCAGGAGGTAAATCTGAGTCAAAAACCTCCCTCTTCCTCCTCAGAGTCCTAACTCAGTCAGATCTGAACTCACAGACATGAAACTCATATTGAATCATTCAGTGTGACTTCCACTTCCCGAGGATATCATTATCTCTGATGTCCATCCAGAACAAACATCCAGAAATCAACTTAGAAACCAGAGAAGAGGCTGCAGAACTTGCCTGAGAATCCTCCTGTTTTTAACTTTTCTTCAGTATCACAGTAATCCAGTCACAGGCACAAATATGTGTGTGTGTGTGTGTTGAAAGCTGAGGATGAAAGTTGGAAGTGAAATAAAGAGTTTTTCATTCAGAGACGAACAGCAATCAGACAAAAGTTCTCATTTATCAAACAACTAAATTCTTTGTTTCAGTTCTTGTTTCTGTCCGAGCTGTGTGTGTGTGTGTGTATTGAGCAGATGAAAGTTGGCAGTGAAATAAAGAGACTTTCATTCAGAGATGAACAGCAATCAGACAAAAGTTCTCATTTACTACAATGATGAGCACATGAATGTTGGCAAAGAAATAATGAAGTCTGTAGATGAAAAGCAAAGATACAATGAGGGCAAAGAACAGAAAGTAGAGACGTGCAGACTGAACAGACAGAGAGACAGACAAACAGACAGAACAAGAGACAGAGATGAGGACAGGTGTGACAAGTGGGAATGGGTAGATGCAGAGGACAGACAACTTCAGCCATGATGAGCAGAAAAATGTCATTTTTGGAGTTTTGGAGGAGCAACAAGGAGAGAGGAGCTCTTCTGAAGAGAGCCAATCAGCTGAGACTTCTTCCTTCACAGCTGTGAGTCTGGAACAACCCTTTACTTACAGAAAATTAGCAGACTCTAACTGCTTTAATATGAACATGTTCAATACTGAGAGCTGCAGTCTGATTATAGACAGCAGATGGTTTGACTCCTTTCAGCTGTGATCAATAACATCAATAGCTTCCTGTAAATCACAGCTGTGATTAATAACACTATTAACTTCCTGTAAATCACAGCTGTGATCAATAACACTATTAACTTCCTGTAAATCACAGCTGTGATCAATAATGTCAATAGCTTCCTGAAAATCGCAGCTGTGATCAATAACATTGATAATACATCTCCTGAGAAGTTAAATGTTTTTCTGTTGCTTCTGTTTTCATTAAAAGACTAAAACACTAACAGATGAACTGTGATCAATCATTGTGATCAGTGACTGGAAAAACTCAAAGATCAGTTTGTCTCTGCAGATCAACACAAACACAACAGTACAGAGGTGGTCATTTACAGTAAACAGTAAAAAAAAGTCAAATAAAATGAATCAAAATCATATAATGAAATAAAATAATAAAAATAATTAAATAAAATACATTTCTTTACATTAGATTCATTTGGCAGAAGCTATTGTGCATTGAAACACCATCGGAGGTGAAACAAGAGCTGAGAGAAAAACGAGACAGAAGACAGTGAATCAACTTGTTGAGGTGTAAAAGTGTTTGAGCCTGCTGAACAAGAGAACTTCAGTCCACCACAGAGAGAGAAGATCAGAACCAAGATTTAGCTTCTTACGCTACTTAAAGTCTTGAGCAGAGAAACATGACCATTTTTAAATCTGGCCAAATCAAATTCAATGTGTGCCTCCACCTGACTGAGCTTAATGTCCTGTAAGGGTGGAGAGGAGGCTCAACTTCACTTTGTCCAATGCAGCAGGTTTATAAGGACATAGCAAGTTCTCTAACAGCTTTGGGGACTTCATGGTCTGTTGTTATTTAATATAATTTCACCTGATGGGTTTTTAATTGACCTGGCAGTCACATGACCAACCTGCTCTTTCTGTCAGCCAATAAAAACAAAGCAGAAGGTATTGAGGATGATAATGCAGCTAGTGCAGCAGTCAATCAAGGTTCACTTAATTGCTCAGTGGACAGCCCGTCTGATAGGTTGTTTTCATTAGAAGAGTTTTCATTGCTACATTTTTAGCAATTTTTTTCTTTTTATGAAGTCTGATTTAGTTTTGGATGCAGCTGTGTGAACATGTTTGTTTCTTCATGCGTTTGTTTCCTCTTTGTGTTTGTTTCTTCTTCATGTGTTTGTTTCCTCTTTATGTTTGTTTGTTTCTTCTTTATGTCTCACTACAGAAAGCGGTTGCTAGGTGACGGTGGAGTTCGAGCAACCCTGCATGATGCCAGGATGGCGCCTCTGCTGCCCCCTGTTGGTTCAGAGGTCTTCAGATGCTTCACGCCGGCCTCACTGGAGGAAATCCAACGACGACATGAAGTGGAGGAGAAGGAAAGACAAAGGAGGAAGGAGAAGAACATAGAGGTACAAAACATATTGATTAGCTACCAGCTGTCAGTAACAAGTCTTTGATTGGCTGTCTCCCTGACTGGCTGTCTCTCTGACTGACAGATTGCAGAGGAAGATCTTCCTAAACCAGCCAGTGACCTGGAGGCTGGGAAGCCCCTCCCATTCATCTATGGAGACCCGCCCCCTGAGCTTTTCAACACCCCATTGGAGGAGCTGGATACCTTCTACCAATCACAGAAGGTCTCTCTCTCTATGTGATAAAATATCTTATCTCTGTGGCCTGAAGACTGATCAATATATCTGATCAATCATTTATTCTCACACATGAAGAAACAGTAGAAACTAAATCTGAACTTTGATTCATTAGAAGATCATCTTTCTGATCTCAGATCAGTTTCATGCCTTCTCATTTAAAACATCACAGTAATGAATAAAACACCTGTCTGTCTCTCTGTCTCTCTCTCTGACCTGTCTCTCTAACCTACTTGTCTGATTTGTCTGTCTGTCTCTGACCTGTCTGTCTGTCTTTCTCTCTGTCTCTCTCTCTGACCTGTCTCTCTAACCTACTTGTCTGACCTGTCTGTTTCTCTCTCTCATCTGTCTTTCCCTCTGATCTTTCTCTGTGTCTCTCTCTCTGACCTGTCTCTCTAACCTACTTGTCTGATCTGTCTGTCTGTCTCTCTCTCTCTGACCTGTCTGTCTCTCTGCAGACATTCATCGTGCTCGGTAAAGGAAACATCATCTACAGGTTTAACGCTGAGCCGTCTTGTTACCTACTGAGTCCGTTCAACCCGCTGAGGACCATTTCCATTAAGATACTCATTCACTCATATCCTTTATGATGTCGCACTGTACTCCTCCCTGATTGGTCAGTGAGGAGAAATGTATTTACTCCCAGAATGACTGAATTTTAGCTTTGATTGGCAGGTTATTTATGTTTTTTGTTCCTTAAAGCCAAAACTTTATTCAGTTTGTTCATCATGGTGACAATTCTGACCAACTGTGCGTTCATGACCATGAGTGATCCTCCAGCATGGAGCAAGACTGTGGAGTGAGTCAACACACACACACACACACACACACACACACACACACAGTGATACACACTAGCACACAATCACCAATTCACACTAACACACCATTGATGTGACTCTACCATGAGACCAGAAGAAGAAGGTCAGCAGTCAGAGGTGAAATGCAGATTTTAAAGCCGAGTATTAAAGTTCAGGACTGAAACAATGAATCCATCTGTCTTCTGTCTCACTGGACACAAAGCTGCAATCTCAGAGAAAGTGCAGATGAAAGGTCACTAAAGTTTAATCAGTTTGAACTTGGACCTCTGTGGAAAGTCTCAGCTCCGCTGTTCAGTGTCTGGATCTGATATCTGATGGGAACAGATTTATGACACAGGGTACTTTCAAACAAACTCTGGTGTGTTCGTCTGTTCAGTTTGGTTAATTCAGGCTGCTGTGAAAGCTATCAATCAAATTCTGATTTTAACTAAACAACCATACTGAGACCACCTGAGAAGGACTGAAGGTTCAAAGTGAACTTTAGTGGTTTTTTGTGGTCTGAAAGCTGATACACCACATGACTGTGTGAGAGTGGATCTGTACGGCACAGTTAAATCCACCTGGTGATCTTACAATAACTATCTGTATATGTGCTGTAACTTTAACATTAAAACTCCGGGCACTTTATTTTGAAGGGTGAGCTTGTCACTAAAGTTCAATCAGTCATTCATACAGGAAGTCTTTTCAGTCTTTTGTTAGTTGCACAAGTTTTGAGTTGGGATATCCAATAATAGTTGATTTTGTTTAGGAACATATTGGCTAACATTTGATGTATATATTGAACAAAGGTTTTTTTTTATTGCAGAACTATATTTACAGTTAAGATGGTATGTTTAATTGCTTACCTGTAAGAAAAGTATTTGCAATTATTCATTGGAGGAGTAGTGAAGTTTATCTAACTGGTGAATTCAATTCCAACGTTAAAGGAGATCAGTATAAGCAATGTATATATTCATGTATATTGGGTAACCATGGCGACATACATATGCATCATGATTTTCCCTGATCAATCAGCCAGATAAACAGTAATCTCTGTACTTCATTCTTTCAGTAGGTTACTTCATTGAGTTCCTTAAGTCCATTTAAAACTGTGACCAACCTGTTTGTCATTATTCATAACATGCAGTCGATTCACAGGCTAATAATACTAATAATGCTGATCATAGCTGATTTCTTCATCAGCTCTTTGTAACACCAGAGAACATAAATAAACACATTTGAAGTTCAGACTGACCTGCTGTCAGTAACAGAATCAGAATTTCCTCTGTGGGTCCATGTAACTCTGATGATGCAGGATGACATCATCAAAACTGTCCAATCAGTGAGCTACCTGTCTGTCATGTGACTTCATGTTTATTCCTCTGGGTTTGTTGTGAAAGCTCAGCATCAACCTGAAAACAGAATATTATTTGGGCAATATTATTTAGAATGAGCAGATTAAATGTCTAGCATCCAGTTAGCACCCTCTAGAGGCTGCAGTGTTCATTACAGGCACAATATGAACAAACTAAATATCTTTATCCTGAGGGGGGCGCTACAGGAAATCTCATGGGGTCATTAAGATCTCAAAGGGAGCAGGAGATTTTATCAGTACCTTTATAGTTTTAGCACCACTGCCAGTCAGCATCTAGAGGGCCTCTGACAGGACTTTATACTGATTAACAGTGGATCAGCCCAGGAAACATACTGCCCATATTGTCTTCAGTGACAATGAAGTGACAGTGACAAGTGGAGGTCGCATGACTGTTGGATTTGACTGCTGGATTGGGGAGCACAGGAGAACTTTCTGTGGAAGCAGGCACAGGTGTGCTAATTAGAGAGCTGACACAGGTGCATTGAGTGTCCTGAGCTCATGCTTTGTTTCCACTGCGACTGAGCTGGTTGTCTCTGTGTTATGATATGCCATCTCGGCAGCAGGGAGAGGACCCAAATGCAGACAGGCAAGGAGACTGAAGCAATTCAACGATTTAATAACAAAATAAACTTACAAAAACTCAGGAACTGATACGCAGGGAAACACCAGGAACATGACACAAAGAGACGACCAACAACATCAGGAACATCAACCACATCAATGACACAACAGAGAACAAAAGGAGAGGACCAGTATATATAGGTAAGGAGTTAACGAGGGAAACCTGTATCTTGAGAATCAAGATACAGGTGAAAACAATCCAAACTGGAGGGAAAACAAAGGCAGGAAATAACGAGGCACACAAGGAAGCAACAGAACAGGAATTTCAAAATAAAACAGGAAAAAAGACCAAAATATAGAGTCCAAACACGAGTCCTTCATGGACCATGACACTCTGTCTTTTGTCCTTTGTTCCTGAGTGCATTGAGTGAGTAGTTTATGCCATTTTACATGGATAACCTTGACCATGCCACTATGCTGGAACCTGGTATGCCCATGGCTGACTCTCACCAGAAGTCTGAAGTTTTTGTAGCTACACAGACTGACCAATTAGGAGCCAAGCCAAAGATAATGCCATAAGGAAGCAGCAGGGGCCAGAGAGACAGGCGTCCTCCAGCTTATCTCAAAGACTATATCACCTCATCAGTGGGTGTGCAACATGGACAGCAAACTTTTTGCCCAGCTGTACAGGACCAGGGGAGGGGCTCCTCCAACCACTCTCATTCAACTGGCTCTGGCCATCGTAGTCACACATCCTCTTGTTCTGGGGGAAGCAGAGCTTCTTCAAAACCTATAACCTAGAGAAGGTCTTGACCCCCTCCAGTCTGCTTTGTTGGAGGAGAAAATAAAAATGATGGAATTGGAGGAAATACAGAAACAACAGGAAGAGGAAATGGAAGTTGAGAATTCCTACAGGGAACTAGATGACCAAGCATGTGAGGCCACCTGAAATCAGGGGTTTTTAACCAATCAAATTTCTAGAGCCAGGAGGCTCAGACAGACCCAGAGAGTTAGAGGATCCCAAACTAGTTTCCAGCATTTATATGGAATAAAAACTCCCACACAAGACACAGCAGATGGTATAATATCACATTCTTTCCCCTTGTCCTCTCCCTTGATTGGGGCTGTGGGTGGAGTAGCTGAATTACCTCTTGATCATCTTCACCTTGCTTCATCTGAAGCTGCAGCTGCACCATGTGACCCTGTCTTAGAAGATAGACCAGGGAGAACAGAGTTGAAGTCTGATCAATTAGGAGTTAGTAAATCACTTCAATTGCCACTGGAGTCACAGGTACCTGACCCTGCTTGGCCATGCCCACCTCATTCCTCTCTTCAGTCATTGTCATTCCCTACACCTTACCTTAGCTTTCAGCCATCCAAGGCGTCATTAGGTGCTTCTTCCTACCAACTTAAACCACCTACTCTTGTCACAGCAGTAACTTATGGGTCATCAGTGACCCAGTCAGTCCCTAGCTTAATACAGCGACAGCATCTCAACCAAGGTCAATGGCCTCCTGTATCATCGCAGCAGCCACATGTGCCTTCAGCCAGCCATCCAGGGCAGTTTCCTCTTCTTATGGCCTGCCTAAACCCAGACTGCCTTATTTTGAAGTGGATGGAGAGAGTGATTTTCTTCTCCTCAAGATGGCTCTGGATACTCTGGTAGGGAGTCAAGTTCATCTGTCAGAACAATACAAATACTAGATCTTGCTCAACCAACTTAAGCATCCTAGTGTG
Source organism: Macquaria australasica (assembly GCA_005408345.1). Taxonomy (NCBI): domain Eukaryota; kingdom Metazoa; phylum Chordata; class Actinopteri; order Centrarchiformes; family Percichthyidae; genus Macquaria; species Macquaria australasica. The sequence goes on along the minus strand of SEMN01001215.1, from coordinate 53,696 downwards.
TACAAACATGCACGGTCATATCTATGACAATCATCCTTACACCTCAGCTTTGACAGCGCTGAATATGATATGGGCAGCCACGCCAAATAATACAACGTGAAATCAGTAATATCCTTGCTGCCCCTAGTGTTAAGATAGGGAATGTTGATGCCTTTGAGGAATTTTCTGTCTGTGCAAGCTTTGGTTGGACTGCTGAAATGAATTAAAATGTGGCTCCCATGTTGACAGATTGTTGAGTAAGTTGCCTCAAGGCTATCGTGATTCCTTTATTGAGCACTGCTTACATCAAAGCATTCTACAAGATGGAGGTGGACAAATCTATACCCCGCAGAACTTTTCCACATGGCTGCAAATGAAAGCACATGCCCGTCGTATCGCCAATGGAGCAACTCTCCACACTGCTAGTGAAAAAGAGGCTAGGATGTGGAAGGGAAGAAGTGGCAGGTTGTCAGAGTTAAATCAAAACCCCCAGTCACTATGTATCTGCTGGGAATGTGTCCTCACCTCACATACCTAAAAATGCCAAACCAAAAGTCTTCCCATATTGCCCATTATGGCTGCATACAGTTCACCAAGCTCTCCAGTTCTTAGAAAAGGCAGTGGATTTCTGAGAATAAACGCTGTTGGAAGTGCTGTCGGATCCATTAACCTGACACCTGCATACTTAAAAAACCTTGCAGTGTGTGTAAAGGAAATCACCTGAGTGTTCTCAATGAGACTGTTCCCACGGCCAAGAGGACCTGCTTGATGGTTGGTGCAGCAAGCCCAGCTCTATTCCTAGACCGCCCTCACAGTCCCCTCGTGTCATTTTGAAGGTCGTTCCAGTCATTCTGCATAATGGAGATCAGCAACTGGAAACCTATGCCATCTTAGATGACGGCTCAGAGTGGTCGATCATCCTGCCTAGTGCAGTTGAACTCCTTGAACTGACTAAACAACCTGAAACTATTGACCTTCGAACAGTAAGACAAGATGTCCTGCACATTGAAGGAGCATCAGTCACTTTCACCATATCACCGGCAGGTGATTCTTCATCCAGATATCAGGTGCTAAATGCATTTACTGCAGAAGATTTGAACTTTATGGAGCACTCCTACCCTCTTCAAATGCTACAACAGCATTATCCACACCTTCGTGGTTTTACCATTGCCTTCACCTCATAAGGTTCAGCCCCTGGTTCTTATTGGTTCTGATCATCCATATCTGATTGTTCCAGTCCGGTCTCCTTGCACCAGTTCCCTGGGAGCTCCAATTGCAGCCTGCACTACCCTGGGCTGGGCTGTATAGAGTTCTACTGGCCAATTTTCACCCGCCACAAGCCAGCAATGACTTTTCACAACTTCCTCTTCTACCTCAGATCCAACTGAACTAATGAAGAATGTTGCAAGGCTCTGGCAAGTGGACACCTTCCCTCATCTAAATGAGAAAGAAGCCGTCTGGTCAAAGCAAGATCAGTATGCTTTCCAGCTCCTTGACTCCTTGATGGAGAGAGTAGATGTTCAAGGAGCACTGTGTTATGCAACTCCACTGTTACGGCATCCCAATTTTCCCAATATGTATGCGACCAAACAATCTACTCTTTCACTGCTCCGCTGCACGGAACGCCGGTTGTCCATGAACCACCACCTAGCTGAGGTCCATAATGAGGAGATTCACAAGCTAGTTGAAGCAGGCTATGTTACCAAATTGGACCTGGGTTCTGAACATCTCGCCTCTGAATCTTGGTTTCTTTCCCATCATGTTGTGCATCAGCACAGGGGTAAACATCAGCTGGTATTCACCTGCTCATACCAGCACCAAGGTCAAGCCCTGAATGACCACCTCTTACCTGGACCCACTCTTGGGCCATCCTTGCTGGTGTTCTCTTTCGCTTCAGACAACAATGGGTTGCCATTACTGGAGATATAAAAAATGTTCCACCAGGTGCGTCTCTTGCCTGCTGACAAACCACTACTCGGGTTCATCTGGAGGGACATAAAGCAGGAGGCGGAACCATCAGTATATGAATGGCAGGTTCTGCCATTTGGGACCACTTGCAGTCCCTGTTCAATCTATGCCTTGCAACACCATGCCGGAAACTATCAGGATTCAGAGATCAAAAACTGCATTGAACAATCTTTCTATGTGGACAACTATTTGCACAGTGTGTCTACAGTAGATCAAGGCCACACCCTGGTGGAGGGTCTGAGATCCTTCCTCTCCACTGGGTGGTTTGAGATTCGTCAATGGGCAAGTGCCTTCCCTGCAGTAATTGGACACTTGCCTCCTGCAGCCAGATCAGAATCTGCTGAATTATGGTTGTCTAACACTACCACCGATCCACAAGAGCCCACACTAGGATTACGATGGAACTGTCGCACTGACGTACTTTAAAGTACTGTCTGCACCCGATGCTCCTGTCCTCACCATGCGGCTGATCTACCGAACACTGGCCAGTCAGTATGATCCACTGGGCTATCTGCTTCCCTTTCTTACCAGGGCTAAAATGATAGTGCAAGACCTGTGGCGGATGGAGAGAGGATGGGATGATCCTATCCAGGAAGCAGATCTTGCTAAGAGATGGCTCACATGGAAAAGTGAGCTATGACAGTTACCTGGTGACACTTCCTCGATGTTACAAGCCAACTTCTCTTCAATTCAACCATCAGCAGGGAGCTTCACATCTTTTGTGATGCTTCAGAGCAGGTTTATGGTTCTGTGGTTTATCTCCTTTCGGCAGACTCTCTCAGTCAAGTCTGTGTCATTCATCATGGCCCGATCAAGGGTTGCCCCAAAGAAACAACTCTCAGTGCCACGTCTTGAGTTTTGTGCTGCCCTCTCTGGTGCTCAGTTGGCATCCTTGATCAAAGAAGAGTTAACACTTCCACTGCTAAGAACGGTGATCTGGAGTGATTCGACCACGGTGCTTGGCTGGCTAAAAAATGAATCTTGTCGTTACAAGGTTGTTGTTGGGACCCGTGTTACCACGATACAGGAGCTCACCAACATGGATGACTGGAGATATGTCATCAGTAGCTGTAATCATGCTGATGACCTTACCAGAGGTAAAACATTGGAGACATTGACTCAGAGCTTAGGAAATCCACTCTGTTCAGCATCTCCACACCTCCCTCATCAGATGTCCACACCTTCGACATCTCAACTTGCACTACCTGGAAGGATGCCATTGCTGCAGCCACTTCTTTGATTAGCGAAGGTTCCCCCAATCTTAATGCTGAAACCATGCTTCTCAGGAAGGCCCAGGAAGAGCGTTTTCCAGCAGCATTAAAGTCTAGCAGCTAGCAGCTGCTAGCAGCATTAAAGTCGGGTAACAGTCTTCTATCCAATAGTAGGCTACTGTCATTAGCTCCTGAGCTTGATCCAGTTCTTGGTCTCATTTGATTAGGTAGAAGGCTCCGGAAAGCAGTAGATCTTGAACCTGACACGATCCATCCAAAAGTCCTGGATTCCAATCACACTGTCGCTAAACTGCTCATCAAGGATCATAATGAAAAACTCCTCCATCCAGGCCCGGAACAAGTCTCCAGGGAGCTGTGCCGGTGATACTGGATTTTGCATGGAAGGGCAGCCATTAGACAACCTGACCTCCAGCAGCAACTACAGAATCAACAAATTACCTTCCGTTTCAACCCTCCCAGTGCCCCACACTTCAGTGGCACTTGGGAAAGAGAAATAAGGTCTGTAAAGGATGATCTGCATGTGGTCCTGGGAAGTCAGTCTGTCCCTGAGCCAGTACTTCATACTGTACTGGTGGAGGTCGAGGGAATCTTGCAACCCCAACCTAAGTGGCAGGAGGATGCCACTAACCTTCAGTGTGGACAGGTAGTGATGATAATGGATCCTCGACTGCCTCGCTCTCTTTGGCCAGTTGGGCAGGTGACTCAAGTTCATCCTGGATCAGACGGACATGTCTGAACTGTGGCAGTCAAGGTCAAGACTCACACCTATCTCTGTCCAGTTGCTCGCATTGTGCCCTTACCTGAACTAGAAGAGGATGCTGAGACCTCTGACTCAAAACTGCACAGTGGTTTTGGGGACAGCAGTGTTGGAAGTGGAGGTCACATGACTGCTGGACTGGGGAGCACAGGAGAACTCTCCCTGGAAGCAGGCACAGGTGTGCTAATTAGGGAGCTGACACAGGTGTATTGAGTGTTCTGAGCTCATTCTTCGTTTTCACTGTGGTTGAGCTGGTTGCCTCTGTCTTTTGTCCTTTGTTCCTGGGTGCATTGAGTGAGTAGTTTGCCATTTTACTTTCCAAGTAATGTTAATTTGTCAATGTAAAGCTATACATTTAAGCAATTTAGTTAATTCTGACATAATTGTTAAAGTTTGGATGCATTATTGTGATCAGTTATTCATTTATTTCTGTAACTCAAGAAACTAGAATTTGATTTGTATGTTTACTTTCTTTTAATTGCAGAAGTAAAACATTCAATACTCAACTACACCTTTTGACCTGACTGAAGAAAATAATAAATGCTTTCAAGTGGAACCTGCCCGGGCCTGTTTCTTCTCCTTCTGTGCTCATATCAATTGAGTCAAATCCAGTGAATTATGACAGAACATACAATATTTGATCTCTCTCCCTCTGTAGACTCTCAGCTCGACATGTTTTATGTTTTTAATGTTTCAGTGCAGGTATTTTTCTGTTGTTGAACAGATATGTGTTCACATTCATCTACACGTTTGAAGCAACGATCAAAGTTCTGTCAAGAGGATTCTGTGTCGGAGGTTTCACCTTCCTCAAAGACCCCTGGAACTGGCTGGACTTCATGGTCATCAGCATGGCGTAAGACTCAGTAACACACCTTAGAGACATTTATTCATCATAGACCAAGAATCAGATTTATTGCCAAGTAGGTTTTCACATACAATGAATTTGCCATGGTATTTTGGTGCATAATGGTCACAAACATAGCAAGAGAAAAGTACTGCAGATAAGAATCTTAAATTTACAATAAAACATGTAAAATATGTTTAAAAATGAAAAGAACTGTACAGTGTTTAAAATGAAGAGGATGGAATGTGCAAAATACTGACTGAGTGTGCAAATGTTCAGTATAAAGAATATAAGAATATGTGCAATATACCTGTATTTTGACTCTCTAAACCTAGCGCCAAATCATAACAAGGTTATCTCAGGGGTCTTTTTCATAAAGAGCAGGTTTAGACCTACTCTTTATATTTACAGAGACCCAACAATTCCCATAATAAGCAGCACTAGGAGACAGTGGCAAGGAAAACTCTCTTTAACAGGCAGAAACTGAGTCTGAGAAACAGAGTTCAGAGTCTAGTAATGCAGTAATACACCTGAGATACTTATTCATCATAGACTCTAATACCTGTTTGGTATTTTAGTTTTTCTTTCTATGGTTGATTTTTAAATGAGGTGACTCATGATGATGGTGGTCTCCATTTTTCAGATACCTGACAGAATTTGTGGATTTGGGAAATGTTTCTGTGTTGAGGACATTCAGAGTTCTTCGAGCTCTGAAGACCATCACAGTCATCCCTGGTCAGTGTGTGTGTGTGTGTGTGTCCCATTTTAAGGTGGATTTAAACCCTTAAATCCACCTTAAAATGGCGTTATGATGTCCAGCTAAACAGCCTAACCATCAAACATGTTTTGTTCTTTGTTCTGTGGAGAATTGGCTTCAGCTGAGCCTTCCCTGATTTTAGAAACAATCTGTTCTGTTGATGACTCGATGTTTATTATTCTAATTGGTCAGTCAGTTTTTAACCTCCATACCCCTCCTCCCTCAGGTCTGAAGACAATTGTCGGAGCTCTCATCCAATCAGTGAAAAAGCTGGCTGATGTCATGATCCTGACAGTGTTCTGCCTCAGTGTCTTCGCTTTGATTGGTCTGCAGCTCTTCATGGGAAACCTGCGGCAAAAATGTGTCATGATACCATCGTTATCACTTAGCAACCACACGTCTGACATTGACCTAAACACTGGTTACCATGACAATGACAACCACACCCACAATACAAGTAGTGACTTCGACTTCAATGAGTATATCAACAACCCAGGTATGATGAAGATGGTTATAGTTATATTTTCTTGGTCTTTACAGCCTTGTGGTAGTTAAAACACAAATATTTCTGTATTCTTGATCTTTGTAGCTCAGTGAAAGACTACAAATGTTAGTTTTGTTTTTTCAATTGTGACAAGCTGCTGGTTTTTCCTCATTGTGTAGTTCTGATGTTTCTGTAATGGATCTCCTGAATGTTACTGAATATGCACTTTATGAAAACCTGTTTTACCAGGTTTCTACTGTTAGCCAGTTCTGATGGACTCAAAATCACAAGTACTGCCTTGCGGCTCAAGTTACTAAGACTACTACGCTACCTCCTGCCTAGCTGCTAGGTTGTCAGGTTTGTTCAAGGATTTTCACAATGCAGTAGCGCACCTGGGTGAGCGAGAATGAATACCTAAACTCCAGTGTCTTACCACCAGATAATAAGATTAGTATGTGTTAAAAAGGTCTCTCTCCTCCTAGAAATGATTAGTATCTGACAGAGAGCCAAAGGACAGAGGAAGGTATATTCCTCAGTGTCTATGTACAAATCAGACTGTTGTGTCATTTGTAAATGAGAATACAATAGTGCAATGGTGCAGAGTGTAAATATGCTGGAATAAATATTGAACGATTAATGGTTGCTTTACATACATGACGTAGGTGGATATGTACAGTATATGCATGTATACATGTCAGTATACAGTATATACAGGGTTTTAGTTTTTTTTGACAGTGATGTACAAGTTAAAAAACCAGTGTGTGTATATCAACTATAAATATAAAATATATGTAGTGTCAGATTGACACTGACACTATGTGACTGATCTTAACTGTTCATCAGAGTGATGGCCTGTGAAAAGAAATTGTTCTTGTGTCTGGCTGTTTTGGCGTACAGAGATCTGTAGCGCCTACCAGAGGGGAGAAGTTGGAACAGGGTGTGGGGATACAATTGTGATTAACTTCGATATTTTGTTTTGTAGGACTTTATCAGGTTCTTTATGGGACACTTCACCACCACCAGTGGTAGAGATGATAATTAGATTTGTGTGATTCACATATTTAGGGAAAGAGCTCTTATGAGTAATACTTCTGTCTGTCTAATAGAGAACTACTACTACCTCCCTGGTCAGTTTGATGCTCTTCTGTGTGGAAACAGTTCTGATACCGGGTAAGTTCACATGACTGCCTCTAATAAATACATAATCATAAAAATGACGTCAAATAATAATTCTGATGGTGATGATGATGTGTTCAGGGTCTGTCCAGAGGGTTACTTCTGTCTGAAAGTTGGGAGAAACCCAAACTATGGCTACACCAGCTACGACTCGTTCGGTTGGGCGTTCCTGTCTCTGTTCAGACTGATGACCCAGGACTTCTGGGAAAACCTCTTCCAGCTGGTCAGGAACTGGCTGGTCCTAGTACAGTGACTAGTCCTCACTTGTCTTTGACTTTGATTGAAATTGTGATGATTTGTCAGTGATTCAGCAGGTCGATGAATATCTGTCAGGAGGTGATAAAAACTTGCTGTTCTTACTCCTTCAGTTGTTTGTTCTCCTTCAGAGTTAAAGGTTTTTCGCTCTTGTTGTTGGTTTTATCAGTTAGAGAATCAACTTATTCCATTAGACCTGCCTCATTCAGAGTGTAGACAGTGTAGTGATTGGCAGCCAATCAGACTGGAGAACATGGACAGGTAAATAACATTAGGTTTCCTTGCAGACTGTTTGGTTCTATCAAAATGTCAAATTTAACAGATGATATAAAACATCCTGAACACACCAGGTTCTAAAGTTTCATTAATTTATGTTCTCAAAGTAAATTTAGTCTTTCCATAAAAACCAATATAAAACACCTGATTCAAAAACACCTGAGAAACACCTGGAATATTGATTTATATAAGTACTCCAACTACTGAAAATCTGTCTCTCACATGTCTGTCTGTTTTTCTGTCTGTCTCTCCACTTGTCTGTCTCTCGTTTGTCTGTCTGCAGACGCTGCGAGCAGCAGGTAAAACCTATATGATCTTCTTTGTGGTCGTCATCTTCCTCGGCTCATTCTACCTCATTAACCTCATCCTGGCCGTGGTTGCCATGGCGTATGCTGAGCAGAATAAGGCCACAATGGCTGAGGCCAAACAGAAGGAGGAAGAGTATGCACAGATCCTGGAGGCACTGAAGAAGAGAGAGGAGGAGGTCTGATCTGACAGATGACATAACAAACAACATTTAATCAGCTGACACTAAACACACACAGCTGAACATTTATTCTTGTTATTACAGCAGGCGGCCTGCAAGGCGGCGCTCTCAGAGAATAGCCACGAGCAAGAACACACTGCCATGGAAGGTATACACACACACACACACACACACACACACTGATGTGGAGTACGGTCTAGACCTGCTCCATGGGAAGAGTGTCCTGAGGTAACTTCTGTTATGATTTGGCACTATATAAATAAAAAATGAATTGAATTGAAAACTTTGTACTTCTGGTCAATCTTCACTTTGATGAATAGAAGAATAAACTCAATGAGCCTCAGTTGTCCTCACTTGAATATACATTTTACAACACAAATCTGATGTCAGAGAAGATTTTAGTTTGTATACAAGGACACAGTCAAAACCAAAAACGTAAAGTAACATTCACTCAGCTTTAAACAATATGATCCGGGTCATATAGAATCACGTGTACTCATGCCACCAGGGAGAAGGCAAAACAATGTGTGAAACTCGGTCAATGTCGTTTCTCATTCAATATCATCAGAGGGGTCTGAAACTTTTCCAAGGTCTTTGTCTTATCTTTACCTCTGGGCATCAGGGCTTCACAACATGTAAGGCATTTCAAGTGTTTAGGACTCAAAGGCCTCTTAGGTTAACTTAACCAGGTCAATGCATAAATTAAACAATCCTTTATGTCCATTCAATTGCCATCACAGGAAATCTGACACCCACATGAAATCTTCACTGTGCTCATCTCTGATTTAACTCATCGTTCAGGACATTTTAAACATGGTGAAATTACGGATCTGATCTGTAACAGACGTGGACATTTAGCAGGACAAAGACAAAAGATAAAGACAAAACAAAAGCCTCCTCAGGGGGGCACCAGAGAGCAGAAGGGGAGGGAAATATACTGAAGGTGAATTTGAATCAAAAATCGCACTCCTCCTTCTTAGAGTCCTCACTCAGTCAGATCTGAGCTCACAGACATGAAACACATATTGAATCATTCAGTGTGACCTCCACTTCCCGAGAAGATCAGTATCTCTGAGGTCCATCCATAACAAACGTCCAGAAATCCACTTAGAAATCAGAGAACAAAGAGGCTGCAGAACTTCCCTGAGAATCATGTAGTTTTGTTTCGTATCTAAGGAATCCAATGATCGTTGTCTGTACATGTTAAAATCACCCCACCTCCCCTACAGATGGAAACAGTCTGAATGGGGCTAAAGTCTGAAACCATCCCCCCCGACCTCTGACCTACGACACCTGACCTGCAATTGTGTGCAGTACAAAAACATAACATTTCCAAAACTTGCTGACGAACATTATCCAGACTGTGATTAGATTTCTGATTCAAACATATTTGGCAAAAAGATATGGTAGTATATAAACGTAGTTTCTAAGAGGCAGGGTGGGAACATGAAGAACAAAGAATAAAGAACTATCAGGTTTACAGTGAGATCATCTCAACCTCCGACAGGTGGAGCTAATGATTCCCCTAAACTGAACCTTGTTGGATTCTCTGAGCCATAAATCTCTGTGCTGAAAGTCTGGAGGTCAAACTGCCTCTTCCTCTGTAGACGACAAATTTGAGATGATCTTTTGGTGAAGACTTTATATTTTAGAGTTCATCAACTCACTAACGTGTGTTTCAGACTTTGAGGACGACCAGAGGGCATGTCCTCCATGTTGGTATGCCTTCGCCGACATCTTCCTGAAGTGGAACTGTTGTGGCTGTTGGCGGTGGCTCAAACAGTGTCTCTACACCATTGTCATGGACCCATTTGTCGACCTTGGCATCACCATATGCATTGTCCTCAACACCGTTTTCATGGCCATGGAACATTATCCAATGACGGAGAAGTTTGAGGAGCTTCTGAGTGTTGGAAATCTGGTCAGTGATGAAAAAAAGTCAGTTAGTTTTTATTGACACAGGAGAATCTGGGGAGTCTATTGATCTATACACTCTGCACAAGGTCAGGGGTAGGGTGGCATTACTGCTACCTGAGGCCTGTACTACAAAGCGAGATGACTATGAATCGGGCTCGGTACGTGGCTCATGAGAGGAACTCATTTTATATGAGAGAGAGTTTCTCTTCGGATTGACCGACTTATCTGTGTCATCCTACAACAGAGACTGACTGAAGCACTAAAGCTTTGTACTTAGATAAGATATGAATGTAAGCCTATTTACTGCTAAATTATGTTTTTATATTTATATATGTTTTTATTTATATTTATTTGTTGCTCCCAGGTCCGTTTGACACCGCCAGGGTTGCAGCTGAAAGAATCAGGCTAAAATTGCCATACACTCCATAAGAACATCTAAGCAACACATTAACTTAATGGAATACTACTGACGGGGCAGTGATATTATAGGCCTGTTAATTTACGTATTCACACATTTTTTTGCCAGCTGTCTTTCCTGCATTCAGCAGCTGCAGCTGTGTTGCTTTTAGCAAGGATGATGTTTAAATTCTACGTATTTCTCTAATACAGTTTGCTCTTCGTTTGTAAAGTATGCCACTCTGCTGCCAGTACACCTGTCATGTTTGTGATTGGTCACATGCTGCAAACATTGCCTCTTTCATGTGAACGCACTCATGGCTAGTTTGGGAAACCCTGGTTTGACTAATCAAGTTGATAACCCGCTTCGTGTGACCGCTTAGCGGGATCGCGATTGTTAGGCTCAGTGAAGCCAGATAACGAAAAGATATCCTGGGCGTGTTGAACTTGCTTTGTAGTACAAGCCTCTGGTGGTGAGAGTGACAGGTTTACTGAAAATAGAAAACTCTTCAAGATGAACCAATGAAAGCACAGTTTACAGACATGCTCAGTGCCTGGTGCAGATGTAGGTAGAGTAGCCAGAAACTGTACTAAAGTAAAAGTGCTGTAACTTTGTAACAGTATTCAAGTAGAAGCAAAAGTTGTCATCAAAATAACTACTTGAGTTTGAGTACACGAGTATCAAATGAAAAAACTACTTGAGTAATTTAAGATGTAAGAAAAAATACGAACACTGTCTTTTCCCCACTTTTATTTGAAATGGATATTACATCATCTCAACTGCAGATGATCTCCCTCAGGTAAATTACGATAACGATTTCTGATAATGATTTCTTCATTAAATATCACGTGTGTTCACTTCTTCACTTTGACCTGAGAAAGACCATCAGTGATTGAAATGTTATATCAGCCATGTCCACAGAAAATAATAGTAATCTGTTTTTGATTTGTCTGTACTTTTCTGTCTCTCGTCATCATAGTTAAGTTCTTTATTTGTCATAGGCACAACAATTACAGTGACACAGTTGTTGGCAAATTCTTCTCAGGCTCCCTCCAACAATGCTCAAACAATTTGTACAAAATGAAATCACACAAGTATATAATAAAAAGAGAATCTAAGACAAAGACATAAATAGTGAAAAAGTTAAAATATAGGAAAAAACAAAATAGAATAATATGAAACATAATACTGAGGTAGACTGAGGTTGTGCAATGTAGTAAAAGTATGTACTATATACTATAGTATATATACTGTGATGATGGTTTACACACACATGCATACATACTGTACATATACACATACATATATACATCCATATACACACATACCATACACATACACACACAGATGTAACAGGTTAACATAAGTAGTATACAGGTAAAGTGTAACACTGTGGTGCAAGAAAAGTGACATAGTGGCAAACTTGAGAGCTCAAGAGTTCAATAGTCTGATGTCCTGGTGGATGAAGCTCTCTGTGAGCCTGTTTCTTTAATGATCCTGTTGGCGTTCTTCCTACACTGCTGGGTGTAGAGGTCCTATATGGATGGCAGCTTCATCCTGGTGATGTGCTGGGCAGTTTTCACCACCCATTGTTGAGCCTTACAGTTGAGGGCGGTGCAACTGCCGTACCAGGCCATGATGCAGCCAGTCAGGATACTCTCAATGGTGCACCTATATAAGTTGCAGAGTATCCTGGAGTCCAGGATCATGAATGACCATGACCAGTTAAGAAGCATGATACACTGCATGTATACAGTATTAAACTTATTAGCATTAACACAACAGACACACTTACTGCTCTCTGTCAGTTCTATGACATGTACTGACCTCAGACCAGCATTCACAGCCAGAGCTCGCTGCGCTGTGGTCTGTTGATATAACCTCCTTGGCTGTTTGAAAGCCTCCAACAGAGGAAAAGAAAGTTGGTGAAGGTCGATGGGAGAAAATCTGTCTAAATATATATGTAAGGTTTTATAGTTGTTTCTAAGGTTCCTGTGTTTGAAGATAAGTCAGTACCAGCTGAGGGCAGGAGGTGCTGAATTTTATCATTAAAGGAGCTCGTGAAATCGTTACTACTGAGATCTATAGGAATACATGGCTCAACAGAGCTGTGACTCTGTCAGCCTGGCTACAGTGCTGAACAGAAACCTGGGGTTCTTATTTTCCTCTATTAATGATGAGTAGTAGGCTGCTCTAGCATTACGAAGGGTCTTCCCATACATTTTAAGACTATCTTGTCAGACTAAATGTGATTCTTCCAGACTGGTGGAACGCCATTAAGCTTTCGTGATGTTTGCTTTAATTTGCGGGTTTGGGGGTTACACCATGGAACTGAATTAAATGCCGATGGAATCACTTCCTTAAATTTAGCTACAGCACTATCAGATAGACATCTAGTGTAGGAATGTTTGCCTAATGGCGTGTAGTCCAGTAATAGGAATTCAAAAGTTATTAAATAATGGTCTGATAAAAAAGGATTCTGTGGAAAGACTATTAGATGTTCAATTTGATGGTCAGATGGTCATTACCGCTGACGTGAATAACAATTACCATATTTACACTTTTCCTTAGACAGCAGTTTTAAATAGGATTCAGTGTTGCCTGCTATGGCCCCAGGGATACATTTGACTATGGTCGCTGGTGTCGCTAACTTCACGTTTCTCAAAATAGATCTACCAATAATCAGAGATGGTTTCTCAGCAGGTATGTCGTTGACTGGAGTGAACCTGTTAGAAACATGAACTGGTTGGTGGTGAACCGTGGGCTTTGGCTTAGGGCTATGCTTCTTTCAGAAAGTCACCCAGCCTCCCTGGCTTCCTGGCTTGCACTGGCTGGGAGCTGGTTAACTACAGCTGACTGACTTTCCATGGTGCAGAGTCATGATTCGAACTCACTAAGCCTCGCCTCCAAATTGGTAAAAAAACTACGATAACATGTACCATTATCACTAAAGGAGGCAGAGAAATAGAACATTTGACACACCGAGCAAGACAGAGCAGGAGAGTGAGATGGAGAAGCCATCGTTAACTGCTAAGCTAAACTATGGAAGCAAGCAACAACTGTGTCATTAGCAAAAGAGTCGCTAATAGGAGAGAGCTATGAGTGCCTGTGCAGAACTACTGTAGATTTAAGTGTATAGCAGGTAATGAGCCGCCGTAGTGAAGAATATAACAAAATTAACTGGGTAAGCAAAAATATGCTACAATTAACACAGAAGCACTGACAACCGGAAATGAGACAATACGCTTACCGCAGCACATCAGCATGTCCGTCTTGATACCTGACTTTGACCCCTGACCTTTGACCTCTGACCCCCCCCCCCCCCAGGTCTTCACAGGGATCTTCACAGCTGAGATGGTCCTCAAACTTCTGGCCATGGACCCATACTACTACTTCCAGGTCACACTTCCTGTTTCTTTGTAACCTGTTCAGTGACCTCATCAATGATGACAGCTGTTCCCATGGTAACATGTTTCTGTGCTTGTTCTGTTGCCATGGTTACAGGTGGGCTGGAATATCTTTGACAGTATCATCGTCACCATGAGTCTGGTGGAGCTGGGACTGGCTAACGTTCAGGGCCTGTCTGTACTGCGCTCCTTCCGATTGGTCAGTGTGACATCTTCATCATCGTCACTTTATATCAAACACAATTTTTAAAAACATTCAAGTAACTGTTTACTCACCTATCTCCCTGCCTGTCACCCTACCTGTCTCCTCACCTGTCTCATGTCCAGATGCGAGTGTTTAAACTGGCCAAGTCATGGCCGACCCTCAACATGTTGATAAAGATCATTGGGAACTCTGTGGGGGCTCTGGGTAACCTGACTCTGGTTCTGGCCATCATCGTCTTCATCTTCGCTGTCGTTGGCATGCAGCTGTTCGGGAAGAACTACAAAGACTGTGTCTGTCGCATCGCACTCGACTGTGAGCTTCCTCGCTGGCACATGTACGACTTCTTCCATGCCTTTCTCATCATCTTCAGGATCCTGTGTGGAGAGTGGATCGAGACTATGTGGGACTGCATGGAGGTCTCAGGTCAGACCATGTGTCTGATTATCTTCATGATGGTTCTTGTCATCGGAAACCTGGTGGTGAGTTACACTCTGAACTGAGCCTGTTACAGTATGTCACTCCATCAGGCTTGATGTAGCTACAAATAGATCAGGTCTGGGGTCAGTGGTTCATGGTTCTGGTTTGAATGAGGCTCACTGAGAACAAAAGGCAAAGCGAGTCTGAAATTTCTAAACCAATCAGGTCCTGAATCTTTTCCTTTCCTCACAGGTCCTGAATCTTATCCTGGTCTTTTTGCAGGTCCCTAATCTGTTTTGCTTAGGAAGGTTCCTAATTGAGTGTCTAAGAATCTTAGTGGCAGCCATGATAAGAGCTGGTGGAATTCTATAAATGCGAAGGAAAGGTGCTTCACTGATTCATTTTTTAGCTCCTTTAGCATAGGGTGCACTGGACCATCCTTTACCAAAGGAAAGGCGATAATGCCATGCCACATTTCCTTGCAGCAGCAACATTTAAAGCAACCACGGCAATCCCACGTCAATAACATCCACTGTTCCATAATTAAGTAGCCTAATGTAAGTGCAGTGGGATTCTCTTTGCACCATGGTTGTCTTTTCCTAAGTCCTTATGAATTCTCATTCACATCTCATGACATTTTCCATCAACGTCAAGGAAAAGTGTGAAAGATCTAATTGTATGACTATTTGACAGCAGTCCTAGTCTTGTTATAGGTCTTGAATCTGTTCCTGGTCTTTTTTCAGGTCCTGAATCAGTTCCTGCTCTTGTTTTAGGTCCTGAATCTTTTCCTGGTCTTGTTTTAGGGTGTTTTCACACCTATCCGAATCACTTGATGAGTTTGTAAACTTGGAGTGTTTTTCCCTTGGTTCGGTTTCTTTTCACACAGAGGAAAAATTCAAGCGAACTAACATACATCACTACAAACCACATGAGAATGTTCACTCTACTAATTCAATTCAATTCAGTTTTATTTATATAGCGCCATAGCATAACAAAGTTATCTTAGGGCACTTTTTCATATAGAGCAGGTCTAGACCGACTCTTTATATTTACAGAGACCCAACAATTCCCACCATGAGCAAGCACTGGGTGACAGTGGCAAGGAAAAACTCCCTTTTAACAGGTAGAAACCTTGAGCAGAACCAGAACCAGGCTCTGGGGGGGGGGCAGTCATCTGCCTCGACAGGTTGGGTTGAAGGGGGAGGGGGGGAGCGGGAGTGAGAGAGCAGGAGGAAAGAGAACATACAGCAGCACAGTACAGTTCCTCATAGAGATGTAAAGTAATAGTTGTGGTAATGGTATTGATGTTAAAGTAATAGAAATAATACTAATAGCAATATTATAATAGTAATACTAATAATAAGAGCAATAACAGTAATAGCAGCAGCGGGTGTAGAGCAGGAACACGGGGGCAGCAGGTGGCCTGCAACCATAGATCCACACTCTACAGCTCTGGAGGCAGAAATACCTGCAGAAAGCAACAGGAGGAGAGAGAGAGGAGAGAAAGAACACAACTACGGGAAGAAGTTGAGTTAGTAACAAGCATTGATGGGATATGAGGGCGTACAGATGGAGAGGGAGAGGAGGAGAGAGGAGCTCAGTGCATCATGGGAAGTCTCCCGGCAGTCTAGGCCTATAACAGCATAACTAAGGGGTGGCTCAGGGGTCACCTGAGTCAGCCCTACTATAAGCTTTATCAAAGAGGAAAGTCTTAAGCCTATTCTTAAATGTGAGGAGGGTGTCTGCCTCCCGTACACAAACTGGGAGCTGGTTTCACAGAAGAGGAGCTTGATGGCTGAAGGGTCTGGCTCCCATTCTATTTTTAGAGACTCTAGGAACCACAAGGAACCCTGCATTCTGCGAGCGCAGTGCTCTAGTGGGGTAATAGGGTACTATGAGCTCTTTAAGATATGATGGTGCCTGACCATTTAGGGCTTTGAAGGTGAGGAGAAGGATTTTAAATTCTATTCTGGATTTTACAGGGAGCCAGTGTAGAGAAGCTAATATTGGAGAAATATGATCTCTTTTTCTGGTTCTTGTCAGTAAACGTGCCGCAGCATTCTGAATCAGCTGGAGAGTCTTAAGGGACTTATTGGGGCAGCCTGATAATAGAGAGTTGCAATAGTCCAGCCTAGACGTAACAAATGCATGGACTAGTTTTTCTGCATCTTTTTGAGATAGGATGTGCCTGATTTTTGCAATGTTACATAAGTGAAAAAAGGCAGTTCTTGAAGTTTGTTTTATGTGGGAGTTAAAGGACATATCCTGATCAAAGATAACTCCGAGATTCCTTACGGTGTTGCTGGAGGCCAGGGCAATCCCATCTAGAGAAACTATATCTTTAGATAATGCTTGACATGCTTGAAGTTTAGCTAATTGATTGGTTTCATCTGGCTTGATCGATAAATATAATTGGGTATCATCTGCATAACAATGAAAATGTATGGAGTGCTTCCTAATAATATTGCCTAAAGGAAGCATATATAAGGTGAATAGAATTGGTCCAAGCACAGAACCTTTTGGAACTCTGTGACTAACTTTGGCGTGCATAGAGGATTCATCATTAACATGTACAAACTGATATTGTTCTGATAAATAGGATTTAAACCATCTTAGTGCGGTGCCTTTAATGCCAATTAAATGTTCTAGTCTCTGTAATAGAATGTGATGGTCAATGGTATCGAATGTGGCACTAAGATCTAATAAGACAAGTACAGAGACATTTGTCGGATGCAATTAGAAGGTCATTTGTAACTTTCACCAGTGTCTCTGTGCTATGATGCACTCTAAATCCTGACTGAAAATCCTCAAACAGCTTATTGTTGTGTAGAAAGTCACAACTGATTGGCGACTGCTTTCTCAAGGATCTTAAAGGAGGGTTAGATATAGGTCTATAATTTGACAAAACCCCTGGATCAAGAGTGGGCTTTTTAAGAAGAGGCTTAATTACAGCTACTTTAAAGGACTGTGGCACATAGCCTTTTAATATGGACAGATTGATCATATCTAGTAAATAAGTACTAACTAAGGGTAAAACTTCTTTAAGCAGCCTAGTTGGGACGGGGTCTAAGACACATTGATGGCTTAGATGAAGAAATCACTTAAGTTAATTGACTAGGGTTGATGGGAGAAACGCAGTCTAAATGTACATCAGGTTTTTCAGTTTCTAAGGTTCCTGTGTTTGAAGATAAGTCAGTACCAACTGAGGGCAGGAGGTGCTGAATTGAATAGTTAGAATTTTATCATTAAAAAAGCTCATGAAGTCATTACTGCTGAGGTCTATAGGAATACATGGCTCAACAGAGCTGTGACTCTCTGTCAGCCTGGCTACAGTGCTGAACAGAAACCTGGGGTTGTTCATATTTTCCTCTATTAATGATGAGTAGTAGGCTACTCTGGCATTACGGAGGGCCTTCCTGTAAATTTTAAGACTAACTTGCCAGGCTAAACGTGATTCTTCCAGATTGGTGGAACGCCATTTCCTTTCAAGTTTTCGCAATGTTTGTTTTAATTTGCGGGTTTGCGGGTTATACCATGGAGCTAACCTCCTCTGTTTTATTATCTTCTTTTTTAGAGGGGCGATAGAGTCGAGTGTTATTCGTAGTGAGCCTGCAGCACTATCAACAAGATGATCAATTTGGGAGGGACTAAAGTTAGCATAGGAGTCATCTGTTACATTGAGACATGGAACTGAATTAAATGCCGATGGAATCACTTCCTTAAATTTAGCTACAGCACTATCAGATAGACATCTAGTGTAGGAATGTTTGCCCAATGGCGTGCAGTCCAGCAATAGGAATTCAAAAGTTAATAAAAAATGGTCTGATAAAAAAGAATTCTGTGGAAAGACTATTAGATGTTCAATTTCAATGCCATAAACAAGAACAAGGTCGAGGGTGTGGTTAAAACAGTGAGTGGGTTTATGTACACTCTGACAGAAGCCAATCGAATCTAATAATGAGATAAACGCAGCACTAAGGCTATCATTTTCTACATCCACATGAATATTAAAATCACCTACAATAATTATTTTATCTGTTTTAAAAACTAAACCTGATAAGAACTCTGAGATTTCAGATAAAAATTCAGAGTATGGTCCAGGAGCTCGGTACACTATAACAAATAGAATTGGCTGTACTGTTTTCCAGGTTGGGTGTGAAAGGCTAAGAACAAGGCTTTTGAACAAGTTATAATTTAGTTTAGGTTTAGGTTTGATTAATAGGCTTGAGTCGAAGATGGCTGCAACTCCACCTCCTCGGCCTGTGCCTCGAGGAATGTGAGTATTAATGTGACTGGGGGGAGTGGATTCATTTAGGCTAACATATTCATCGTGACACAGCCAGGTTTCAGTAAGACAAAATAAATCTATTATGATCTGATTATGATATGATATGATCGTTTACTAGAACAGCTTTAGATGAGAGAGATCTGATGTTTAAGAGTCCACATTTAATTCTATTTTGTTGTACTGTTGCAGTGGAGGTTTTACTTTTTATTAGGTTTTCATGTGTAACTCCTTTTCTGTTTACTTTTGATTTAAATTATTTAAGTGGTTGGGGGCAGACAACCTCTCTGTGGAGTTCAGGGTGGGTAACTGCTCTAATGGAAGCGCAGAGAAGCGTGTAGGACAGCAACTCTGCCTCCTGGTCTGGACCACAGACTGTATTAAGTCTATGGTCTGAACTCTGAGCTGTCATGGCTTTGGGCCACCAATAAATTCGGCCAGATTTCTAGATATGAGAGCGGCTCCATCCAAAGTGGGATGAATGCCATCTCTCCTAATCAGACCAGGTCTTCTCCAGAAAATCTGCCAATTATCTACAAAGCCCACATCATTACCTGGACACCACCTCGACAACCAGCGGTTGAATGTCATATTGCTGGTTCATTCCCCAGCTAACTGCTACTGCTAGAAACAGTTTGCGGGTTCTGCTACATCACAGAATGCAAAGCATACCTGTCTACAGAAGCTGTTGGAGTACACCTGGTAGTTGGGTCAGATCGAGGTCTGATCACATTCCCACCACAAACAAACCGCTCCAGAGTTAATTTGGAACCTGACCAAGACCACCTCCTCTAAAGGGTCTCGGTGCAGTTGTTTTGGTCTACCCAAGTGCAATTACTGTGTTCACACCTGCCGAAAAGGAACCGCATTAACCGGGCAAATGCACCAGGGTTCCTTTTTACCCAAACCAAGCAGATTAGGTGTGAAAACACCCATAGGTTCTGAATCTGTTCCTGGTCTTGTTTCAGGTTCTGGATTTGTTTGTGGTCTTGTTTTAGGTTTTGAACCAGTTCCTGGTCTTGTTTCAGGTCCTGAATCTCTTCCTGGCCTTGTTGCTGAGCTCGTTCAGTGGTGATAATCTTGCTGCTCCAGAAGATGAAGGAGAAAACAATTTGCAGATTGCCGTAAACCGGATCAATAGGGCTGTGGTCTGGACAAAGACCTGGATCCTGGAACATATTTGGACTTTAATGGGAAAGAAGAACCACATCAACCCAGACCACACCGGTAGGACCACACCCGGAACTACAGCAAAGACTTTATTTATCTATTTTTTTACTTATTTATCTATCTTTCCAACAGTGTTGTTTTCTTATTATATTTTAAGGTTTAGGATTTGTTCAGTGTTTTGGGTGTTTTAATTGTTTGGTATTCAATTTCAGTATTTCTTCATATTAATTAAATGAAATATTCATGATTTCAGACTGGTCTGGGGTTCTGTTTCTATAAATCACAAATTTTATGACTGAATGTATTTTGTGTGATTTCCTGATTTTTCATGTTTGTGAATTTCATCGTTAGCAGTCGACAGTGAGGAAGACGATAGGACGACGAAGGAGTTTTTGGCTTTGACTTTTTTGACCTCAGACCAGCCGGTGTCAGAGGTCAAGTCCTTTGGCTGTAACCATGGCAACCTGACCAGCATCTACCACAGCATTACCTCCCTGAGGGTCCCCATCGCCGAGGCCGAGTCAGACTTTGAGACGCCTGACAATGACGATCAGGATGAAGAGGAAGAAAAGCACTCCCAAGTAAACACTTCTACTTTATTCTACTCTATTTTATTCTATACTATTCTATTCTATTCTATTGCAGCATTTCACCTAAAACTGAACTGTAGTGTCCGAAGCTGTGGTGTGAAAGTGCATTCACTGGTTTCATAATGATATAACCTTTTATTTAATCAGGTAATCTCATTGAGATAAAGAGACCTGAGAAAAGAAACAAACATAACTGGACAAATAAAAGCACAATCAGCATCAGACATAATCACAGATGTCATTACATAGATTCAAACATAAGAACAAACACGAATATGAACATGAACACAAACACAAATGTGAACACGAACACAAATACAAACATAAGCACAAACATGAACGTGACTATGAACGTGAACACAAGGATCAACATAAGCATGAACACAAATGTAAATATGAACACGAACGCATACATAAGCAAACGTGAACATTAACAAGAACACGAAGATGAAGATAAGCATGAACACAAACGTGAACACGAACACAAACAAACACAAACATAAGCACAAACACGAACGTGAATATGAATGTAAATATGAACAACAGGCTGTTGGTTATTTCAATGTAAAATGTATGTGATGTGTTTGTTCAGTGTGACGAGTCATCGGTCTGCAGCACTGTACAGAAACTTCCTGAAGTCCAGCAGGATGAAGAGGATGAAGATCACGATGCAAACACACCTGAGGACTGCTGGAGTGAAAGTACGAACACACACAAATCAGTCATAGTATAGATGAATATATTTGTTTGGAGTTCAACTTGGAAATTAACTTGAGATGTGGACAATCAGTGACAATCAATGATCAATAAAAAGCTGTAATGAGTCCCTCTCTCTTTCTCTCTCTGTCAGTGGCAGCCGGTCTGTTAGTTTGTAGTTGTATTTTCTTTCCTAATGATGCTGTCCAGCTGCAACACATAATAAAACAGGATTCATGAGTAATTGACTGATTTGCCAATCAGGAGCTCACACAGTGAGGCTGTCCCTGTTTGTATTTCTATCAATAACTTATATACGTAGTATCTTATCATTAGAGAAAAAGTATCAGAGCAGGATATGAATGTAGATGAATGATTCTGATATTTGGCATCAGACACGTTCACTGTCAGTGTGTTGAGATTGGCAGGTTTACAAAAAAAAAGCAGTCAGCAGGTGAAATGTCTGTTGTAACAGGTAGTCTGGCTTTGCTGCAGGAACTGTATTCTTTACACAAGTGGTGAAGACACTCTAAAGACCTCTGTAAATAATTGAGTCCTGTATACATTGTAATGTGACTGGCTAATTCCCATAAAATATTTGTGTGTATATATTTCAGAGTGTTACCAACGCTGTCCGTTCCTGGACATAGACATGTCCCAGGGCAGAGGGAAGGTCTGGTCTAACTTCAGGAGAACCTGTTTCTCCATTGTAGAACACAACTACTTTGAGACCTTCATCATTTTCATGATCCTGCTGAGCAGTGGAGCACTGGTATTGTACATGATTATACAGTATTATAGATCATTGATTTATTTGCTTTCTTGTTTGTTGTTTTTGTTTTAGTTTTACTCTTTGCGGTGAAGCATGTTGACAACACTTGTTTTTAAAATTGTCCACAAGTCTGACTGTTGCTCAGTCCCCCTGGATGCTGGTTGGTCTGTTTGATCTGATGACATGACTGAGCAAGTCAGATCTGATTGGTTCTCAGGAATATGTGTGGTGTTAGTACTAACCTGTGGAGACAACATGGCCAACAGCAGAGAACTGATATACTGACCACAGGGCTACTAACATGGTTGGTATGGCTAACAGCGGACTACAAAAATGGCTGACGTTCTGACTACTAACATGGCTGCCACATCTTACACAGGTGAGATTATCTTTCAAAACTCAGAACTTTTCAACCCTATGACAGCCTTCATTAACCCTTAATAAACAGTGACATCATGATGAATAATGATGACATAGAAAACAAAAGAAGTGATGGTGACTTAACACAACATAACATAACACATCATAACATAAAGTAACTTAACATAAAACATAATATAAAATATCAACACATTATCAACACAACGTAACAATAAATAATGTAAAATAATATAATGTAAAATAACATCACAACAGACAAACTTCCGAGTCGTTCATTCAGACACTGAAAACAAACTACAGTATGTTTGTCTTTACCTGACAGAAACCTGACAACCTGACTGTTGTCTATCAGGAACAAAGAAAGAAGTAGTTTGATGTTTTTATAACACCTGAGATACTGGTGTTCCATCCCGTCTCGCAACAGTCAGTGTTGGTTTATTTTATTCATGACTACCATCTCTCCCTAAACATGATAAAGCAGTTTTACTGCCAAACAAGCCTGAACCACAGAGGTGTTAGATCAGAGAACACTCAAACACTGTAGGTCATTTCCAAAAGGAATAACAAAGAACATTTTATTTAGTTTGGAGGACTGTCTGTCTTTCTCAAATACAAAGTAAACAAAACAATTGAATAATGTACAAATGAAGTTATGTCACACCTGGTGCTTTTTTATTTTAAACAATTATCAAAACTTTTTTGCTATGATTGCATGTAAAGAGGTTGAGAAACTGTGATGTATGACACACCTGTTCAGGTGGTGATGGTAGTCTGTATGTTAACAGGCATTTGAGGACATCTACCTGGAGCAACGTCGGGTCATAAAGACAGTTCTAGAGTACGCAGACCAGGTGTTCACATATGTGTTCGTGGTGGAGATGGTTCTTAAGTGGGTCGCCTACGGATTCAAGACTTACTTCACCAACGCCTGGTGCTGGCTCGACTTCCTCATCGTAGACGTGAGAAAATTAATACCTGCATGTAACCATAGCAACAGTACTGATTCTTCAGTGAACTAACATTGGGTTAAACTGATTACAGAAACACTGTAAAATATGGAGGAGGATTTTTTTAACAGCCTGCTTCCGGTGGTCACCTGCGGTATGATGTCATCACCAGGTGTGCTGTGTCTTCCAGGTGTCATTGGTGTCTCTGACAGCAAATATCCTGGGATACTCTGAGCTGGGAGCCATCAAGTCTCTGAGGACTCTGAGAGCTCTGAGGCCCCTGAGGGCCCTGTCTCGCTTCGAGGGAATGAGGGTGAGACAGGCACAAGCACTGACACACAGACAGACAGGTTTATCAGTAGGTAACCTGTCTCTCTGTCTACCTGTCTCTGTCACCAGATGTTGCTGACCTCTCTTCCATTGATCACATTTCCCCCATAGGTTCTCTGTCCTCCTGCAATGAATCCTATTGTAGAAATCTAGGTGTTATCTTTGACAGCAAGTTCAATTATCACATCATGTGTCATGTGACATCTGTTGTCCAATCTGGCTTCCTGCACTTTTGCAACATTTCAAAACTTTAATCATTTTTATCTGCAAAGAACATGGAAACTGTTATCCATGCTTTTATTACATCCTGGTTACATTACTGTTCCTTGCTATTTCCTGTCTGAGTCATGACCTGTCCAAGCTTCAACTGGTCCAGGCTTCTAAACAAGATCAAACAAAAGAATACACATAACCCAAATCTTAGTACCTCTACATTGGTTGCCTGTAAGTTTTGAAATAGATTTAAACATTTTAATGATTACTTTTAAGACATGTATGGGGTTGACTCCTGTCTATGTCTTTGGCTTGTTAAACCCATACGAGTGTAAGTGCAGCCCAAGATTCTCCGGTAGGGGTCTGTAGTTGCTAGGTCGAGGCTAAAAACCAGAGAGACCCTTCAGGGACACTTGACCTGTTGGGGGAGATCAGGAAAACAAGCTCTGTTTCTTCATTTAAATCTCTCTTAAAAACGCATTATTTTAGAAATGCATTCTCTTGAACTGTTATTGTTACTATTATTTTCATGTTTTTAACCTGTGTTGCAGTGCAATTAATTTAAAAAGTGCTATATAAAGTTATTATTAAAGTTATTATTCTTTCCAGGTGTGAGTTTTAGTGTATTGACCTGTTTCCCTGTCTCTCTCTCTGTACCCGTCTGTCTGCAGGTGGTGGTGAATGCCCTGGTTGGAGCGATTCCATCCATCTTTAACGTGCTGCTTGTGTGTCTGATCTTCTGGCTGATCTTCAGCATCATGGGAGTGAATCTGTTTGCAGGAAAATTTTATTACTGTTTTAACGAGACATCTGAGGAGATGTTTCTCCCTGAAGAGGTCAACAACAAGACTGAGTGTTTCGCTCTGATGGAAGCAAACTTCACCGAGGTCCGCTGGAAGAACATTAAGGTCAACTACGACAACGTGGGAATGGGTTACCTGTCGCTGCTGCAAGTTGTGAGTCTCAACACTCAACATATGTGTCTTCACTGAGATTCACAAGTGATTCAGTCTGATATATGAAACAGTAAAACCATCTAACATGACAGGTTATACACTTCAACACCTCATTTTAACCAGAGTATCAATAACCCCAATATCAGTACATCATCTAACGCTAAACATGTGTTCCTAGAACTAAACAGAATCTTAGATTTCCTGGAAATCTCAGTCCAAACCTCCATAAGTGATGTTTAGAATTAAACCTTCATCAGTTTAAATATGAGAGTTCTTCTGCAGCCTGAAAACAGTTAATCTGAGCTGTCCTTCATTGAAAGGTTCTGCATTGTGTCTGTGTCCACTGTTGGATTTTTGACCTGCTGGGCCTCACTATATGCAGATGACTGGACTTTTTATATTCAGCAGTCTAAATTGAAACTGATGTTAATGAGTTTTGTCTCTTTCAGGCCACATTTAAAGGCTGGATGGACATCATGTACGCAGCAGTGGACTCCAGAGATGTCAGTACAACGACTGATAGTTTTATAAATACTGGTGCTAATGCTGGAACTGATACTAATACTAGGACTGGTTGTCAAGTAATTTTTTTTATTTATTCAGCCCAATATCAGAAATCACAAATTTGCCTCAAGGGGCTTTACAGTCTGTTCAGCATATGCCCTCTGTCCTTAGATCCTCAATTCAGATAAGGAAAAACTCCCCAAAATGAATGAGACACCAGCAGCCAAGGGAGCCTTTGTGGTTTAATCAAAAGAGAGAGTAGGATCAAACTCACGTCAAGATTCTTGTCTGTCACACAGTTGTCAAGAGTTACTGTTACTTAATCAAACTGTTGTCTATGTCAAGCCGGGCCAATGGTACTGACACTGATACTGTTACTGGCACTGGAACTAATACTGATACTGATACTGGTACTTGTACTGGTACTAGAACTGGTATTGGAACTAATACTGGAATTGATACTGGCACAGGTACTGGTACTGTTTCAGATACTCCAGCTGATGCTGGTACTGACAGTTGTAATGATACTAGTACTGATACTGACACTAGCACTGAAACTGGTACTGGTACTAATAGTGAAACTGTCACTTGTACTAGAGTGCACCTTTGTGGCAAATTTGGAATTTTGGGTTATACAAAACTAACTTTAAATTGACTTGACTCTGGTTACCATAGTTACCATACTGTGTGTGTGTGTGTCTAGGTGGGGTCCCAGCCGATGTATGAGGCCAATCTGTACATGTACCTTTACTTTGTCTGCTTCATCATCTTCGGCTCCTTCTTCACCCTCAACCTCTTCATTGGAGTCATCATTGACAACTTCAACCAGCAGAAAGCCAAGATATGTTTCTACTCACCGACAGACAGGCTGACATTAGTCACCTCTGATCAGATTTTAACAGTTTGAACTGAAAGATCAACTTCAGCTTCATCCAGCTCCAGTTGAAACTTCAGGTCAGTTGCTAACTGTTGTTTTTTTCTTTTGTCTTTACATGGGAGGAACAGATATTTTCATGACAGAGGAACAGAAGAAATATTACAATGCCATGAAGAAATTGGGCTCCAAAAAACCACAGAAACCTGTTCCACGACCTGAGGTGAGTTCAGTTACTTCCTGTCTGACTTTGTTAAAATCAGACAGTAAATACAGGTGTTTAAAGTTCAGATGACACCAGAATTTTAACATCTATTTGATTAAGTTTTTAGTCCTTTTTGTGGGTTAATGTCATCTGTTTCTTCTCTTTCTGTCTCACCAGAACAAGTTCCAGGGTCTGGTCTTTGACCTGGTGACCAAACAGTTTTTCGACATCTTCATCATGGTGTTGATCTGCCTCAACATGGTGACCATGATGGTGGAAACTGATGAGCAGAGCGAGGAGAAAGACATCATCCTGTACTGGGTCAATCTTGTCTTCATCATCATCTTCACCACAGAGTGCGCTCTGAAGATCATTGCACTCCGGCAGCACTACTTCGCTGTTGGCTGGAACATCTTTGACTTTGTGGTTGTCATCCTGTCCGTAGTAGGTGAGTCTAATTTTTAACCCAACAGCAACAACCATTTTCTCTTTAACCCAGAAGAAGAAACATTTGTTTCAAATGCCATTCTTTCTTTTCGTCCTCCCTTCCTTCCTTCCTTTCTTCCTTCCGTCCTTCCTTCCCTACAGGCCTCCTCCTCGCTGACATCATAGAGAAATATTTTGTCTCACCCACGCTCTTCCGTGTGATCCGATTGGCTCGTATTGGCCGAGTCCTTCGTCTCATTCGTGGAGCCAAGGGGATCCGGACACTGCTGTTTGCCCTGATGATGTCTCTTCCTGCCCTCTTCAACATTGGTCTCCTCCTATTCCTCATCATGTTCATTTTCTCTATCTTTGGCATGTCTAACTTTGCTTACGTGAAGAAGGAGGCCATTATTGACGACATGTTTAATTTTGAGACATTTGGGAACAGCATGATCTGTTTGTTTATGATCACCACGTCAGCTGGATGGGATGGTCTGCTGAATCCCATCATGAACACACCACCGGACTGTGACCCCAACATAGAGAACCCAGGAACGACAGTTAGAGGGGACTGTGGCACCCCGGGGTTGGGGATCGTCTTCTTCACCACCTACATCATCATGTCCTTCCTGGTGGTGGTCAACATGTACATCGCCATCATCCTGGAGAACTTTAACGTGGCCACGGAGGAGAGCACTGACCCGCTGTGTGAGGACGACTTCGAGATGTTTTATGAAACCTGGGAGAAGTTCGACCCCGACGCTTCACAGTTTATACAGTACAGGTGATTCCCACCTGCATTAGAAAAAAATTATTACTTTCTGTGAGCTGGGTCTTAATCTGGGTGGTTATTGATCCTAATCTGACTCTGATGTGTTGTTCAAAAATGCTGAAGAACTTTAATGGACTCTCCTGTGTTCCACAGTAAGCTGTCAGATTTCTGCGACACTCTGAAGGATCCTCTGAGGATTTCCAAACCAAACACCATCAAACTGATCCACATGGATCTGCCACTGGTTCCTGGAGACAAGATCCACTGTCTGGATATCCTACTCGCACTCACTGCGCAAGTAAAATGACCTGGTCACATATTATGTCATGTTAGGTTATTTCATGTAATGTTTTTTTCTTATTTTAAGTTATGTTATTGTATGTTATATTATTGTATTTTTTATTATATTATATATATTAAATTATATTGTATCATATGTGTGTAGGTTTTGGGTGATTCAGGAGAAATGGATGCTCTCAAAGCCAGCATGGAGGAGAAGTTCATGGCCAACAACCCCTCCAAGGTTTTACTCTATTCTATTCTATTTTATTAACCCAGACCCTAAGTTTATCTTCATTCATATTTGATCTCACAGTATTCTTTTGCATATAGAGTATTTCATCCAATTATATGCAGCCAAATTCAAGTCAAGTTTTACAACTGAACTTATCACTCTTGAGTAATTTTTTGTACAATGTTGTTTTGGTTATTTTCAACATTTACCCAGTAAACTGTTAACCTTAATGATAGAGCACCAAACTTCCAGATGTTGGTAGTTTTTACATTACATTAAACTGTTAAAAAATAGTAAGTCTTACAGGCTTGCAGTGTTTAGCAGTCATGTTTGCACTGATTAGACATTTCAGGAGAAACAAAGACCGCTGGGCATGGATGTATCTGGAAGGACGATGATTTGTTGAAGTTTGACTTTATTTGACCTTCAGTGGTTCAGGAATATTTCATGAAGGTGATCGGTCAAAGTTTGGAAATAAATCCTACTTTGACTTTTTCTGTTGAAATATTTTCAACGACTTGTCTTTCACAGATAAGGCAGAGGTAATTCATTGGTTCATTCTCACAGAGAGATTGCAAATTGTAAAAGAAACTGATATTTTTTATAATTTATCAAACTGTACTGAAGTTACAGATAATTATTGTTACCTACAGGTGTCATATGAACCAATCAGTAGCACTCTGCGGAGGAAACAGGAAGAGGTGGCAGCGATGGTGATCCAGAGAGCATACAGGAAACACCTCCTGCAGCGGACGGTCAAACTGGCGTCCTATAAATACAGAGAGAAGTCAGAGGGACGGCGAGACCAGGAGTCGCCGCCAGAGACAGAAGGACTTCTCTGTAAACGAATCAGTCAGCTGTACGGAGATGACAAGGTAACGGAGGAGCCTGTGTCAGGTGTTTCAGGTGTTTCAGGTGAGGATCCTCCTGCACGGGTGGAGCTTCAGAGCGAGTTTCTCCTCCACGCTGCACCTCCTCTCAACGCCCCTGACTTCCTGCGAGATGAGAACCTGAGGGAGTCTATTGTCTGATGACATTCTTCTCCTGTTTCTTCCTGTTTTCCTCTGCACTGTGCGAACTCACCTATGGAGTATTTCCTGTCGGAGAAGCAGTAGAATGATCTCTGTTAGCTTCAGCTTCTGTAAAGATTCAGCAGAGTGACAGATCACAGCAGAGACGACTTAAGTTTGTCAGTTTGATGAGCGAATGCTGCAGATCCTGAACCATCAATGACTCTGAAAAACTGCTGCCAATTTTCTTAAATTGTGTCAGTTGATTCTGTGCTCTTCTTCTGGCTTTGCACATGAAAATGTTTTATTACTGAGTCTTCTAACAGAGCTCTGTCTTTGAGACACTATGTGATATTAAACAATACAGACAAACTTGATTTAACTACTTATTCAGGTTATTAGTAACTCTTATATAACTCTTATTATTATGTTATCAGTAATCTGTGTAGACTATTAGTCCCAGACCAGGTGATTCTTACCTGTTCCCAGGTGTTTATTAGTCAGACTCCTCATAGCTTTGACTGGTTGACATTGTTCTTTAACCTGCTTGGACCAGAAAAGTGTCTGATGGACATTAGAGATGATCAATCACATGACATTATTCAGTGGTCAAATCTGAGAGAAATGAACCTGCTCAAATAATGAAACTCTTTATTCAAACAGTCTGTCAGCCAGCCAGCTCTTAGTCTAACTGTGTCCCAAATCACGTACTTGCTTACTCAAACTTAGTATTTTGAGTGCATAAGTGTGTTCACACTGGTAAGTATGGCAAAATGCAGTGTACTAAAAGTACATGGATGATGTACACAAAACGGCCAGAAAGTTAAGTATGGAGCGCTGCACACTTCTCATACTCAACGGTCGCCATCTTGGCTATGTAGCGGAAGGGGAGGACCACTAATGTATGAAAATGACGGCTGCGGTTGCGATTATCACAGCTAAAAGTAAAAGCACGTTTATTTTACATTCATTTTTAATAGAATTGGATTGAAGTTAAGTGAGCAAACAAGCTGGCAGATATTTCGGCATGCGGCAATCGCGGTAAAATCTTGGCAAAAATGCTATGTCCGGTTGCTACTCAGCATTAAAAAGAAGAAGACGACGCGGTCAAAGGTTGCAACAGTAAGCACACAACAGCAGTATTTGATTTGAGACAACACTACCATGTCAAAATTAACGCACTACACAAGTCACTACATAGTGTACGCAGTATACTGCATGTAAGTGTACTAACGGAAGTACGCGATTTGGGACACAGCTTCTGTCTCTTGTTTTCCTGCCATATACTAACTCTCCTGTCATTTCCTATCCCTGCTGCCCTGCAGTGACCCAATTTTCCTGCCATTCCCCATCACCTGACCTCCCCCACCTACCTGCACACCTGTTGCTACTTTTCCCATCAGTCCTGCAGTATATATATTCTATTCCCATTCACTCTTTGCCAGATTGTCTGGTTGCTTCAGCATTAGCTTTCCAGCCATCTATTCTGCCTGCCTGAACTGCATGATGCACATGGGAGAAGTTTGCCTTCAAGGGTTTCTGGCAGAAAGAAGAAGAAAAGTGTTTAAATACTAAAAATTGATAATTAATGATTGATTTTATCTGCAGCTCTGCCTTCCTCACTGTGTAGTTCCTCCATCCTCTTGATGTCTATATTTAATGTATTTTTTTTGTATTAAGTATGGTATATCAGTATTACATTATAGTATTAATCTGCAGAAATCTTTGTTCAGCTGAAACATCAGTAGTTTTTTCATTTTTTGTTTCTTTAGAGTTCACTCAGATTATGTTTGTCAAACTGTGACTTGTGTTGCTAAGAAACCATCACTTCATGTAACTGGAGGATAAGTGTCAGAGTCATCAGCCTGCTGATTGGTTGACTTTAAATGTTTGAGGATGATGAATGATAGATGTGACCTGCAGTGAAAAAGTTATTAAAGTTTCAAACTCTCCTAAAAATGTTTCTGATGCTGTTCTTCATGCTCACCTGACATTTATACCTGTACATGGTTACACCTGCACACCTTTATACCTCTACAGGTTTACACCTTTTATACCTGTACACATGTCCTGTACATCTCAGTCTCCTCCAAACAAACTTGTGTAGTGCCTCCTCGTCTGCAGTCAAAGTTCTGATTCAACTCGTTAATATAAAACCTGATCACCTGAACCTAATCAAAAAAGGCTGACAGCTGCTGCTGAGGACAGAAGGCAAAGGCTCAAAGTGCAGGATATTGTGGGAGTGAACAACGGCAGGGAAAATAAATTATAAAAATGAATAAAAAAAAAAAAAACGGTGGTTTTACATGTTGTCCATGGATTTTTTGGGTTTCCTCCGGCTCAGAGCAACTGGATGGTAGAGACACTCAAACATTATGCACAGCTGGATAGCTTCATTCTTTAAAGCTTCCGCCAAAAACACTGGGATTAAACAATAAAGGGCAATAAAGTATAAATTAAAGGGGATGGTTCTACTTCCTGCCTGGTTCAGGAGGGATGGTTCCACTTCCTGGCCGGCTCAGAGGCAGCACAGCAGCAGCTGTTGTCAGATCTAAACGGCCAAAGTTCAAAGAGAAAGACAAGAAGAGCAACAGCTGCCAACAGAGCTGCCATTACTGAGGATTACACACACACACACACACACACACACACAGTAACACATGCACACACACTCTGAGTTTCTTGTTTCAGTCATCGTGTGTTTCAGTGGAAATCTGAAAAACAGTTTGTTCTGTCTGTTTCACTGTAACACAATAAAACTGCTGCTGCAGCTGGAAACGAACCTGGACATGTTGAGGTTCTAGAAATTATTACAAGAAGTTTAAGTATTTACAGCAGAACAAGATAAATATCCATCCATCCATTTTCTATACCGCTTATCCTCTTAGAGGGTCGCGGGGGGGCTGGAGCCAATCCCAGCTGACATTGGGCAAGAACAAGATAAATATACCAATCAAAAATAAAGTACACACTAAAAATCACTGGGTTAAAATTTGAAAAGAAAAATTTGAAATTTGTAATAAGAAAAAATCAACATATGTATAAAAACCTTTTCTAAAAAATAACCAGTTTATTTTGTATTTATTTTTAATATTTAAAACTCAGGTAAAAACTATTTGAATTTAGTGAAAGTCAGATGGTCATCAGGTCATGAAATATTCTTTTGTGTCTGATTTGTCAAAATCTGTCAGTCGAATCTCAGTAGAGATTTATTCTGATGTGTCTTCCTCAGAAACATGTTCACTATAAACTGCTACTGACAGAAAACATTAGAGTCTCTGCTGCTGAAAGAAACCGTCTATACTCTGGCTTTACTTTCATGTGCTGCTGTCGCCCTCTGCTGGACCTCCTCTGACTTACACTCTGTTACTCTTATCAGGATTTTCTAAAATGGAGCAACAGACATGACGAATATTTTGTCACTTCCTCCACAGACAACATAATAAACTAAGTCTAAGTCTCCATGACGAGTAAAGTGACCTTCATTTGTAAAGTTGGTGGAGTGACCCTTAAGCATAAAGAGATTTAAGAGATTTAAAATTATACAGTTCAGTGGAAAGACATTAAAAGTCCAGCAGTTCCATCTTTTCTTTAATTCTTTGCTGATTCTGATTCTCTGCATTATCTTCTTCTTCTTCTCTCAGTCTGAAATCTCTCTGTGACATTAAAAGTCTTTAAACAGAGAAGGTTACATAATAAATCAATAAACTAAATAATAGATCCAAATACTGACTGAGTTGCAATCAAAATGATTCAGCCCCCTTTACCTGCAAGATGTTTTAGTGATGTCAGCTCACTGCTTTCTTTAAATCCCACCAAAGATTTTCAACAGGATTCAGATCTGTGGACTGAGATGGCCACTCAAGGACTACAGAATCACGGGTCCAAGGAGGTGCTTGTTTAGTGGTCTTCTTATCATCTGTACTGATACTTTAGTTCCTGCCTTCATCAGGACCTCCTGCAAGTCTTTGGCTGTTGATTTCAAATGTCTGATTCCCCTCTTCTGCCACGCTGCTGCTGCTGCTGCAACAGGAGGTTTAAACTTATTAAACGTAATGCTGACAACTGTGGAAAGAAATAATATGATTTGTTTTTAGAACGGTTGTGCCACAGTTCATAAAAATATAAAACATTTATGTGGTACAGATTTTAATTTCAGGGACGTTAACGAGAGTCATTTCTGTTTTGTTCCAAACGTGATTTCTGTTTGTTAACGAGGTTAATGAGATAAACCTGTTTGTTGTCTCGTGTGTCTGAGCTGATGTTTCTCTGCTCGTATCGCTGTCATGGAGCATTGAATAAATTCAGTTTCCTGTGTGATGTAACTGTTAAATGTCTGACCTCAGATCAGTGACAACTCTGAATAAATTCAGATCCCTGAGGACAAAAACATCAAAAATCTGACTCTGTTTTCTAAAAGTAGATCTGACATTTTTACATTTTTACATCAGCAACGTGTTTCCTGTAAATCTACTAAAAAACAGAAGGTCATCTAACTTTAAATATTCACATTGTTCCTCACAGAGACGTCTTCAGAGTCATTTAGTTTGAAACATTATTAATATTTGTTACCCACAGTAATTCATTTAAAGATCTCATTTTAATGTTTGATCACATTAAAACATTTTACAGACTAAATCTACAGTTCCAGGTCTCCACTGTTTCTGTTCATGTTCGTATTGTAAAAAAATCTGTTGTCACAGTGTTGAAACTTGTTGCTTGAAGATTAAATCTGCATTCATTTATGTTAAAGTAAAATTATTGTTACACACTGCGTCAGAAACATTTACAGCAGTTCAGTTGATTTTAGAAACTTTCCAACGTCAAGAACTTTGAAACTAAATTAAGAGAATATGAATTTAAACATCTACAGCTCCATCACAATGAAAGAAATCCATCTGCTGATGAAGATCAGGTGACATGATCAAAAGCTCCAGAACTGCTGCTAAATCAGTGGTGGAAAGTAACTAAGTACATTGACTTTTTACTGCACTACATTTATTTAGTTACTTTTGAGAGTCATATTTTTCATTAAAATCACATGATGAGTTTATAAGGTCTGATGTACGGTTTGATTATAATTAACATTATATAAAGTCATTGAAATTATACTAAATTATACTTTACAACATTAAAGAGCCTCTTACATATTAATACATCAATAATGATCCAATAATACTGACAGGGGCCATTCTGAGTACTTTTACTTTTGATACTTTAAGTACATTTTGTTGATAATACTTCTACTGAAGAAACGCAGGACTTGTAATGCAGTATGTTACCGTGGTTACAGTGGCACAGTTGGAGTGGAGCTGGTGACACACAGTCCAAACAATAAGCACCTGCGCATCCAAAGTCAACAAAGGTGTTTTATAACAAAAGATATTCTTCAACTGAAAATGTAATCAATAATTCAGCGGTTGGAAAACTGTTCCACTCACCCATCTCACCAGGTGTCATAACTCCCCTCATGAAATTAACAACATTCATGCAGTAGCAGAGCTGACCCAGAAATAATTCAACATTCATATTTAACCATACCATATGTAACATGGCATGTTTGTAATAATCATTTCCCTTTTCAAGTTTTAATCAGGACCAGAGCTCACGGTTCATTATGGCTCCAACACAGTATTTATACTGTTCCTACTTTTACTTTAAGTAACTGATTTGAATATTTCTTTCATCACTGAAATTAATTCATTTTAAACAAAATACTAATGACCAGAATGACAAGAACAGCTCCCGTCAGAATATTACATTATATTTATTTTTGGAGTACTAAAACTGATTAAAACTAACTGGCTGAGATGGAAAGTCACTAAGTACATATATTAAGTACAATTTTGAGGTATTTGTACCTTACTTGAGTATTTCCATTTTCTTCTACTTTGTACTTCTGCTCCACCAGATTCCAGAGAGAAAAATTAAAAATATTGATTCACATTCATTTTACAAAATATAGTAAAACTAATAAACTATGATTTACTATTACAGATTAAACTACCCAGCAGTTTATATATTTTCAACATTCATATTTAATATATATATATATATATATATATATATATATATATATATATACACCAATCAGCCATAACATTATGACCACTGACAGGTGACGTGAAGAACATTGATTATCTCGTTAATGAACCGGCGACAGGGTCATGGCCAAGGCTCAATGATGCGTGTGGGGAGCGAAGGCTGGCCCGTGTTGTCTGATCCAACAGAAGAGCTACTGTAGCTCAAATTGCTGGTTAATGCTGGTTCTGATAGAAAGGTGTCAGAACACACAATGCATCATGGGTCTGCCCATGTGGATGTGCTGACATGCTGACGTGCTGAGATGAATGTTTTGTCTCATTTCCGGTTGCCAGTGTTTCTGTGTTACTGGTAGAAGATTTTGCTGCTCTAGCTAAACCCAGTTCATTTTGATATTTTCTTTACTATAGCGGTTAATTACCCGCTATACATTTAAGGATACACTAGTTCTGTTTAAGCACTCATATCTCTCTCCTGTTAACGACTTTTTCGCTAATCCCGCAGTTGTTTACACGCTAATTAGTTGCTTGCTACTGTAGTTTAGCTTTAGCTAAGCTAGCGATGGCATCTCCCTCTCCTGCTCTCTCTTGCTCAGTGTGTCAAGTAATTAGTTACACCTCTGCCTCCTTTAGCGATAATGGTACGTGTAAGAAATGTAGTTTATTCACTGTGTTGGAGGCGAGGCTCAGTGAGTTAGAATCGCGGCTCCGCACCATGGAAAGTCAGTCAGCCGTAGCTAGCCAGCCCCTAGCCAGTGCGAGCCGACCAAAGGTAGCTTCTGCTAGCCGTCTCCCGGCAACTCCCGAGCAGCCGGGAAGCCAGGGAGGCTGGGTGACTGTCCAAAAGAAGCATAGCCCTAAACCAAAGCCCACAGTTCACCACCGATCCGTTCACATTTCTAACACATCCGCTGAGAAACCAACTCTGATTATTGGCAGCTAGCAACACCAGCAACCATAGTCAAACGCATCCCAGGGGCCAGAGCGGGTGACGTTGAATCCTATTTAAAACTGCTGGCTAAGGATAAGCGTAAATATGTTAAGATTGTTATTCACGTCAGCAGTAATGACACCCGATTGTGCCAATCGGAGGTCACGAAAATGAATGTTGAGTCGGTGTGTACATATGCAAAGACAATGTCGGACTCTGTAGTTTTCTCTGGGTCCCTACCTAATCTTACTAGCGATGACATGTATAGCCGCATGTCATCATTCAACCGCTGGTTGTCGAGGTGGTGTCCAGGTAATGATGTGGGCTTTGTAGATAATTGGCAGACTTTCTGGAGAAGAAAGAAAGATAATTGGCGGACTTTCTGGAGAAGAAAGAAAGAAAGATCTCTCTCATCTAAAGCTGTTCTAGTAAACGATCTAATATCAGATCATAATATTGATTTATTTTGTCTTACTGAAACCTGGCTGTGTCACGATGAATATGTTAGCCTAAATGAATCCACTGCCCCCAGTCACATTAATACTCACATTCCTCGAGGCACAGGCCAAGGAAGTGGAGTTGCAGCCATCTTCGACTCAAGCCTATTAATCAAACCTAAACCAAATTATAACTCATTTGAAAGCCTTGTTCTTAGCCTTTCACACCCAACCTGGAAAACACTACAGCCAATTCTATTTGTTATAGTGTACCGAGCTCCTGGACCGTACTCTGAATTTCTATATGAATTCTCAGAGTTCTTATCAGGTTTAGTCCTTAAAACAGATAAAATAATTATTGTAGGTGATTTTAATATTCATGTGGATGTAGAAAATAATAGCCTTAGTGCTGCGTTTATCTCATTGCTGGATTCGGTTGGCTTCTGTCAGAGTGTACATAAACCCACTCACTGTTTTGACCACACCCTCGACCTTGTTCTTGTTTATGGCATTGAAATTGAACATCTAATAGTCTTTCCAGAGAATTCTTTTTTATCAGACCATTTTTTATTAACTTTTGAATTCCTATTACTGGACTACACGCCATTAGGCAAACATTCCTACACTAGATGTCTGATAGTGCTGTAGCTAAATTTAAGGAAGTGATTCCATCGGCATTAAATTCAGTTCCATGTCTCAATGTAACAGATGACTCCTATGCTAACTTTAGTCCCTCCCAAATTGATCATCTTGTTGATAGTGCTGCAGGCTCACTACGAATAACACTCGACTCTATCGCCCCTCTAAAAAAGAAGATAATAAAACAGAGGAGGTTAGCTCCATGGTATAACCCGCAAATTAAAGCAAACATCACAAAAACTTGAAAGGAAATGGCGTTCCACCAATCTGGAAGAATCACGTTTAGCCTGGCAAGTTAGTCTTAAAATTTATAGGAAGGCCCTCCGTAATGCCAGAGCATTACTACTCATCATTAATAGAGGAAAATAAGAACAACCCCAGGTTTCTGTTCAGCACTGTAGCCAGGCTGGCAGAGAGTCACAGCTCTGTTGAGCCGTGTATTCCTATAGACCTCAGTAGTAATGACTTCATGAGCTTCTTTAACGATAAAATTCTAACTATTAGAGAAAAAATTCAGCACCTCCTGCCCTTAGTTGGCACTGACTTATCTTCAAACACAGGAACTTTAGAAACAACTGTAAAAGTTAGTCAACTAACTTCCATGATTTCCTTATCTAAGCCATCAATGTGTATCTTAGACCCCATCCCAACTAGGCTGCTTAAAGACGTTTTACCCTTAGTTAGCATTTCTTTACTAGATATGATCAATCTGTCCATATTAAAAGGCTATGTGCCACAGTCCTTTAAAGTAGCTGTAATTAAGCCTCTTCTTAAAAAGCCCACTCTTGATCCAGGGGTTTTGTCAAATTATAGACCTATATCTAACCCTCCTTTTTCTCTCTAAGATCCTTGAGAAAGCAGTCGCCAATCAGTTGTATGACTTTCTGTTGTGAAGTGCCATCAAGGCAGCAGGGAGAGGAAGGACCCAAACGCAGACAGATGTAGGCAGGGAGGCGGAAGAAGTCCAAAGATTTATTAATCCAAAATAAACTCACGAAAAACCACAGGAACAGACACGCAGGGGAACACCAGGAACACAACACGAAGAGACACCACAAGGAAAGGAAACCTAGAAAAAACCAGACCTGGGGCTGGACAGGACTGGAGGACAACCAGACGTGGGGAGCCACTCGGGAGGACGGCCTGGGGGTAGGGCAGAGGCCAAACCAGACCTCCCAGGCGGACGGCCTGGAGGCAGGACAGAGACCAGACAGGACCTCCCGGGCGGATGGCCCGGAGGCAAGACAGAGACCGGACAGGACCTCCTGGACGGACGGCTCGGAGGCAAGACAGAGACCGGACAGGACCCTTCGGGCGGACGGCCCGGAGGCAAGACAGAGACCGGACAGGACCCTTCGGGCGGACGGCCCGGAGGCAAGACAGAGACCAGACAGGACCCTTCGGGCGGACAGCCCGGAGGCAGGACGGAGACCAGACAGGACCCCTCGGGCGGACGGATCGGAGGCAGGGTGGAAACCGGACAGGACCTCCCAGGCGGCCGGCCTGAAGGGCAACCAGACCCGGGGAGCCAGACCGGCGATGAGGAATGAGTCGCGCTGCAGGAGCTGGCACTGGAGGCTGCGAGAGGGAGGCTGGGAGAGGGAGGCTGATCACTCACCGGCGGTTCAATCCTCAGGAGTCTGCAGAGTGACTCCGCAGGGGTTAATGGAGCCCGGGAGTCCCGCAGGCGAGGGTGGCTGTCCGCTGGGTCCAAATGTGGTCGTGTCATTCTGTTGTGAAGTGCCATCAAGGCAGCAGGGAGAGGAAGGACCCAAACGCAGACAGATGTAGGCGGAAGAAGTCCAAAGATTTATTAATCCAAAATAAACTCACGAAAAACCACAGGAACAGACACGCAGGGGAACACCAGGAACACTACACGAAGAGACAACTAGAAACATCCGGAATATCCACATCAAGGAACCACAGGAAACCACAAGGAATCACAAGTCAATGACACGACACTGAACAAAGGAAAGGAACCCGTATATATAGGGAGGGAGTGACTAGGGAAACAGAAACAGGTGAGTAACGAGACACAGGTGAACCTAATCAACACTGGCGGGAAAACAGACAATGACAGGAAGTAAAGGGCACACACGAACACAAGACCAGGGATTTCAAAATAAAAACAGGAAACAAGACAAAACACACAGAGTCCAGACAAGAGTCCTTTGTGGACCATGACACTTTCTACACAACAATAAGCTGTTTGAGGATACATGTTAACGATGAACCCTCTATGCACGCCAAAGTCAGTCACGGAGTTCCACAAGGTTCTGTGCTTGGACCAATTCTATTTACCTTGTATATGCTTCCTTTAGGCAATATTATTAGGAAGCACTCCATAAATTTTCATTGTTATGCAGATGATACCCAATTATATTTATCGATCAAGCCAGATGAAACCAATCAATTAGCTAAACTTCAAGCATGCCTTAAGGACATAAAACCTGGATGACCTGCAATTTTCTGATGTTAAACTCAGACAAAACCGAAGTTATTGTACTTGGCCCCGAACACCTTCGAAACACATTATCTAAAGATATAGTTTCTCTAGATGGGATTGCCCTGGCCTCCAGCGATACCGTAAGGAATCTTGGAGTTATCTTTGATCAGAATATGTCCTTTAACTCCCACATAAAACAAACTTCAAGAACTGCCTTTTTTCATTTACGTAACATTGCAAAAATCAGGCACATCCTGTTCCAAAAAGATGCAGAAAAACTAGTCCATGCATTTGTTACGTCTAGGCTGGATTATTGCAACTCTCTATTATCAGGCTGCCCCAACAAGTCCCTTAAGACTCTCCAGCTGATCCAGAATGCTGCGGCACATTTTACTGACAAGAACCAGAAAAAGAGATCATATTTCTCCAATATTAGCTTCTCTACACTGGCTCTCTGTAAAATCCAGAATAGAATTTAAAATCCTTCTCCTTACCTTCAAACCCATAAATGGTCAGGCACCATCATATCTTAAAGAGCTCATAGTACCCTATTACCCCACTAGAGCACTGCACTCCCAGAATGCAGGGTTCCTTGTGGTTCCTAGAGTCTCTAAAAGTAGAATGGGAGCCAGAGCCTTCAGCTATCAAGCTCTTCTCCTGTGGAACCAGATCCCAGTTTGTGCACGGGAGACGGACAACCTCCTCACATTTAAGAGTAGGCTTAAGACTTTCCTCTTTGATAAAGCTTATAGTAGGGCTGACTCAGGTGACCCCTGAGCCACCCCTTAGTTATGCTGCTATAGGCCTAGACTGCCGGGGGACTTCCCATGATGCACTGAGCTCCTCTCTCCTCCTCTTCATCTGTACGCCCTCATATCCCATCAATGCTTGTTACTAACTCAACTTCTTCCCGTAGTTGTGTGCTTTTCTCTCTCCTTCTGTTGGTTTCTGCAGGTATTTCTGCCTCCGGAGCTGTAGAGTCTGGATCTATGGTTGCAGGCCACCTGCTGCCCCTGTGCTCCTGCTCTGCACCCACTGCTGCTATTACTGTTATTGCTCTTATTATTAGTATTACTATTATTATATTGCTCTTAGTATTATTTCTGTTACTATTAACATCAATACCATTACCACAACTATTACTTTACATCTCTATGTGGAACTGTATTGTGCTGCTGTATGTTCTCTTTCCTCCTGCTCTCTCTCTCCCACTCCCCACCTCCCCCTTCAACCCAACTGGTCGAGGCAGATGACCGCCCACCCAGAGCCTGGTTCTGCTCGAGGTTTCTACCTGTTAAAAGGGAGTTTTTCCTTGCCACTGTTACCTAGTGCTTGCTCATGGTGGGAATTGTTGGGCCTCTGTAAATATAAAGAGTCGGTCTAGACCTGCCCTATTCAAAAAAGTACCCTGAGATAACTTTGTTATGATATGGCACTATATAAATAAAACTGAATTGAATTGAATTGAATCGCAGTTTGTTGCGTATGGGGCTGCGTAGCCGGAGACCGGTCAGGGTGCCCATGCTGACCCCTGTCCACTGCCGAAAGCGCCTACAATGGGTATGTGAGCATCAGAACTGGACCACGGCACAATGGAAGAAGTTGGCCTGCTGTGATGAATGACATTTTCTTTTACATCATGTGGATGGCTGGGTGCGTGTGCGTTGCTTACCTGGGGAAGATATGGCACCAGGATGCACTATGGGAAGAAGGCAAGCTGGCGGAGGCAGTGTGATGCTTTGGGCAATGTTCTGCTGGGAAACCTTGGGTCCTGCCGTTCATGTGGATGTTACTTTGGCACGTACCACCTACCTAAACACAGACCAAGTACACCCCT
Source organism: Macquaria australasica (assembly GCA_005408345.1). Lineage (NCBI taxonomy): Eukaryota > Metazoa > Chordata > Actinopteri > Centrarchiformes > Percichthyidae > Macquaria > Macquaria australasica. Next base: position 12,159 of record SEMN01001215.1, on the reverse strand, counting down.
TCATGGAAACGGTATTCCCTAATGGCAGTGGCCTCTCTCAGCAGGATAATGCACCCTGCCACACTGCAAAAATGGTTCAGGAATGGTTTGAGGAACATGACAATGAGTTCAAGGTGTTGACTTGGCCTCCAAATTCCCCAGATCTCAATCCAACCGAGCATCTGTGGGATGTGCTGGACAAACAAGTCCAATCGATGGAGGCCCCACCTCGCAGCTTACAGGACTTAAAGGATCTGCGGCTAACATTTTGGTGCCAGATACCACAGCACACCTTCAGAGGTCTAGTGGAGTCCATGCCTCGATGGGTCAGGGCTGTTTTGGTGGCAAAAGGGGGACCTACACAATATTAGGCAGGTGGTCATAATGTTATGGCTGATCGGTGTATATATGTAAAGTCATTAAAATTAGCTCCACGTATACCAGCTGCAATATTAAAGTTATGAACTAATGTACTACTGTATGTCTTATGTTCTCTTTCCTCTCTCTCTCTCTCTCTCTCTCTCTCAACCCAACCAGTCGAGCAGATGACTGCCCACCCAGAGCCTGTTTCTGGTTCTGGTTCTGGTTCCTTGCCACTGTCTCCTAGTGCTTATCATGGTGGGAATTATATAAAGAGTCGATGTAGATCTGCTCTATATGAAAAGTGCCCTGAGATAACTTTTACTTTTGGTACTTTAAGTACATTTTGCTGCTAATACTTAAGTAAAATGCTGAATGCAGGACTTTTACTTACTCTTACTAGTAGAGTATTTCTACACTGTAGTATTGGTACTTTTACTTAAGTAACAGATCTGAGTACTTCAGTACTAAATGAACTTTAAGAGTTTATCAGAGAATTGAAAGCTAAATAAAATATTTTATTATACTTTTTTAAATTTATTTTTCTTTACTGCCCACGTTTGTCTCGGTTCAGATGATTTTAACTCATGTTGAAACTACTGTTTTCTCTGTCGTTCTCTACTGTTCTCTCTATTGTTCTGTCATTCTCTACTATTCTCTCTATTGTTCTCTACTGTTCTCTACGTTGTTCTCTACTGTTCTCTACATTACTCTATTGTTCTCTGTCGTTCTCTACTGTAAGGTGGAGGTTTAATTGCATTGCACAGTATGCATCGGACCAGTCTACCTCGCCTATTGGGTCCCGCAATGCAAACCGCCGGTGGTGGTTTGCCGTTAGCCACACACACACACACACACACACACACATACACACACACACACTCTCTCTCACACACGTGCACACACACACACACACACACACACACACACACACACACACGGTGGTTGTTTGTTCGTTTCATGTTTCTGTTGATGAATTTAATCATCAAGTTTTCTGCTATAAAACTGAGCTGAAAACATCAGAATGCACTGAACAGCTGAACTCAGGTCAGATTAACCAGAACTGAACTAGAACCAGTACCAGGACCTGAACTGATCCCAGACCAGCCATGGACAGAGGTAAGACATGAAGGCCTCTGTTTTCTTTCACCATCTTCTTGTTGTTGATTTCTCGTGATGATAAAATGTAGAGTCGCTAAATATTGAACCACCAGATGGCACTCTTTACTGTGACGATGGTTACCATGGTAACTAAAGAGCATCGCTGCACTGAGCTCTGTGTGCTGAAAGTCTTCAGTGACATCACACTGCACTATGGTGTACTGTGACATCAGCAAGTTTAAAGTAGTTTGAACCAATATAAACTTTATTAAAACAACTTTAGTGAACTCTGATTAATCGAATGAATTATTAGAAACCTGTCTCTCTCATCTGTCTCTTTCTCACCTGACTCTTAACTGTCTGTCTCTCAGTTGTCCTCCTGCTGTCGGTGGTGTCTCTGGGCGTCTCCTCTCAGCCAATCACAGACGGCCAGCGTCTGTTCTCCATCGCTGTCAGCAGAGTTCAACACCTCCACCTGCTCGCTCAGAGACTCTTCTCTGACTTTGTAAGGCTACAGCAGCTCGCAGGGACACAAAGACACAACAAGTACACAAAAACACAATAGAGACACACAGACACAACAGTGACACAAAGACACAACAAGCACACAAAGACATAACAGAGACACACAGACACAACAGGGACACAAAGACACAACAGGGACACAAAGACACGACAGGGACACAAAGACACAACAGGGAAAAAAAGACACAACAAGAACACAAAGACACAACACGGTCAAAACACACAACAGGGACACAAACACTGTGTGTTTTCATGTGTATTGCTGTGTGTATAACTGTGTGTATTTCTGTGTTTGTGTCTGTTAGGAGAGCTCTCTGCAGACGGAGGAGCAGCGTCAACTCAACAAAATATTCCTGCAGGATTTCTGCAACTCTGATTACATCATCAGCCCTATCGATAAGCACGAGACACAACGCAGCTCTGTGAGAGTACTACACTACACAAAACTTCATAATACTACAAAATACTGCACAATGCTGTTATAATAATAATAACTTTTTTATATAGCACCTTTAAAAACAGAGTTTACAAAGTGCTTTGACAGACAAAGCCAAAGCAGGATACTCAGAAAGGTATCTAGGTTCTAGGTTCTGAAGCTGTTGTCTATCTCCTGTCGTTTGATTGGTTCTAGGTTCTGAAGCTGTTGTCCATTTCCTATTGTTTGATTGGTTCTAGGTTCTGAAGCTGTTGTCTATCCCCTATCATTTGATTGGTTGTAGGAGTTTATGCTGTTGTCTATCTCGTGTTGTTTCATTGGTTCTAGGTTCTGAAGCTGTTGTCTATCTTCTATTGTTTGAATGGTTCTAGGTTCTGAAGCTGTTGTCTATCTCATATCGATTGGTTGAGTCTTGGGAGTTTCCCAGTCGTTCTCTGTCTGGAGGTTCTGCTCCGAGGAACCAGATTTCACCCAAACTATCAGAACTGAAGACTGGAATCCTGCTGCTGATCAGGGTGAGAACACACACAAATCATATCGTACACGCTAATACAATCTAACCACCCAGCCTACCTGTGTGAGTAACCACCTGATCCTGCAGGCCAATCAGGACGGATTGGAGATCTTCCCTGATAGCTCCGCCCTGCAGCTGGCTCCTTATGGAAACTATTATCAAAGTCTGGGAGCCGACGAGTCGCTGAGACGAACTTATGAACTGCTGGCCTGTTTCAAGAAAGACATGCACAAGGTGAGTAAGAGGAGGGCATGATGTAATGATGATAAAGATTATGAAGATGATGATGATGTAATGATGATGACGTTTGTGTTTATAGGTGGAGACCTACCTGACAGTGGCTAAATGTCGACTCTCTCCAGAAGCCAACTGCACCTTGTAGCCTGGCATTTCTACTGTGAAGCCATGCCTCCTGTTGATGTAATCTTGTGTGTTCTGTAGCTCCGCCTCCATATTCTCTGCCTCTGCTAATGTTAGCATTAGTGTTAGCCTCTGTTCTGTGGTTTGTTGAAGCAGGTCGAGTGTTTTGGTGCTGGAATCCAAAGTGATAATGAAATCTAAGTTTTTCTGATCATTGTGATGAAAGCTGTGAACAGGAAGTGATGTCATACTGTCTGCATGTGAAATAAAGTGTGTGCTGTGTTGCATTCAGATGTGTCTCTGTTATCTCTGTGTGTCAGTCGTTCGTGTCATCGGACAAGGACAACAGCCTGAAACTGACCTTCCTCTGCTGATGTTCACAAAGGATCACTATTAATGGCCTGTAAAACCCAGTCTGTGATACTGGACCTCATGTAAACTGGACTGGATCTGAGTTCCTCCTAATGAAAAACACTAATAAAAAGTTCTGTAGGGAAGCCAGTGAGGGGTCAGGTGCTTCTCACTACACTAATAAGTAACACTTTATTTTACAGCTCTGTTGTTTCTGTAAAAAGAAGTATACCCATTGTCTGCCTGGGCAAGTGTCTGATCCAACCTGTGACTTTCTGGTGTTTCCTAATAACTGATTTAAGGGCTGCTTCTAACACTTATTCTCTTGTTAATCGGTTTATTTTGTTTATAAAATATCAAAAAAACATTAAAAACTGTTTAATCCAACATGACGTCTTTAATGTTTACTTCGACCAACAGTTCAAAACCGACAGATATTCAGATTACTGAGATATAAAGGCCAATTCAGACCAAAGATTTGCGACGAGACGAGTTGAAACTTGCAACTACTTGCAATGTTCTGAAACCTGCCAGTTTACACCAAAGCGACTAGATGAGACGGTGTATCGTTTCCATAGCAATGACTCTTTATACTTCCATTGTAACTGCCGGCTTAATTTGTAGTGTCTTTAAATATGAATGACGATAGTGATAGTGAGTTACTTACTACAGTTGCATTTTTAGTATTGATGAAATGACGAAAACATAAAAAACTGAGAGGGTCAAGAATTTGGAGCTGTCCAGGGGTACATCAACGGAATACCCAGGGGGCTTACGCAAATTTATGACGTGAATTTGAGACAGGAGATCTCCCCTCTTTTATCAGTTTCTCCCTTCTATTCCCGGAACAGCTTGTCGTTTAGAAAGTAGGCTATACTTAATTGATGAGAAAGCTATAACAACCAGAGTGTTTGTAATTGCTGATTGGCTGTTGAAACAGGTGACGTGCCTTACATTCTAAAACCAGCCGCTGGCGATTTGACAACCCGAGTCGCAGGTGACGCTATCAGCCAGCTTGAGTCGAGCTGAGACGGGCCAGTTCACACCGCTGCAACGTTTCCCTGCGATGTTCTAAAATGGTTTCGTCTAGTTGCAAATCTTTGGTCTGATCTGGGCTTAAAACAGATTGATAAATGACTTTAATGATTCATGGATATTCAAAACTATTATAATTCATTATTAGATGTTAATCCACAAATTGTTTGAGCACACATTTCCTGGAAAGATCTCCATTTAAAATAGAGAAAGTTGAGAGTCAGCAGTTATTGAGGACTCCCATTTCCTGGAAAAAACTGCTCCATTTAAACCAAAACAAAGTAATAAATTCCATATTATGCAACAATGGAAACTTTATTCTTCATACATGTTGAATTGTATGCTTGCCTGTAGACTTCGCATTGCTTCATGTTTAGCTAACTTGCTGTCAATGAGTCAAAGATTCAGGGTTACACAGCGATAAATTGTATATATTTAATATACTATAGGTCTAATTAGTCCCAAATGACACAGTATTTTCAAGAAACTTCCAACAAGATTATTAGGAATACAGACTGTAAAATAAAATCTTACCCACTCCTGAGTTCCTGTTCCCGCTTCACCAGGACAGGAGGTCTCTACTGCTGGCAACTCCAAAAATTCAATTCTTCAACTCAGGAAAGGGTAATAAAGCCTCACAAGATCAATTTATGGTTATTTTTAGGTATATTTTTATTTCATATGTATATTTTCATTATCAACCCCTCCCAGAACGTGTTTCATACCTGCTTTACATTCATTTCCCGGCTCTGCTGCAAGACAAGCTCTCCCAGTAGAGCGCACCTGACTTCACCTGCAGGTGGATCACAGACTTTCTGTCCGACAGGAGGCAGCAGGTGAAGCTGGGGAAACACGCCTCTGACACCAAGACCATCAACACCAGTTCCCCCAAGGCTGCGTCCTTTCCCCTCTGCTCTTCTCCTGGTACACTAGAAGCTGCACCTTCAGTCATCAGTCCGTCAAGCTCCTGAAGTTCACGGATGACTCCACCCTCACTGGGCTCATCTCTGGTGGGGATGAGTCTGCCTACAGGTGGAGACTGACCATCTGGTGACCTGGTGCAGTCAGAACAACTTGGAGCTCAATGCTCTTAAGACAGTGGAGATGGTAGTGGATTACAGAAAGAACCCAGACCCATCCGCACCCATCACCCTGTGTGTCATCATCACCCATGACCTTAATCATGACATCAGCTCTGGCTGCAATCTGCCATCCCTGCAGCTGGCCTCATACACAAGGCCCGGGACCCCCACTGACTCTCATGCCCCCCCCCCCCCCCACCACCCTCTACACGTTACATTAACATAAAGTCTACACACCTGAATCAATGCTTTACATTAACACACATCTCTTATACTCTATCCTGCACATTGCAAATATTCTTTAAAATGTAATTGTGGTGGCTTTCTGTCCAAAGTGATGTCAAAGTAAGCCACGTACGAGCTGTAGACACAGTAACTTTAGTCTGACGCGTATGACAGGAGATATAATTCAGTTTCAAAAACGTTTACTGAAATATTTCAAATTACATAGTCACACAGTAAAAAACGATATGCTCCTGTGCCTAACGCAGCTCTCTCTAGCGCTCTGCCCCAAACACAGCTGCACATGATGTCACTCATTAAATCAAACAAGAGCATCAACAATTAACTAATCAACAATACATTACATGACATTGTGGCTCTTGTAGTAATACTGTGAACCTTTGTACATTCTCCAGTCAATATATTGCACAAAACTGTACAGCTCTTTCATTTAAATAATGCTCATGTTGTACATATTTGTTCATATGTTATTGTCAATTTTCTATTTATGCTTCTTGACTTACAGTACTTGCTTTCATCTTCTTTACTTATATTTTCTACTTACTATGTTTATTGTTGTGCACCAATATACCAAGGCAAACTTCTTGTATGTATTGGCAATAAACCTGATTCTGATTCATTACATCAGCAGGGGGTGCAGCAGCTGCTTCGGTTCTTTCCGTTTGCCCGTCGTTCATCTCCGCCCCGACCTTCTAGCCTCCTCGGTATTCTTCGGCTGTGTTCGGCTAGTAACGGTCGGTGTGTTCAAATCTTCGGCCGCAGCTCCTCCTGAAGTAAAGAAAGAGCCGAGAGAAAAGAGGGGGAACAGACGACAAGAACAGATAGACGGAGTCTCGAAGCGGAATGACGGTGCTGCAGGAACCTGTCCAGGTAAAAACACATCTTCAATTCGTTGTCACGAGCTGGGAGCAGAGTATTTATGAACCCCGTGTTGCCTTCTCAGTCCCGGCCTCAGCGGCTGGTCCAGTCCGCGGTGTGAGAGCCTCCCCCGCGCCGCCACAGGCCCCTAGCCGGCCGCTACCATCACGGAGCCTTTTATCGGTGTTATTGGTGTTAAAACACGATCATTACAGTGTGGTTTGCCTTGTTGAGGCGTCGTTTGGTTCAAGACTAACACAATGCTAGTTCGTTTGCTAACGTCAGCTTGGTTACAGTTCATATAACGTTAGGTCATGCCAGACTCCTTTTAAAAATCTGTCAGATTGAGGTTTCTGTTGGTGTCTGTTAAAAAATGAACTCGGTGGAATAATTCTTGTGACTTTTTGTGACTTGCTTGTTGCCGTACGTCGTTTCGGCATAGATCCTGTACATAAATTGTCTTTTTAGTTAGATAATCCAACATTCATTTCGCATGTTGGTTTCATGGTCCTCCGCTTTGGTTGAGGTCAAAATACGCCACTGAAAGCGTCAGTACCAGCGCAAATAGTTATTAAAGTTTATATTCTGCCGAAACAAACCATGTCTGGTTGAATGCATGTATGCAGACTTTGTCAGTGGAACGTATTGATTGTTCAAAGCTCTGTTGAAGAGTTGTGTTTCTACTGAGAGGCAGGGCGATACTATCAGTTGGATTTCAAATGGAGTGTTGTATTATTAGCATCGCTAATGCTGAAATGCTAACAGTGGAGTTCTGTTAGCCGGCTAACACCGTGGCTAACGTTTAGTTGCGCGGCTTCAGGCAGCTGTAATTCGCCTCTAAAGTAACCTTAAACGGGTTTGGTGAGAATCTGTCCAGTTTCTAGTTAAAGTCTGACTTCAGAGCAGCCGCAGCAGTCAGGCTAAAGTTAACCAACAACTGGTTAGCCTCTTGTTGCTAACGTTAACTAACGTCAGCTAGCTGCCGGTTAACATGAACGATATTAGCCATCAGCTGGTTAGCTGCCATGTCAGCCAGAGTCAGACAACATTAAACATACTGTAGTTCAGTCTGATGCTTTAGGTACAGGCGGTATATCTACTGATCACAGGTATATCTGTGGCAGCATTAGCATACCAAAATAAACTGACTGTCATTTAGTGTTGTGTTGACATGCAGGTAAGTGATGAGGTTAATCAGATTTTATTAACTGCTGATGTCTTGTCCATTCAGACACTTAACCAGGTTACCTGCCTGATCACTGACCTTCTGTATGTAAACTCAACCAGGCTGTACAGTAACCAGGTGATCACAAGTTATCACAAGTCAGGTGTCCTACCTGTTCATCTGATTTCAGTCAGTCTTGTCTTTCTGTGTGGACACTGATGCCATCAGCAGGTTGTTGGCTGGGTTCAGTCGGTCGACCCTTAAAATGTGCCCCCCCCCCATTGTTAGTGATATTATGTTAACAGACCACTTCAAGTTGCAGTAAATAGGTTTCATTTTTTTATGTTGTAAATACCATCATATGTAATGTAATTTTCTTTTTGTACAAATGGATGATATTAAACCTGTCTCCCTCTCCCTCTGTGTTCAGGCTGCAGTGTGGCAGGCTCTGAACCACTACGCCTACCTGGACGCTGTTTTCCTTGCCGAGAGACTCTACGCTGAAGGTAACACCAGTCTCTCTGTCTACCTGTCTCTCTCTCAGTGAGGTCAGAGGAGGCCCTCTACCTGTTGGCTACATGTTGACCTGTGTGTCTCCCTGTCTGTCTACCTGTCTCTCTCTCAGTGAGGTCAGAGGAGGCCCTCTACCTGTTGGCTACATGTTATTACCGCTCTGGGAAGCCATATAAAGCGTACCGGCTGCTGAAAGCCCACAGCTGCTCCACACCGCAGGTTCGATTCCTGTTGGCAAAGTGCTGCGTCGAACTCAGCAAGTAAGCGCGCGCACACACACACACATGCACACTAGGGCTGCCAAGATTAGTCGACTAGTCACGATTACGTCGACTATCAAAATTGTCGACGATTAATTTAATAATCTACGTCGTCGTTTATTTTTTGAAGCTTTGTTTTTCTCTCCAAACTGCCGCTGTAGCTTCCGCTGCCTTGTCTGCCTTTCTGTCCTTGATGCTCATGCGCAGTAGTGGTAATCGGGGTCAGCCGTGATGTCACCGGAGAAGTTGTGCCCAGTATCAACAGTATCGTGGCTAGCTGCAAACGGAGCGTTTTATCAAAAGAAATGAAAAGAATGTGCAATGCAAAATCTGCAAGGCAGAACTTGCCTTCCATGGCAGCACTACAGCGATGCACGAGCATTTGAAAAGAAAGCACGTTGTTGTAGCTGAATCTGATCCAGTTTCTGACGAAGAGGGACAGTTAGCTGCTCACATTAACGTCAACAGTGAGCTACTTACTTATATTGATAGCTGTAAACGTTAACATTAACGACGACGATTTCATATGTTATGTGTTTGCTGTAACGCTATAACAGTGATGTCATGTTTGAATAGGAAATGTCATAACGCTAATGTTTTATAACGCTACGTTACAGTGCTAAAAAACACGTTCCTTTGTTACCAAGGCAACAACATGCACACCTGGGCAGGTAAATGTCCTGACTGAAGCAATCTGGAACACGTTGGTGACGGACATGAGACCCCTGTCCATGGTTGGCGATGAAGCTGCTACAAGCTGCAAAGTTTATTAAAAGTTGAATGGACTGTCGTCTTAATTGTCTTTATTTTTTAGTTAGCACACACCTTAAACACTTCAAGCTGGAAGCTGATGATGGTTATATAAGAGCAGCTGCATGCTGGTGCCATAAGCTGCAATTTAGGTACGATCCGATTAGTCGACTAATCGCAAAAATAATCGGTGACTAGTCGATTATCAAAATAATCGTTTGTGGCAGCCCTACTGCACACACACTTAAACCACTGCTCTGGACTTCATCTGTCTCTTCTACCTGTCTGTCTCAGGCTGGCTGAAGGAGAACAGGTTTTGATTGGTGGAGTGCTGAACAAACAGAAGAGTCAGGATGACATCATCACAGAGTTTGGAGACTCCGCCTCCTTCACGCTGTCATTACTGGGACACATTTACTGGTAAACAACAGTCCTCCGAGTCTGTAACTGGTGTTAATGATGCTAGACACACTGATTACTGACCTGTCTGTCTCTCTCTTCCTGCCGGCCTGTCTGTCTGTCGGAGCAGTAAGACAGACCGTGTTGCTAAAGGTGCAGAGTGTTTCCAGAGAAGTTTAACTCTCAACCCGTTCCTCTGGTCGCCTTTCCAGAACCTCTGTCACCTAGGTAACACACACACACACATATGGTGATCTTACCTGACACTAATTAACCTCAACATGTGACTTTTATATTTATATATTTATATATATTTATATTTATATATTTATATATTTATATATATATATTTATATATATATATATATATATATATATTGTGGTCTGTGTTTCAGGAGAGAAACCAGATCCAGATCAGGTCTTTAGGTTGTCCTCTCTACAGAACTCCTCTATAGCCCCGCCCCCAACACCTGTCAGCCCCGCCCAGAACCCCTCCCACCGCCTAGACACCGCCCTCATGGAGACGCCCCAGGACACACTGGTACCTCTAATACTCTGAACACATGTAATCATGTCATTCGTGTGATCTGGTAATCAGATTACTTGTGGTTAAAATTGAGTAATCTGAGGAATGGGATTACGGACAGGTTCAGTGTGATGATAAATGAAAGTAATCAGATTATTGGTGTGATGGTTCTAATCTGATCATCAGTATTGAAATATGTTTTTTGTCTTCAGGAGTTGAATCGCTTGAATCTAGAATCGTCTAATGGAAAGCTGACGTCCGATTTGTCGGTTTCCTACATCGACTCCTCCCTCATCTCTCCGGAGACCGGCTCCCTATTGGGTAACACGGTTTCCATGGCGTCAGCTGGCTCCTTATTGGCTAAACAGAACAAGCCCAAGAGTGGGCGGAGTTTATTGGGAGGACCTGCTGCACTCAGCCCGCTGACGCCCAGGTGAGTTATGCAACAGTACCTGTACAGGTAAAAGTTCGGTCACATCACACTCCGTCATACGAGCATTTGCTCCGTTTTATATTAACTTCTACTGAAGCCTGAATGACGGAAAATTCCTGCCTGTGTTTCCTTTTTCGCTGCGAGCTCCCGCTGCTCTGTCAAAGTTCATTGTTGAGCTTCGACCAAGTGGATGTGTTCAGTTGACCAATAGAAACACTGCTGCACTGTGATGTGCTCGGTCGATGAATAGAAGCTTCAGTCTGAGTTAGACAGGAAGTAGTTACCTTCCAAAGTTACAGACTGTTTAGTTTCTGTCACTGCAGCTCAACAGTAAAACGGTGTAACTTTGAACACAATGACTCCTGTAGATTTTGTCCTCCATCACTTCCATTAGAATCACACGAAGAAGAGTTCTGTTACTGTCCAGTAGGAACAGGCGGAACGACTACAGCAAGAAAAACCTGTTTCAGTGTTCATGTGAACACCGGACTGTTGTTTTAATACAGCCTTTAAAGTTTGTAAACTCGTCCTTTAACATCTCCATCATGCATTACAGTGTGTGTGTGTGTGTGTGTGTGTGTGTGTGTGTGTGTGTGTAGTTTTGGCATCCTTCCCCTGGAGCCAAGCCCTGGAGACCCCACATATCTACAGAACTATTCAGCTACCATGGAAACACAATCGACAGCTCCCAGCAAGAAGGTACACACACATGACACATACCCTGACAGACACGCACACACCTCAGTCATCCAGGTGTCCAGATTTCAAAATCAGATTTTAAAACTCCACCGGACTTTTATTGTGAAGTTTCATGTTATTATATATCCTGTCCTTTATACTTACCTGTTAACATGTGATCAGTTTTGTGGTCATCATCCCGCCTCCTACATATTCAATTCAATTTCAATTCATTTTTATTTATATAGCGCCATATCATAACAAAGTTATCTCAGGACACTTTTTCATATAGAGCAAGTCTAGACCGACTCTATATTTACAGAGACCCAACAGTTCCCACCATGAGCAAGCACTATGCGACAGTGGCAAGGAAAAACTCCCTTTTAACAGGTAGAAACCTCGAGCAGAACCAGGCTCAAGGTGGGCGGTCATCTGCCTCGACCGGTTGGGTTGAAGGGGGAGGGGGGGAGCGGGAGAGAGAGAGCAGGAGGAAAAAGAACATACAGCAGCACAATACAGTTCCACATAGAGTAGCTGTGGTAATGGCATTGATGTTAACACCAACAGAAACAACACTCAGAGCAACATTAT
>SEMN01001214.1:0-84371 GCA_005408345.1 Macquaria australasica | reverse complement strand
GTATATATATATATATATATATATATATGTGTGTGTGTATATATATATATGTATGTAGATATAGATATCTATATATATATATCATAATACTCTGAATTTTCTGGAAAATCAATTGAGAAAAAAATTATCAAATTAAATACCTGACAAATCCAGATACTTCATCATATTGATGCATAAATCATAGAAAAATCCAATATTTATGTTACAGTCCTGCTAACAGTACTTGCAACATTAGTCACAATGGCCTAGTACACCCAGTGAAATGAAATTCTTTTGTATTCTAGATGTTGATGGAGAGCTTCCCGTCAGCTTTCTCTCTGTTTTTTCTGGCTCTCGCTCTCACACGTGCTGATAGCGGTTGGGAACATGTCGTCCAAGTTTGTTATAGATATGGAAGTTTTGAAGTTTGCTCTAGATATGTGCGGCATAGTATCTAAGAGTGACTTCACCATGTTTGGATTTTAATCTGGGAACGGCAACAAAATCTGTCATTTTAAATACCAGTATTGCCCAATTAATTGGTCCCTACTCTAATTGCATGTAGGTAGGATTGGGCAATACGACGACATATAAATAGATTTGTTGGTTTCTGCCTAAAATAAAGAAGAGTGCTGAGACACTGACAGGTACAATGTTGCATAAATTTAATTAACATAAATGTCAAATGTAAAGCATAGCATTGTGGGCTGTGTAGCAAAAAGTAGGGTATTTACTATGGTACTATATTGTCTCTGCGTCAGTTTGCTCCAGGTGCTCTGGTTTCCTCACACAGTCCAAAGATGTGCAAGTTATGAAAAGAAGAACCTCTTAATTGCCCATAGGCCTGAATGTGAGTTAGAACACATTTCTCTATTTTGCCCTGTGATAAACTGGTGACTTGGCCAGGATTTACCCTGCTTCTCACCCAGTGTGTGCTGGGATAGGCTCGAACCCCTGTGACCATGAACAGAATATGTACTTTTAAAAAACTAGTCTAGATCCCTAAAACATCTGATCCCTAACATTGAAAAAGGCTCTGTATTACATTACAGTTAATACTCTTTCCCCACATCTATTTTTGGTTGGCAGTTAGCAGGAAAACGTCCACCTGTTGAGTAAACAGCTTTCTTCCATTTGCCCCTCTTTCTAATTACTGCCCACTCCTCACCCCTCTTTCCCCTATCCTGTGCTGGTCGCCAGTTTTTTCATTGGGCCTCTCAAAGAGGGCCTAATTTCAGAAACCCTCTCGAAGCTGTCCTGCTACAACATTCATCCATGTCCTCTCTCTTTGCAATGCTTTTCACCCCATGTTATGAATACTATTATTACACTATACTATTATTGAATCTTTCACTTTGTTATTTACTTTGTCCTAAGGTACAGAGATGTTAGACCCAGTTTCAACAATTAATACATATGGTGAGGTCATAGTTTAGCCCTTTACTGTTGAATCAGTTTTTGATTCATGATGGAGCATGCATATTGGTTTCTCAATCTATCCCTGTGTTGTACTGATGTCCTGTCAGCTTTTTGTAACAAATTAGTTTTGCCCTGTCTCTTTTAGATTCACTTTTATTTGGAAGTAGCATTGGTGAAGAGTAAACTAGTAGTAACTCGTCAGAGGCTGAGCATGTTGAGACACAATGGCAGAATTGGCACCGCCACACCACATAAACACTGGCAGTGATTCTTTTGTCTCTCTTAAAAAAAATTAACACACTCACGGCCCTACATTCCAGCAGTATGTGTGTTTGTGCTGTTGATTCTGGTTGTCCTGACAGGGGAAGTGAGCAGGCGTTTGGGAGGGCTTTATTCTAACTGTGACAAGGTGGAGTCACTGCTCTAATAGTTGTGCAATTCTGCGGGGTGCTGCGTTTCTTCAGCACAAGCTCTCATTACAAAACATAAGTATTTTCTTATACAGCACTTTAGTAGCAGCTTGTCACTTCTTTCTGTCAGAACTGTAGTTGCAGTACTGTCCTTCTTTTAGGTCAAGATGCTCTGATTCCCTTAGATAGCAGTGTGACAGCAGATCTCAAATTTTACGGGCTAAGACCACAGATAAACTGTACTGACTTGAAGATAAGAAGGAAGAATAGCTCTGAACAACTGGAAACAAGTGAGAGGTTATTGTTTAAGGTACAGCCCTGAGAACCTCTAGAACCAAGCCATGTTTTAGTTATTTAAACCTGGCTTTTTTCATTTTGAATATTGTGAATACAGCACTGAAAACATCCAACAGTAGCCACAAAATGACATTGTACTGGAAATACAAGCCATGCTTGAGGGCTTTCCTCGAAGCCCTTAAGCATGGGCCAAGCTTTCTTTTTTACATATTATTAGCAAAGCATGCTTGAACGTTTGCATTTAGATTTGAATTGGAAAAGGAACATGGCCTTAGGGTAATAAGTGAGTCACTAGACTTTCAGTCAGTACAGTTCCTGGCTTAAAGTTTATAAGCAACCTTGCAGTTTTTTTCGATCATTTAAAGAGATTTGTGCAGTGGAGTCAGCTTTGGAAGGGAATCATAGTTTGGCATGCCACAAATGACTGGCATGTCTTGGGGAGAAAGAGGGAGCGAACGAGGGAGAGGCAATGCAGACTTGACCCAGAAAAGGATGCCTTGCGTTTTTTTCCTCGTGGTGGTGTTAACTGGAAAAGTACAATGTTTGGGTATTCATTTGTGTGAACCAGTCAACAATCCAGCTGGCCCAGAGTGGGAGAGAAAAGAAGGATTGGGGGGGGGGGGGGTAGAGCACCCAGCACTGATTGGATATTAGGAGCTGGCTATGTGACATCATTGGGGGTGTTGGTGAAGCACAGTAAACAAAGAGGGAAATGCTGAAAGGCTCTCTGTGCTACTGGACAACATGACCACAACACAGCTAACACTTGCTACTACGCTGCCCCTGCCACCTCCCCACTTTCATTTGCTTTATAAGAAATAGCATGACTATTAATTTATAATTAATTTCATCATAACAATTAAATGAAATTTAAAATTTCCATGTTTTGCTTTATTTAGTTTTAGTTCATTAGGGGGGTAGTTGGGTCAGGGGGGGAAGCTTCGTTTCTGTTGAGATGTTGGAACAAATGGTGGCCTAATGCTTTAGATATGGTCTTGGGTTTGTAATGGGAGATATTATATTATTTAAATTGGTTCACATTTTATTTTATCAACTTATTCTATATTTTATTAAGTAACAGTAATAAAAATACAAATGGTGGTTAGTTGTTTTTTCCATATGCATAAGCCATTTCAAATGCCGGGTTATCCTATGATAACATGTGATGCACATTGATCATTATAATTCGACATTTTATAGATTTATAATTCTTATTTAGTTTAACTGAAGAAATAATTGATAGAATAATTGATTATAACTTGAAATTATTGTTAATTGCAGCCCATGTAGGTTTGTGCAATTACTCATATATAATAACATACATTTTTGAATGACCCTGTTATTTAACTTGATCTAATATAATATTGACATTTTACGGTGTGCTGTATGGAGTATCTGTTCTGGTGCATTGGATCAAGAGCACTGTATTCACTGGTAAACTGACCAACAAAACATTTGTTTCCAAACAGTTTGTAGTTCTTGTTGAATGTAAATGTTACTGCAAGTAGTCTGTTTAATGCAACAGTGTACTACATCACATTGCTTGATAACTGACATTTTGGTTACCAGAGTAGTTTTGGAGAATCGGAGTAGTCTTAATACCAGGCAATCTGGATCTTTTCTATTGAGTCAGCCTATAGAGGCTTAGCCTCTTGATCAGTGTACACAGTATGTTACAACTTGAGCATATTTTACATATTTTTGTCATACAAAAAAGCTTCATATGTGAGGTATGTTTTTCCTTAGCTGAAAAACACATTTTCTGCTCCTCTATGTTGCTATTCAGACTATTAAGAACGCATCAGTGTTTCTGTGACAACCAGGAAGAAACAGAACAAGGCTTTTCCTGGGAGGGAATGAGGTAAAGGGTCGGTTTACTATTGGCAGTCCACTTGGCTGGACTGGAACCATTGTGGACTAGACTGGAAGTTGTGTCCCAGCTGTAGCATAAATCTCAGGTGCAATTGAATGTTATGAAGCCTTGTGCCTTTGAATAGATAGCGACTTGGCTCTCTAGGCATGTACCTAGGCAAGCATTTCATGATGGTAATGCAACTTTCATGCATTCCATTACATTTTATTGGTAAATAGCAACTCATACGGAGCTGGTACTTAAATGCTTTTCAATGTAATATATTGTTTGTGCACATGCACTTAGCTGACTGTCCTTTTATTAAAAACCCAAATGATTAAACAGGTAAGTGTTAGTGAATGAGGTATAAAAAACTTCAGTTATCTCGGAGACTGACAACTCTGTAAACACTTCTTTTCACCTGCATTACAAGTTGTATTTTATTAGGTTAAGAAAAGCAAACATATGCTGTTGTGAGTTGCAAATTATTGGATTCATTTTTATTAATGATTCATGGTAATTTGAGTTTTATGTTTATTTAATATCTGAACCTGTATGATCTTGTACCTAAGGATTGGATTTAGTATTACCTTACATGGCCAAATGTATAGGGCTATCCGGGCAAAATATGTAGACACCTGAACATTCCACCCATATGTGAATTTGTTTGTTTTTTTAATTTTTATTTTTTATAAAACATCTACAGTATTTCCAAAGCTGTTGACTCTAGTTTCTTGGCCATCGCCCTAAACACCCTATCCTAGACCCTTAAGATTTGCTTATACTATTTGAATAGGATGACCAAATGATCTGTGCCACATGCAAATGTGCAGAGAGCTCTGGGTTCTCTTAGTGACCCTAGATGAATGTTTCAGAAGCCAGTCTAAATACTGCTGAAGGAGCTCTGTGGTCATTCAGTTTTACACTTTCTTCCGTCCTTTTTGCTTAAGTGTGTAATTTACGTAGTTTTGGCTTTCTTTTTAAAATGCCCTTTTTAAAGGTGCTGTAAAATTTAATTAACCAACCATTCCTGCATTTTTTTTTTTTTTTTTTACAGCAGTTTAGGATGTGGGAAACTGTGATCCAATTGGCTGTATATGATGGTAGTGTGATAAATCCCAGAAATGCATGCTACTACTGTGCTGTAGTAACAGCACAATTTGTTACAACACTGCCCACAGTTTACATTTTATCGAAGATGTATGTAATCCTCTCTGACCACAATGACTAACTTATATTTGCCCCAAGAAATGAATGTGGTAAAAGGAAGAAAAACAGCTGAGAAATCCAGATAAACAACAAAGTCATCCCTTAAACACCATGACACTTAACAGCTGGTCGTATTAAACCATGGTTGACTTTTTTTTGCATAAGAGTTGAACCAAGGACACTGTGTTGATATTGTGATCATTCAATTGTCACTGTAATATCCCTTAATTGTGACAAATAATATGGATGCATACTTTTGAGTTAGATTTTGTAATTAAATGTTTCTTTACTATCAGTTAATATGTAGATGATTGCTGCCCCTAATTCCCTGTGAGTTGTAAAAGTTAGCTTTAATGTTCTGCTTGGTGCTAGTAAATGTGCTAATACGAAATATAAACACAGTAGGAATATCACAATCAGTAACGCAAGTATTTTATTCAACGTATATAATTTCTTTAATACCAGATAAAACAAAAAAAAATGCACTGAAGACTAAAAAGGAAAAAGTACAGCGTCCGACACAACTGGGTTGATCTCTCAATGCAGAAGTAGTGCAAAGAAAAACGGCAACATTTTTAACACCCTGTCCACATTCTCAGCTTCTGCATTCTCAGTAAGGATTCACCACAAGTGTGACGACCTGAGCTGGTCAGTTAAAAACCAGAAAGGCCTTTCTGGATTATCTTTTTGATAAACGAGGTCTTACATGAAATGGCAATTTTTCAACAATTTTCAGCACCATCATGCACATTATAATTTTCTTTTGTATTAAAGTATTTTATAGATTTAGATCATATTATTATCCCTAAGTGGTTAATTGTATGTTCAGGATTAGCTGTAATTGTTTTAATATCTGTGGTGATACATATCTAGAATATATAGAATGTATTTTTTATTTTATTTTTTGATGTTTGAAACCAAACCTGTTTTTAAACAGTTAAAATGTTTAGCATGGAATTGAAAGTTACATACAGGATAGGTGTTAATGCACTTGAAACTTTCAACTTTCAATCAGAAAGGGCAGTGAAACACCGGCTTTTCTGCCTGGTATTAAGTTACACTCACTAATTCATATTATAGTGTGTTTCCAGTATTTCAGCAATGCTGCATGAAAAATGCTTTTTGTAGGCTCGATGACAAGTGTTATGAATCTCACTGAAAGGAATAGTTAAGCCATTTCGGGAAATATGCTTATTAATTTTCTTGATGAGAGCTGAGAAGATCGATACCACTCATGTCAGTACGATAAATATGAAGCTACAGCCAGCACCCGTTTAGCTTAGCTTAGCACAAAATTGGAAACAGCTCGCCCGTCTCTGTCCAAAGCTCCAAGAAAAAGTCTGGCATATACCCCCCAGGCCAGTACAACAACAGAATATCGTTTTTGCACTTGTTGTGTAGATTAAGCAAATGAGACATAACGTTAATTAGTGAGCTTTGGAGGTGCTGATGTGCAGATTCTGTTACCTTAGGACAGAGCCAGGCTAGCTGTTTCCCCGTTTGCAGTCTTTATGCTAACTAAGCTAACCGGCTGCTAACTTTATAGTTAGCGTACAGAAAATGTTGAGCTATTCCTTTAAACTATTTTCCTTCCATACTAAATACCAAATCAGTTGCAAGAAAAACAGTATAGTTCTTTCAGTCCAACATTGTTGAAAGAGCTGGATGTAATATTTACTTAAGCTAGATTTAGACATAAACACAAATATTAAGATTTTTAAGAAAGATTTGGATAATTAATGACATAGCTCTAATAGGAGTTATGATTACCCTTATGTTTGTTTTTTAAGGTGATTTGAGCCTGTTATGGACGATATGAGTTTAGAAAATGAGTTTATAATTAGGGGCTTAAATCAAATGGAGGTTGTATGTTGGCTCTAGTTAGCACTGGAATATCTCTCACTTGCTCTCTCTCATCAATTCAGTCAATTTGCCTCTTTAGGAAATGTCTGTGCTCCTGTTTGGATTAGAACTAGAGCATGACATTGCAGTGTTGTTCTTAGTTTGACCCTGCTGCTTCGACTCCCATTGTATTATTTCCTGACCTCTACCCTCTGCCCATTTCTGCAGCTTCTGCACCAGTCAGCAGCAGCGTGAGTAGACGCCGTGCCCCCACCTCGGTGACTCCCCTCTCGTGGGAGAAACACAACATCGCCACCATGTCGAGCATCACCATCGACCCCGAGCTCAAGCCCGGGGAGTTTGTCATCAAGAGTCTATTTGCTGAGTTTGCTGTGCTGGCTGAGAAGAAGATCGAGATGGTGATGGCTGAACCGCTGGTGAGTCCACAGGGGGTGAAAGCTGGTGTCAAGAAACACAGGAAATGAAATTCAATACACAACACGTGATGTGGCACACACTGCTGAGATTCTTCTCTTCTCTTTTGCAACTAACTGCCGAGCCTTTAGCCATTTCAGGAAAAACTGAAAGATGTGTGAAGAAACTGACAGGAGAGGAACATAACCACCACTTTTTGAAATAGGCGACTTTGTCCCCTCTCACTTTTTAAAAGCGTATGTTAAAAATATGTGGAAAAAGCTTGCACCAAGAAATGTTAATTTATAAATGAGAATGCTTTGAGAGGTTTATTTGCACAATGAGAAAACATGCAATGCAATGAAAATATAGAAGAAACAAATGCGCTTTGTTCAATGATGCATATGGATGACTGTTACTTGTGTGGTTGACATTGTTGTGGGTTTTATGCTGAGTATTTTCTATTGTCGACTGTAGTAGCCTAGGCTATGCCGTTATGCAATTATTTTACTGACCCGCCATAAATCTCCTTTGACCTCGGTCCCCTGATTACATTGCCTAAAATTACATATTTTGAAGACCGTTTAAAAAACGTTTTTTCATCTGAGCCCTTATGTCCCCACCACTTTTAGATAGAAGTCTTACCTCACTCTCATTCAGATTACGCACCACAGTAAAACTTCAGTGTTCTTCTCTCTCACCTGCTTACTCATCATCAGGCCTGCTGCTTGACTGACTGCAATCTGCTATTGTGCAAGTACCAACACTGTCTCTGCTGGGTTAATAACACACTTATTCTTAATCTCTTTCTCTCTCTCTCTCACAGGAGAAACCCCTGTCCCGATCGCTCCAGAGAGGGGAAGATGCACAATTTGACCAGGTCAGTATGGCTATTGTTGTGACCAGGAGGTAAAAACTGTATCACACGTGGGTGTATGACTGTGACATTCTTATTTCCCAGCACCAACATCAGTCCTCTCCTACCTCTGTATATGTGCGCAGTATTTGAATCCCCAGCTCCACCCACTCAGTGGCCCGTCTGTCCCTCATCTGTAGCTGGTGCAGAACTCTATACAATGGGCCAGCCTGCTGCAGAATGCTTTGTTCAGCACAACACAAAGCCAACGAGGATATGGTGCTATAGATCCAGCTGTCCCCATTGTGAGTGAGGGAGAGAAAATGGGTATAGAGAGCGCAAAAGTGAGAGTGTAGAATCGCTGTGTCATCCTCAGCACTAAATCAGCATTGGGTGCTGGAGTGTATCTGCCCGGTGCCATAAGGGCAGAGGGAGCAGTTGCATAACTCTCCTGCCTAGCATCCATCATCCACCTCCCTCATCACGCTGCATTGGCCCTTAAATACACACACACATGCACACTTGAATAGTTTATGCATGCTGACCACCTCATCTCATGTTTTATGTATTGTCTGAAAATATTCACTGTAATCTCGAGTTGATAAAGTGCTTATTTCTTGTTTTCTGTATTTAGTAATAGGATTTGCTACTTTCTCATTAGAATAAAGCTGTTACTATACAGCAACATTCAGATCATTATAGATCATCTTTAATGGTGGATTGGTCAAGCCTGTTAATGCAGTGGTGTCATCGTTGATGCAATCAAAGTGCTGATGAGGTGTTTGGAGGACAGCTTATTATTTCTGCAGTCTTGCATATGTGGAGCTGCCCAATAGTATAGAAGCACTATGATGTGCTCAACATATCATCCAACCCTACACTCCCAATTGCAATCAATAGCTACAGTATGTCACCCACTAGTTGAGAAAACTTCTGGTCTATGTGCTACTTAGTAATTGAATATCCACTTTTAACTATGGCTTGTGGTACAGCATTCTCTGTATGTGGTGGAGAGGCGAGGTTAACTATGAGTGAATCTAATGTTTGTATGTTTTTGTCTTCCAGTTAATAAGCTCTATGAGCTCAATAGCAGAACACTGTTTGCCCTCCCTGCTGCGCACACTGTTCGACTGGTACCGGCGGCAGAGTGGCACTGAAGACGAGTCTTACGAGTACAGGCCTCGCTCCAGTACTAAGTCCAAAGGGTGAGATGCTCATCTTCGTTTTCTTCACATTCGCCTGTCTTCTTCTCCCTCATGAACAAATCATTTATAAGTGATTACAATTTTTTTGTCAGTTTGAAGATGAACTTGGCTCAAAACGTCCTTGTTTATAATTATTTTCTCTCCCTCTTTGTAGAGATGAACAGCACCGGGATAAAGATTACCTTCTGGAACGGAGGGACTTAGCCATAGATTTCATTTTTTGTTTAGTGTCAGTGGAAGTTCTCAAACAGGTGAGCTTTCTGACACGCTGCTTTTGTATACTGATTTACAGCGCCTATAAAGTATTTGCCAGTTGCCTTGGTGGGGTGATGTGACTAGTGCATGTTTATATATAGAACAGGAAAAGCAGTGCACCTGTTTGACCTCACATTGACATTATCTTATCCAAGCACCTAGCAAGTGGTTTTGAGTGTGATTCCTTCTGCTCCGGTATTACATGCTATACATCTTATATACCTGCTGCACCTTCCTCTAGACAGAATTGGAGTGCTGGGTCTGTGTTACTGTTGGTGTGATATCTGTTGTAGGTCAATCAATAAAATCATAATGAGCACTCAGTCAAACAGCATTGGTATAGCTTTACCTTTGCACTTGCTAAACAGATGCAGGATTTCTCACTATATTTGATTTCTGATTTCATTTCAAATGGAATTTAACTTAGTGTATACATTTGTTATCTTTATCCACCTTTTTATTGTTACCAATCATTCAAATGATTAGATATCCTTAACTGCCAGGGCAGCATTCACCACTGATAAGACAGTTACTATGCTTTTTTTGATTGTCTCACTGGTGATTTGCTGACTAAGAAGGATAAAAGTATTGTTTAATAGGTTTTTACTTTTTTATTTACTTATCTTCTGTGGTACAGAAATGAACTGCATGGTTGTTAGTGAGGTTTTCCCCCCACAGGGGGGGACACAGCAAATAAATCCAATGGCAACAGACCAACTCTCAGTGGAGTGTGTTTCTAAAGCGGACTGTCCAAATCTAAGCAACATTCTGAACTAAAAGCCAATCCCTGGAGACCAGAGCTAAGTTGTCCTTGGCTTTGCTCCTGTAGGGAGGGCAATGAATGGTAGCAAAGAGAAAGAATGAAGACTGTCAATGCTTCAAATAAGACTAATGATTCCATGTTTACGTCACAGATTCCTCTTCATCCAGTGCCAGATGTTTTAGTACATGAAGTTCTAAACCTGGCATTCAAGCACTTTAAACACAAAGAGGGGTAAGTAAGCATCAACACACAGATAAACAAGTGGCACAGATGAATACTACATAAATAAAAAGTATACACTCTACTGTGGCGCTCTCACTTTTGGGTTTGGCTTTGCAGTAGTTAGTTATTTATGTCTGTTTGAATAGACTGACTCCACAGTCATTGTGTCACTTTATAAACTGTATCGTTAATGACACTCCTTGAACAACACAAGTCATTCAAGTAAGCACACTTGCAAAGTTTTTCTGTTGTTTTGATGTCAGTCATACAGCACAATGTCTTCCACAAAAAGTGTTTAAGATTTGATGACTTATGCTTCATTTGACAGGTACTGTGGCCCAAACACTGGCAATGTGCACATCATTGCAGACCTGTATGCTGAGGTCATTGGAGTCCTTACACAGTCAAAGTAAGCTATCTTAATTCTGCCTGTTGAATACCGGCTAAAATGTTTACAACTATCACATTCTCAGTTACCTCTTAACCTCTCTCTTTTTGGGGGAGGGTTTTTTTTTGTAAGTGTATCTGTATGTATCTTTGTGTGTGCTCAGGTTTCAGGCAGTGAGAAAGAAGTTCATCACAGAACTGAAGGAGCTCAGGCAAAAAGAGCAGAGTCCCTATGTAGTCCAGAGCATCATCAGTCTCATCATGGGCATGAAGTTCTTCCGGGTCAAAATGTATCCTGTGGAGGATTTTGAGGCTTCTTTTCAGTTCATGCAGGTAAATTATAGTCATTTATTTATGCGTATTTGCCACAGTGTACCTACAGTAAGTGTGGCAGATATGTGTGTTTGCTAAATTGCACCAGACATTTTTATTTATTTTTTTATTGCTCCCCCTTTGTTCAAACTCAGCAGCTCTCAGTAGCAATGTCTCATAAAGCTAGATGAGTAACGATCAAAGGTGAGGTTTGCCAAGAAGTGAGTGTATGTGTGTTTCAGACTTTGCTAAGAGCTGTGAATGGGGCAGTAGCCTTTTCATTAATATCTGTACAGCAGTAAAAAAAACACGCACTCGCAGTTCTCTCTTAACATTACCGTGATTTCCTAAAGTGTTAATGGAATATACCTTAGTTTATGTCCACATTTCTACCCATATGATGATCTTTTAGAGGCTGATTAATATAGGATATTTACATTTTGTATTGTTATTTAAGAATAAAGTTTGCTGTTAAAGTCATTAATACAATTAAAACAATGTTTCTTAGCCTCAGTGGCCCAGCCTATGAAGGAAAAATAGCAATAAGAGGATGCTGTATGGGTCTTTTTTTTCATCATGTGAGCAGCAGTCTTTAGTTCTGCATCAGTTAGTGTCATAATACTTTGCATCACAGATTAGTCTATATTTATTATGCGCATTTTATTTTGAGTTAAGATGCTAGATTGTACAGATATTTGGCTGGTGCAAAACAGTTTTCTTTTCTGCAGCACTCTTGTAAAAATGGTACAATTACAAAGTGCTTTACAAAAAAGGCAAGTGATGCAAAGAAGAGGACAGAGGCAAAAAAAACGCTGCTGGAAGGGGGATACAAATCCTAATTGGGGTTCATAACATAAACCTGGGTTAGGGTTGACAATGTTGTTGTCTTAATATTGTATGTCCATGTCGAACTGTACCATCTCCTGCCAGTTTGTCTCCGTTTATGTATGTATCCTCTGTGTATTCTTCATACATGTGTGCCTTTGGTGTCCTTTCCTAGGAGTGTGCCCAGTATTTCCTGGAAGTCAAGGATAAGGACATAAAGCATGCTCTAGCAGGCCTTTTTGTCGAGATCCTCATCCCTGTCGCAGCTGTGAGTAACTTTATGTTAATGAATCTCTGTATGTCATTTTGTCAATTTGAGATCCATGGTAATGACTCGTTCGTCCTCAGGCGGTGAAAAATGAAGTCAATGTGCCATGCCTGAAGAACTTTGTGGAGATGCTGTACCAGACGACATTTGACCTTAGTTCCAGGAAGAAGCACTCTTTGGTAATAATTATACCATCCTAGTTTTTTCTCTCTTCCTCCCCACCCCTATCACTATTGACTCTGCATCTTTACGACTTCCTTCTCCTATTGTGTTTCACTCTTCCTGTATTTTGTCAACATTTCTATTGGCCCCAGCACACCCAGTCCGTCATTATCATCCAGAAATGTTTGACTTTGAAAATAAACACAACCTCACTTTTAGTCCATTATGTTTACTGACGACTCCAAAATTGTCTTCAGAATAGTTTTTTCCCATCTGTATCTAATTATTATTATTGAGTTCTTTTTAGAGTTTTTAAAGCAATTATGCAGTTCTGGTCTCAGCTTGTGAGACTGTTGTTGCTGTTGGCCTGTCCGTAGTGTGCAAGGCTTGTGTGCGTATCAAGTTATTTTTTCAAACTACTTATCCCTTTGCTTTTTTGACGCTGACACTGTTCTATCTACCTCCCCAGGCTCTGTATCCCCTGGTGACATGCTTGCTGTGTGTTAGTCAGAAGCAGTTCTTCCTCAACAACTGGCACATCTTCCTCCAGAACTGCCTCTCACACCTGAAGGTACTGCCAGCCTGAGCCTCTACACCCAGTTGATTTCAAAAGTTTGTACTGTTGTGCTCTAGAGAGTAGCACAATGACTGTATTCTTCAGAGAGTATTTTTAGAGCACCATACTTGGCTTGACAATGCCTAATTCAGCTTAAACTTCAGAGGTCTTATGACTTGTGTTATGAAACCTAAAATGACATTTTGGTGTTCTTGGTCACAGCATAAATTGATGAGATTGATTACAATGTGAAGGCAACAATGTCTATTACTGTTAAAATGAAATGAATTATTAGTATTATGGTACTCTATTGTTAGTACATGCTGTAATACCACCGAATGAAGAAGTTGTGAAGGGTGTGCTCTGTGGTTCTGTCTAAAGATCATGATGTACTTTCCCCTCCATTATCAACAACCAGATCTGTACAGGAATAGCACTTGATTTGATAAAGTAATAATAAAGTCTTCGTTTTTTTTAAAGCTATTTTTTATACTCAAAATGGACAAAATACAAACATGTAATAAAAGATTATTAGGTATCACTAATAATCACAGAGAATGAAACGTGTAGCATCTTCAAACTCATCCTCCTTATCTTAGCTAATGCACCTTGCATATTCTATGTTATCTCAAGTGCTGTTTTAACTCGGGTCTTTTAATGACTCCTTGTAAACCAATTACAAACGGATCAAACCTACTTTCCTACTGTCCCTGACCATCATGGAGCCAATTCAACCCAGAAGCTCATTGACTAAATGACTGACTGACTGATTCAATGACTTTTCCATTCTTCATTGATTGCCCTCTGTGGAGATTGTGTGATCTTGTGGTGGATAGATTCCTGTTTGCGTCTTTGTGATGGTGATTTCCGATGGTTCTGAATGGCCGTCTGTCTTCTCAGTGATCTCATTCCAGCATTCTCTTTTCACCATTGTAATTGTTTTAGATTTCCTTGATTTGAAAATCGTAATCAGTCAGTCTTCTGAGTGGTGATGCTGATTCTTTGATTGAGATAATTATACAGGTTTGTGTGATGGCTCGAGTGTAGTGATGATTTTAGTGATTTAGGGCTTCTTGTCCAACCAGTGATTTTAACCCTGTGGCTGCTCTTAAAAATGACCTATAATTTACTTAAACTAGCTGTTATGAAGTCTTTTGGTTTAGAGTAGGGCTTCACAATAAGGCCATGAGAATTAATCACAATAAGTGAATAAATGTTATTCAGCAAGTGTTATGTTTTGTATTTCCCAGAAAGCCCTGCTGTGATATATCAGCCCTCCTCCACTATGCTTAACAAATTACAACATTTGAATACCCAGTGTGTGCACATGGGACACTTAATACATTTGCATATGTTTTGCATGTATGTTCTCAGATACATTATTTATATTTATTTATTTGACTTAAACATGACCTACAGTCATGACTAGGGAGAAATAGATCCCTACTCATTACTCACTACTTCTACGAATATTGCGCTGAAAAATGTAAGGAAACACAATAATTGCATTTCCTGAAACCTGATCAATATTGGTGATTACAGTATTTTACAAACTAATGGAGATTATAAGTTGTGTCATAATTGGGCAGCCCTACTTTATTTTGAGTATGATCCCCACAGGGATCCCCACAGTTTGCATTCTGAGTGTGCTTGATGTGGATTTGAATGGATTGCTGACTTGGGTGTCGCTGCTTGTCGGCTTTGAAGGTGAAACAGGCAATTTTGGTTTGTTGGCTTTTTAAAAAATAAAAATAAAAAAATCATTTTCCATTCACATCTTTAAATGTTCTTTTCCTCATCCTTCTGTGTTCCCTTCACCTCCACTCCTCTGTTTAATGTATGTGTATTTTCTCTGTCCCCCTGTCTGATTTCCAGGCCACAGCACACCTTTTTTTGCTTTGTTTTGCACTTTTAAATTCAGATTTTGCTCACTCTATGTTGACATATGTAATACCATATCAAATACAAATGGACTGTTACTTTATATAACTAGCATGCCACTTATAATTCCACTAATAAATCCAAAAGTGGCATGTTAAACAGTTCATTGTGTTTGATTTCAGTAAAATAGTGTTGATTTATGTACTGTCACAGTGACAAGAGTAATACTTTGGACTGCTCTTGTCATATTTGTTTAGGTTATGTTTTTGTTTTTGCCTATAACTTGCATGTGTCCCTCCCCAAACCCTACATTCTTTGTCTCCTTTCATTTCTCACACTGACTCGCTCCAGATGCCGTCTAACAACAGCATCCGAAAGCAGATTGAGACGCTGCAGGTGAGTTATCTGGCGTCAGTGACCTGCCTGGTGCTCCCACTCCTTTTTACCGGTCCAGGTCCTGACCAGGACGTAGGCTAGTACAGTTCTGTCTCCTTGGCTAATGGGGTAGTGAGTCGTTCTCTGTAGTGACAGTGACATTGAAGTGTTACAATTAAGGTAGAAGAGAGGAGCACATGAACGGCTTGTAACTTGTGATGTTGCCTTAGGCTTTATTGTTGAGCTGGTTTGTGTTTATGGGCAGTGGTGTGGACTTCTGTCTGATATCTAGTAACATATTTAGATGTTTACTATAGATACATGTTTATGTTTAATAAGGATGCACGATATATTAGTTAACTTATTGGTATTTGGCAACAATTGCTTTAAAATTTGATATGCGGATGATTCATCTGTAATTACATTTACAGCATTTCTTCAGGAACCCCACAATGTTGCAGATTCAGTGTCTAAAAGGGTCTGTTTTTAGTCATCTGCATCTACATCAAGCAAAGCAGTAACAGCAAAATTAGACATGTGGTGGTATTACAAACATTTTATTACTGGCCAAAAAGAAATGATTGTATCAATAGAATATTGATTAAAATTTTCAATATTGTGCATCCGTGGCGGGTCAGAGAAGGTTATAGAAGCATGAAGAGATAAATCCGTTTGGCTATCCTGGAATTAGGTGTTTTTGCAGTTTGTTCTGCAGGTTGTTCTGGTGGTGCGGTGCTACATTTAGTTTTTCTGTTGGAGTTGGTAATAGGCTGACTGACAGCAGCCGCTCTGTTCTCTCACTTTTCTACCTACCTGCAAACACTGGCTGTTGACATTAGGGCTGAGTATTGTTTTTATTAAATTGTTAATCGACTATGTGTGACAGACATCCTTAATGTGCATAGCACTGAGGTGAGAGGTGGGTTTTTTTCAGGTTTTTCAACAAAAATCTAGCTCTGTTACGCAGTGTGGTTTACTGCAGTTAACAAATTAAATGACGTTTAAGAAGCTGGATTACAGACTAAACTAACCAGGTTAAATGTATGAAAACACAATGCTTGTGTCATCATGATTCAGTGTTGGAAGGCTTAGTCGTGGATGGAATAAAAAGAATCCTATTATTTTATGAATTAACATAGGTTGAGAAAGTTATAGACCTGTTTTCAAAAATTGGAGTCAAAAAAGTGCACCTACAACTGAGTGCGAGTTCTTTTAAATAGAAACTCAATTATTAATTTACCTTCTTGTTTACCAAGCCATTTTCCAGATTATTAAATCTTGCATCACAATAATGTACGTGATTTAAAACAAAATTATGACGTGAAAGTGCTGACCTCCAGCAGCCCTAGTTGACATTGGAAACTACATTTGTTTGTCCTCAGTGATCTACTGTTCTGTGCATCTGTGATTCGTTGAGTTGCAGGTGGAAACATATGGTTGCGGTACAAAAAGGGACGGCTGGACTGTGATTTGCAATCCAACATAGCACTTTATCTTAAAATATCCATTTAACCAAATCACAAAAAACATTTTCTCACTTACCTCTAGGTTTTGTTTGTTTTGTTTTACCCCAGTTTTGAGAAATCTGCCTCTGACATATCTGCCATCTGCGTGCCGTACTCATAAGCATTTCCACTGTGCCCTCACAGCGAGGGATATCTGTGCTAATCTGGGGGCAGGGCCAGGCTGTGATGATCTCTGTGTCCTTATTGTGAATTACCAGCACGACTCCTTGTTGATTTTTTAAAATTTGTTCTACATTAACATATGGTTTTGTTGGTTAATCTGTTTTAAATATTAAGGTAGAGGAATGGTAAAAGGAGATGCAGCGACAGTGATGAGGTTGGATAGAAAGGTGGAGAGGTGTATAGGCCATAGACCCTTCATGCAGTTTGGGCAAACCACAAACCTCCAGCATGCCAATAAGGTAAAGCTGTCATATGGAAATCCTTTCACTGCATCACGTGCTCTCAGCTTGGCTGCTAACCGTATGGCCCTGTGCACGCATCCCTACCATATGGGTATTCGTCATAGCAGGTCCTGAAATCCTGAAATATCGACTGGATGTTTTCTATGCAATTATTGATTATAAATTAAATTTTGCATTAAAATGGTTGCAATGATGTGGTTATTTCCCTAAAGATTTTTTCCTCTGGTTGAGAATGACTGTCTTCATACTCAGCATTTCTTTCTAAATCCCATAAAATGTATTTTACTGGTTTTACTGATGACTACATTTTACAATTTCTGTAAGCCTGAAGCTCAGCGATCATCAGACCATGTGGACTTGTAACTGTTCAGATGTCAGTCAGTGACTCATTAGAAATTGTGCACAGGGACTGAAAAATTATCCTATCATTAGTTTCTACATATGGTTGCCCAGTTTTGTGTTTGATCTGAGTTTCTCACGAAGAAAACAACAACCTGATCTCACAAGTCTCACAGGTGGGTAATGATATTGCCATTATTAAAATTGAGTGGCTCATATTGTTCTTTTTACATCCACAGAACAAAGATCCAAAAATGTCCCGTGTGGCGCTGGAGTCGCTCTACAGACTGCTATGGGTCTACATCATCAGGATCAAGTGTGAGAGTAATACTGTCACACAGAGGTCAGTTCCAGGGCCCTCACACACACACCATCAACCCCTTTGCAATCAATGGCTATCAAGTCGTTTAAATTTGTTGTTCAGCACTTATTGAGCTTAAAATATCCCCCTTTTTCCCCGCTAGTCGACTACTCAGCATCGTATCAGCACTTTTCCCCAAAGGCTCCCGGAGTGTGGTGCCCAGGGACACGCCCCTCAACATCTTTGTCAAGATCATCCAGTTCATAGCTCAGGTAAGCTTGGAGCATGAATTAACATACGTGGATTTCACAGCTGAGCTAAACCTACAGACAAACCATGTCGTAGCTGTAGAAGTAAGAGATTGCTGGTCTGTTGGTTGTTACAGGAAAGACTGGACTTTGCTATGAAGGAGATTATCTATGACCTGCTGTGTGTGGGCAAGTCTCACAAAACCTTTGCCATCAATCCAGAGGTAAAGTAGAGAGAAGACCTCAAGTTCTGATATTGTTGGAGTGTTAGGGTCTCTCTTCCATTTCATACCTCTCAACCTCTCTCCCCATCCGCTCTACCAGAGGATGAATATCGGTTTGCGAGCCTTCTTGGTGATTGCTGACAGCCTACAGCAGAAAGATGGGGAGCCTCCTATGCCTA
The DNA here is from genome assembly GCA_005408345.1 of Macquaria australasica. Taxonomy (NCBI): domain Eukaryota; kingdom Metazoa; phylum Chordata; class Actinopteri; order Centrarchiformes; family Percichthyidae; genus Macquaria; species Macquaria australasica. The sequence continues at coordinate 65,661 of SEMN01001214.1, read as the reverse complement.
CAACGGGGATCATCATGCCCTCTGGCAACACCCTGCGTGTCAAAAAGATCTTCCTCAACACCACCCTCACTGATGAAGAGGCTAAGGTCATAGGTAGGTTGGATTCTTGAAACTTGACTTTTGGAAAAACAAATGTCAAGAAGGGGAATTTTAGGAACTGTGTAATCACTCTGCTGGGTGTTTCCAGGCATGTCACTGTACTACCCACAAGTAAGAAAGGCCTTAGATAACATCCTGCGACACCTGGACAAGGAAGTGGGACGCTCCATGAGCATGACCAATGTACAGATGTCCAACAAGGAGCCTGAGGACATGATTACGTATGTAACCACAACCTGGATTCATGCTGTTAACTTCTGTGTTGCTGTCTGTGGCTCCGTGTTCTTCTGACCTGTAGCAGGTTCTCATAATCTGTTTGTGCCACAGGGGAGAGAGGAAGCCAAAGATTGATCTGTTCCGTACGTGTGTGGCCGCCATCCCAAGACTGATACCAGATGGCATGAGCAGACAAGACCTAATAGAGCTGCTAGCCAAGTAATTCACTCTCCTCTAACCCTACTGCAGACACATCACTGCACAATCTACTGTAGCTCAGGTGGCCTCTCACATGTCTTTTTAATGTCTTTCTCCCTGTCGGCTCCCTCTCCTTCTCTAGACTGACCATCCACATGGATGAGGAGCTACGTGGCCTTGCCTTCACCACGCTTCAGGCCCTGATGGTGGATTTCCCAGAGTGGCGGGAGGATGTTCTCTCAGGCTTTGTCTACTTCATTGTCCGAGAGGTGACTGATGTCCACCCCACACTGCTGGACAACGCTGTCAAGATGCTACTGCAGCTCATCAGCCAATGGAGGCAGGCAGTGCAGAGCAGCAATAAGAGCCATGATGCACAGGTTGGTCATAGAAGTTTCAGCTGTATTAACAGTATTAGTGTACTTTGTGTTTATGGCTTATGATTTATTAAGTGACAAATGTGCATCAAAAGTTCTGAGTGATTTTTAATTACAAGTTGTTTTAAACAGGGCTCAAGCAGCGGCCATTCTCTGTCCCTGGAACGCACTCCTCCGTTAGGTGTGCTGCATGTGGTGGAAGGTTTAGCACTGGTGGTGCTTTGTAGCTGCCGCCCTGCTACACGCAGGCTGGCTGTTAACGTCCTAAAGGAGGTCCGTGCGCTGCACACTGCACTGGGCATTGGCAAGGTAATTACTTTAGACTCACAGTGCATTTTGTTGAGACTGACAAATAACAGTCAAATGTGTATGAGTCTGCAGAGTCTTTTTTTGTTACAAGTACTCTGTTTTCTGACATTTGTTCTATCTCCCTCAATCTTTCAGGGGGATGAGGAACTGGCCATTGATGTAATGGATAGATTAAGTGCATCAGTGTTGGAGAGCTTCATTCATCTCACTGGAGCTGACCAGGTATAAATGCCTTTTCTTATTTACAGAATCATAAAACTTGTACAAATACTCTGAGACTCAACTTGTTCGCCTCTGTTTTTCTCTGTAGACCAACCTACTGTACTGTCCTAGTGGGATTGATCTTCAGACGCTAGCAGAGTGGAGCTCATCTCCCATCAGCCACCAGTTTGATGTGGTGAGCCCCTCGCACATCTGGGTGTTTGCCCACGTTACTCAGGGCCAGGACCCCTGGGTCATCAGCTTCTCTAGCTATCTGCGGCAGGAGAATCTGCCCAAACATTGCCCCACTGCCCTCAACTATGCCTGGATGTTTGCCTACACTCGCCTGCAGCTACTGTCTCCACAAGTTGATATCAAGTATGTTTCCTCAAGCCTCTCTGTCTTTGTGTTTTGTGTTTTTCTGCCATTGTGGGTGTTTTTATTATAGACTGACTTTGAAAGGGCCAGGTGAAGATGTGTTTGTGACGTCATGTTCTAGGACTGCGGACTGAATACTTTCAAACAAATAACACTAGCTTAATGGGCTTGACACAAGTTAAATAAATTACCAAGTCTGATGTTGCATGCTGCCCCCATGTGAGGTTCTTAACAGAAGCAGGCAGAAGGCAGCTACTTCATTCTCCAGGCCCACAGTTCAGTGTTGTTCTCCCTTGTGATGTCATGTCATTAATCTCTGACCTTTCCTGTTTGTCCACTTGCAGTAGCCCCATCAATGCCAAGAAAGTGAATAGTCTGAACAGCAGTGACTCCTACGTTGGTCTTTGGAGGAACTACCTGATTCTCTGCTGCAGCTCCGCCTCCCCCTCCCCCTCCATGTGTTCCTCATCCTCCACCTCTGGCTCCGTCCGCTGCTCCCCACCTGAGACGCTGGCGTCCACGCCGGACAGCGGCTACAGTTATGATTCAAAGGTCAGGAGCACCTGCACAGACAACTCTCTATGAACACACATTTACAGGGGCTTGAATATACAAATAAATTATTGCTAATTTCCAGGTTTGGAAGTTGTGCACAAAGTGTGGAAAAGTTCAATGCAATATGATATAGGACTGTAACATAGTAGCAGCTAACGGTGAATAGTTAAAAGACTTAATTTATTTTTACATTTCAGCCATGACATTTCTCTTTGTGTCTGTTGATAGATTGTTGGCACTCCGTCCCCCTCCTCCCTGTTCAAACACATTGTTCCAATGATGCGCTCTGAGAGCATGGACATCACAGAGTCTCTTGTGTTGGGGCTTGGCCGGACCAACCCCGTGGCCTTCAGGTACACAACACTCAACATGATCCATATACACCGATCAGCCATAATATTATGACCACTGACGGGTGAAGTGAAGAACATTGATTATCTCGTTACAATGGCACCTGTCAGTGGGTGGGATATATTAGACAGCAAGTGAACATTTTGTCCTCAAAGTTGATGTGTTGGAAGCAGGAAAAATGGGCAAGGATGTGAGCAACTTTGACAAGGACCAAATTGAGATTGCTAGACGACTGGGTCAGAGCATCTCCAAAACTGCAGCTCTTGTGGGGTGTTCCCAGTCTGCAGTGGTCAGTACCTACCAAAAGTGGGCCAAGGAAGAAAACCGGTGAACCGGCGACAGGGTCATGGGCGGCCAAGGCTCATTGATGCGCCTGAGGAGCGAAGGCTGGCCCGTGTGGTCTGATTCAACAGAAGAGCTACTGTAGCTCAAATTGCTGAAAAAGTTAATGCTGGTTCTGATAGAAAGGTGTCAGAACACACAGTGCATCGCAGTTTGTTGCGTATGGGGCTGCGTAGCCGCAGACCGGTCAGGGTGCCCATGCTGACCCCTGTCCACCGCCGAAAGCGCCTACAATGGGCACGTGAGCATCAGACCACGGAGCAATGGAAGAAGGTGGCCTGATGAATCACGTTTTCTTTTACATCATGTGGATGGCCGGGTGCGTGTGCGTCGCTTACCTGGGGGAGACATGGCACCAGGATGCACTATGGGAAGAAGGCAAGCCAGCTGAGGCAGTGTGATGCTTTGGGCAATGTTCTGCTAGGAAACCTTGGGTCCTGCCATTCATGTGGATGTTACTTTGACACGTACCACCTACCTAAACATTGTTGCAGACCAAGTACACCCCTTCATGGAAACGGTCTTCCCTAATGGCAGTGGCCTCTTTCAGCAGGATAATGCGCCCTGCCACTCTGCAAAATGGTTCAGGAATGGTTTGAGGAACACGACAACGAGTTCAAGGTGTTGACTTGGCCTCCAAATTCCCCAGATCTTAATCCAATCGAGCATCTGCGGGATGTGCTGGACCAACAAGTCTGATCCATGGAGGCCCCACCTCGCAACTTACAGGACTTAAAGGATCTGCTGCTAACGTCTTGGTGCCAGATACCACATCACACTTTCAGAGGTCTAGTAGAGTCCATGTCTCGACGAGTCAGGGCTGTTTTGGTGGCAAAAGGGGGACCTACAATATTAGGCAGGTGGTCATAATGTTATGGCTGATCGGTATATGTACCTTGGTATACCTTTTTTGTATTCTTTTGTTTATTTACATGTAACTTTCATGTCCTTCAGAGAGTTGATAGAGGAGCTAAATCCCATCATAAAAGAAGCTCTAGAGAGAAGACCTGAAGTAAGTGCAGTTAGTTGATAACTTTTAAAACTTTTCTGTCAGTTCAGTTCTGTGTTTAAATGAGTTAAAATGCCAAACTGTTTACTCTGCAGAACATGAAGCGACGCAGGCGTCGTGACATCCTCAGGGTCCAGCTGGTCCGGATATTTGAGTTACTGGCTGATGCTGGTGTTATCAGTCAAATGTACGTAAAACACAACAAATTTGGATGATATGATGATATGGAACGAATTTTCACTTTCATATATCTGGTTCCTAAACATAATAATCTTTTATTTTTACAGAACCAGTGGAGGGTTAGATGGAGAGAGCCACTCCCTGAATAGCGCGCTGCTTGAGTATGTAGATCTGACCAGGCAGTTGCTTGAGGCTGAAAATGACAAGGACTCTGACACACTGAAGGACATTCGCTGTCACTTCAGTGCACTTGTAGCCAATATCATTCAGAATGTCCCAGGTATATCTCTTACTCACTTGCTCACTCATTACAGTCTGTTAAAAACAGACTACATGTTTGTCTAAAGTTAGAGTAATAAAAGTGTCTTAAGTGTATTAATTTTGTTACTTGTTGTGTTCAGTGCACCAGAGGAGGACCATCTTCCCCCAGCAGTCGCTGAGACACAGCCTCTTCATGCTGTTCAGTCACTGGGCTGGACCGTTCAGCATCATGTTCACTCCCCTGGACCGCTACAGTGACAGAAATATGCAGATCAATCGCCACCAGTACTGTGCACTGAAGGTACACACAAACACATTTAAAGAAATAAATGCTGAAATCTCTTACTGCTGATAACTAACAGCTGTTTTAATGTTCCAGGCCATGTCTGCAGTGTTGTGTTGTGGACCTGTAGCTGACAATGTTGGCCTTTCCTCTGATGGCTACCTCTACAAGTGGCTAGACAACATCCTGGATTCTCAGGATAAGAAGGTAAGAGAAATGTTACCATTTCAGCCTACTCTCATTATCACTAAAATTGTCTATGATAGTCTGGCCAGGGCATGTGTAATGACAAAGTACTCACTTTTCACTGGGATATACTGGCTTACACACAAAGGCAACTCTCATGTTTTGACCTGTCAGTCCTCATCAAACCATATAAAACCTCCTAACAAGAAAACAATAATATAATAATATATCCCACACCAGGTAATCTCAATGGATGAATTTAATAGACAAGTACTTGATTATAATGTCTCTCCTACAACGATGATTATAACATCATATAAAAAATGTTATGAGTAGTGATTGGTTTGGTCTGGCTGTATTTTGAGACTTCATGAAGTCAAAGTTGTGCAGTACAGGTTCACATACCATGACACTAGCACCACACAGTGGTGTTCAGAAGTACCGCAAGAGGTTAACTCACTCAGATAAAGGCAACTTTTCCCTTCGTATCAGTCTTTTCAAGATATTACTCCCTTGTTTTGAGTGATTCTTTAAACAAAATGTCCAATACTTCATGTGGTGATCCATATTTAGCGTCTGCAAAATGTTTTTGTCATTGCATAGTCCATATTAGTAGTTTTTATGGCAGGCTTTACAGCATTTTTGTGCCCATTCTAATGTTAATACTGTATACTAATAATAGATATTGAGAAATGCATTAAAATTAGTAGGAATACGTAGTGACTGTTGGAACTGAAGTGAACCCATGGTTCTAACTGTTGCTGTGGGGTCGGCTCTAGGTTCACCAGCTGGGTTGTGAGGCTGTGATGCTGCTGCTGGAGCTGAATCCAGACCAGAGCAACCTCATGTTTTGGGCTGTGGACCGCTGCTACACCGGCTCTCGTCGCGTGGCTGCCGGTTGCTTCAGGGCCATCGCCAATGTCTTTCACAACAGGTATTACACATTCCCAGCTTCAACTTGACCTCATGTTTGTGGGTTTGTCTGTCCATTTGGCACCAGTGAATTCTGACTCAAATACTGCTTGGGTTTCCTATTTACTCTTAGGGATTACCAATTTGACACTGTGGTGCTGCTGAACCTGATTCTGTTCAAGGCGGCTGATTCTTCCAGGAACATCTATGAGGTGGCCATGCAGCTGCTACAGGTCAGAATTTCTATTTTCTTTTCTTCAAAAAGTTTACTTTACACATCTAACCATAATACTGCTATATACACTTTTTTTCAGTAATTAAATACAGTATGTTGTGATTGTTTGTCTGTGTGAAACTAATAGATCCTGGAACCCAAGCTCTTCCGTTACGCCCACAAATTGGAGATCCTGCGAACAGATGGTATCTTGACCCCTCCGTCACTGCTGCCACACCTCTACTCTGTGTCTTACTACCAGCTGTCAGAGGAGCTTGCAAGGACTTACCCAGAGCTCACTCTGCCCATCTTCTCAGGTTTGCTACATTACAATTTGTTACAGCTGCTGTTGGGGTAGCAGGTTGCTGTAATGTGTGGAATTATGTCATTAACTAGAAGGTCTAAGTTTTACTTGCCTGTGACAGCAGGGCCCTGCCCTTTGTCTGTGTGAGCAAAACACCAAAAGCCCAATATAGCACATGTAAGCCTAGCTGGACATGAACACATGCATTTTCAGCCTCACAGCAGCCTCTTTGTTTTAAGAACTGACCAAATATTGACATATGCATGCTTTTTTTTATGAAATATTTTTCAATCTGTGCACATTAATGCTTGTGTGTATTTATGTTCTCTGGTGTCACAAAGAGCTCACGAAGATATACAAATCGGCTGCATGTTATGACTAATAACCAACCGGTTTTTGGCAGGAATAAAAAGAGGCATCTTGTACAGCAATATTCTGGGGGGCATTGCTGTGCGATCGCTATGTCACCATTTAATTGATCAGGGAAATTCCCTGCACTTGCGTAGCTTTTAAAATTATGCTAAAATTACATTTCTACTATCAAAAAACTCTGTGGTTGGTCCGTTTGCTTTCACACCACAAACGAACAGCACCAGAGTCTGCTTGGAAGCAGCTGTTTAGTCCACCAGGGTTCAGTTGACCTCACTAGCCGGACAAAGCACCAGGGTTCATTTTAATTGAACCAAACAGGTTTGGTGTGAAAGCATCCTTAGCCTCCCGATGTGTCTCTTGGTGTAGTTCCTCATCTGCACAATGTGTTTAAAAGGAGAAATGAACCTGAATGTAACCTTATGGCTTATGTACTGGGGAGTCCTTTTACCTATCCAAACTGTGGTTTTCCACTTTGATATAATGACGCCTCTAGGCAGAGAGAAGAAAATACACCTTAACTCTTCAACCATCCATTGATGCTAGAATCAATCAATGATTGTCAATGCATGACCAAAGGGAACTAGGTAATTTCACCTTGCCATAGCAATACACAGAACATGGACAAGTATTGTGGATGTTAAGACACTGTTCATTTATTGTGTAATGGCTAGGAATCAGCTTCAACTAACAACTTCCCTCTTACTCTCTCCTCTCCAGAGGTGAGCCAGCGTATCCAGACAGCGCATCCTGGTGGTCGTCAAGTCATGTTGCACTACCTCCTGCCTTGGATGAACAATGTGGAGCTGGTTGATTTCAAACCAACTGCACGGCGACCAGAAGATTGCGGCAGTGGTGAGGATGACGAGGACGTGCACGAGCGGGAGATCATGATGGTCAACAGCCGACGATGGCTCCGCGGAGAAGGCTGGGGCTCCCCTCGTGCAACAACCATGGTGCTAAACAATCTCATGTTCATGACCGCTAAGGTGAGACAGCTAATGGACCATCTGCTCTCCATCATATTCAGATTTACGCAATGATTAATGTAAGATTTATGAAATGCTGATTGAGATAATTAATTGATCATGAAATTATTTTATTTTTACAGTATGGGGATGAGTTTGCTTGGTCAGAGATAGAGAATGTATGGACCACATTAGCAGACAGCTGGCCAAAGAACCTCAAAATCATTCTGCACTTCCTCATCAGTATGTCAGGAGTCAACAGTGACCCCAGCCTCTTGCCCTATGTAAGTCACAGGATGATTACATTATGCACCGTGTCTGTCGTATCCCCATATGCAGAGTCCACCACTTACTCCTCATGTGTCTGACTGTGTTCCATGTGTGTCCTCAGGTGAAACGAGTCGTGGTTTACTTGGGCAGAGATAAGACTATGCAGCTGCTGGAGGAGTTGATGTGTGAGCTTGAGTTGACTGATCCTGTTAGCTCAGCGGTCACTCACATGGACAACCCCCCCTATTACCGCATCACCTCCAGTTACAAGATCCCCTCAGTCACCTCAGGTTAATGAGCAGTGTGCATGCACTAGTTCACAGCTTAGGCCATGTTTCCATTGCTAAATAATAATGGGTTTTCAGTGCTATAGATGGTCAATGTTTCATGTCTGCTCTCTCAGGAACAACCTCCAGCAGCAATACCATGGTGCCAGGAAACGATGGTCATCATGACAGCAAGATCAAAGACTCTAACATGGAGGACAGGTACAAGCTGAAATACAGCACTGTTCTCTTTGTGTCAAACAGAAAATGTAATGAGAGGAGAAGGACGGGTGTACAATGTACAGTATGTGGCCACCAGTTAGAACTGCAATATCACTGATAGGTCTCTGTCAGGTTGGCTAGAATTGGAGAAGACTATAATTGATTAAAAAAAACTGATCTCAAGAGTTATATTCCACACTAGTAGAGACACATAAATGTGCTTATTGTAGTGGAAATTCAACAGTAACCAATAAAGCAAAACTTAAAGTGGTCTTGCTTATTGGCTGTCTTATCCTGGAATAATGTGCTGTAACTCCTTTTGTGGAAAAAGTTCAAATTAGAATGGCTACTTGATTATTTAATTGCATTAATTCAGATGAAACACTCCCTCAAGTTAATTTTAGAAACATTTTAGAGACACAGAGCTATGAAGTGAGATACTTTTAACTGAAAAATTTTGCTGATGCAGTGGATGAGATTCAAGCTATTGGCCATGGGCAACAACAAAAATGCTAACACTATCCTTTTAAATCAAGTGTGTCTGTTCTGCAGTTACACCCACCTGGATATCTACAGTGGTCTGAACAGTAACCTGAACCGCCAGCACCACCGTCTGGAATCTCGTTACAGCAGCAGCTCTGGAGGCTCCTATGAAGAAGAGAAGAGTAAGAGCAAACTCTTTGCACCACTTAAACGAAACACTACTCAGAATTTTTTCTCACCAACATTTCTGGTTCTCCCTTCTCCAGGTGACTCCATGCCACTTTATGCTAACTGGCGTTTGAAAGTGATGGATCACAACCGGCCAGAGCCTCTCCCCTTCCCCCCTACAGGAGGCTGTTGGTCTCCTCTTGTGGACTACCTGCCAGAGACAAATGCACCTGGTGTACCGCTCCACAGGTACACCATATATCAGCTTTACTCTCCCTCTATATAATACTATTGTGTTCTTTGCCTAAGTCAACCCATATGTTCTGTTTTTCAGATGTAACATTGCAGTCATCCTACTTACAGACCTCATTGTGGACCATGGGGTCAAAGTGGAGTGGAGTGCCTACCTGCACCTCTTGCTACATGCAATTTTTATAGGTAACTCACTTCCTAATTGTTAATATTTTGGATGCCTCTAACTGCCAGGAACGTGTTTTGTTTTGACCTCTCTGGTCCTGTGCCCGAATAACCGGATATCTCGTACCAAATAAGGGAATTCAAAAGTACACTATTTAGAAAGTACATAGAAAAGTACCTAGTGGGTGCTAAAGTCACATGATCTAATATCTCTCCCTCTTCTGTGTCTTCTTCCAGGGTTTGATCACCAGCACCCAGAGGTCTATGAGCACTGCAAACGTCTGCTGCTTCACCTGCTCGTCGTCCAGGGAGCAAATAGTAGTGTACAGTCTGTGGCTATGGTGCTTTTGCGCAACAGAGACTACAATGATCCGAGAGTCCTGACTGTGAAGCCAGCAGCTCCAGAGTTCAACCTCACAGGTCAGTTCTGCTGTGGAGCTCATGCTACATCCACATTACTACGTTTTTGTTTTAAGACACATAACTTTTGCTAAGTTTACACCTATCGTCCACACTACTCCAGAGTTGTCTAACCCCTAAAATGGAGACATTTTAAAATGCTGCTGGCCCAGTTTTAGTTTGAAAACTCCGGACTGCGTTTTAGTGAGGACTGGCGAAAACGGAGACGCGCTAAAACGATGATGCAGACACCCATGTTCGCTTCCAGATTGGGTCTTATCAGCCACGACGTGTCCTTTCCTGATTCGTCATGCCCCTATCATTTGACCCTTTCCCAGACGAATATAAACGACATCAGCCTTGACTACCAGCGGTTAATTCAACATTAATAACGAATTACAAAAACTTACTTCCAGTAACAGTTCCACATGGTCATCGGTCCAAGCAGAGAAATCTCTGCTCTTAGTTTTCCTCATTGCTGTTCTTTGTTCGTAGTGTTTTCTGCAACTAAGCAACCAATGGCAGAGTAGACAGTCTGCTTCCTGTTTACACTGCAACAGGATATGCGTTTCCAGGCGTGTAGTATGGACGGAGATTATTTCTAAAACGGTGATAAAACGCTTGTGTGTATGGAGGTTGTTCACTCTGAATCGGAAGAGAAAAGGACAAAGAGTAGGAAAACTAACTGATTCCCTCCCAGCTGTAGGATTACTTTTTCTCATTGTAAATAGAGGGAAAGTAACAGAGGAATATTGTACATACTCATTTGTTGTGTTGCCAAAGCAGATCACTGGGTGGCAGCAACAATCAGAATGTTATGAAGGAGTATTTCTTGAGATGCCTTCAAAGCACGGCATGCAGCTCAATGTGTACAATGTGTATGTCAATTTGTTCCAATAGGAGTGCAGGAGCTTTTGCCAGATTGTCAGCCATCACCTATGACAGACTCCGGCCTCAGCTCCAGCTCTACTTCATCCAGTATAAGTCTTGGGGCAGGGGGGACTGCTCTCCCCCACCTCTCCCCCACACTCCTCAGTGAGGTAGATGTCACTGCTGAACAAGACGAGAAGGTCAAAGCTCTCATTGAGTTCATCACCTCAAGGTGAGAAGACCCCGTTTCATTACAATAAGTGTTTCCCAGAACAATACATTTACATTTACCCCAGCCACTACTTTTACTACTACTACTACTTGTGACTAACTAACTTTGCCTAATGTATGATCTCACCTGTTTAGTATGTATCAGTTTGAATCATATAGATGTATCAACATACTACCACCATGTTACTCATTCTGTTCAACCATTTGTTTTCACGCTTCCAGCGCTGTCTGAAAGGACCGGGTATTTTTTTACATTGCATGGGTTTGATTTTGGGGTTGGTGTCATATTGGCTCCTTTTGCCTGGTGTGGTAACATCAAACGATGTTTTGAGATGTGGTGTAATTTCATAGCTTTAACATGTCACATTGCCTGATGTGCGTTTGCTCCTGCCTTGTAGAAAGCGGGGCCCGCTCTGGAACCATGAGGATGTGTCGCCCAAGAACCCCAACATAAAGAGCGCAGACCAGCTGAGTGTTTTTGTCAGACACGTAGTGACGGTCTTCAAACATTCTCAGTCAGGTCTGTGTGGTTCATAACTTACTAATATTGCTGATTTCAGTTTGGGATACAGGTATGATGTGCATAGCTTTATCATATTTACCTGTATGTGTGTGTTTATCCCTTCAGGGTTCCAGCTCGAGGCATTGCTGAGTGAAGTAGCCCTACAAACAGCTCTGTCTTGCTCTTCTCGCCACTACGCTGGTCGCTCATTCCAGATTTTCAGGGCACTCAAGCAACCACTGACTCCTGCCTTACTGTCTGACATTCTCTCTCGGCTGGTAGAGACTGTAGGAGACCCAGGAGAGGAGGCTCAGGTCAGAACATAAAACAGTTAGTTGGTCTAATCACACAACACTATTGGTCACTGTACAGAAATACTGAATGTTCTTAACAATCATTTAGCTAGGGATGACTTTTGAACAAAGAGTGAAAGTCCGTTCATTTCATTTTTTTTCTAATCCCTACAGTATTGCTCAACCTGTTGGAAAAATGAGTCATGGTTGCATTTAGAGCACAGTTGTTCATATTTTCTGATATAGATAGATATGTTTGTTGGTGATGGCTGCAGTCTAAAACTGTGACAACCATTGTAAAGGTGGAATGGGTCCAGGAGAAAAATATTATATATTAGATCGTAAATAACCCACACCCACAGGAAGTACAATTGCTATGTAGATTAAATCATCATTATCTTTCTGACAGGCTGACCTCTGGTGTTTTTTCTCCTTAGGGCTTTGTCATTGAACTACTCTTGACACTGGAGTCAGGCATTGACACGCTAGCAGACACAGTCAAAAACTATGACCTCCTCACTGCCTTAGCACAGTAAGTCCTCCTACTCATAACCTCTTCATTTTACTATGTTTGACTCATCCTTATTGTCAATCACATACTACCTGACCTACATATTACAAAAGTCATTTACAAAATGATTTGTCGTCGTATTTACAGAACCTCTACCCGTGATCCCTTGTTGGGGCCTAAGTTTGCTGCCAACAGGAAAAGCACAGGCCAGCTGAACCTGAACAGTGGTCCGTTCCATAATGCCCATACTCGCAGCAACTCTCTTCGTGCCAGCCTGATTGGTGAACGAAAAGTTGACAGACGTAGGAGTAACACCCTAGACATAGCTGACCGACTTGGTGGTAGCCACGGAAACCTGGCGCGCACACGGAGCTTATCATCATTAGGTGGGGGAGGGGGTCCAGGAGGGGACGCCATCCCCCCCGTGGACCCCTCTAATCTGATGGCAACTGTGTTCTGGATCGCCGCCTCGTTGCTTGAGTCGGACTACGAGTTTGAGTATCTGCTGGCCCTGCGGCTACTTAACAAGCTGCTGGGCCAGCTGCCTCTGGATCGCTCAGACAGCAGAGAACGTCTGGAGAAGGTCCAGACCAAGCTGAAGTGGTACAGCTTCCCTGGCCTGCTGCAGCTCTTCCTGAAGGGCTTCACCTCTGCTTCTACTCAGGAGCTCACCATCCACCTGCTAAGCAAGCTCATCAGTGTCTCCAGACATACACTGGTAGACCCTTCACAAGTGGCAGGTAAGTGTGTAGGACTGAGAATATGCCTTGATCATAGATTTTATTTTTATTTGTTGTTTTTTAATAGATTTGTTTCCTTAATTTGAAACACATTTACTAACAAAGTTTATTGTAATTTGTTGGTCGGGAAAAGGCTGAAATCTGAATCTGAAATTTGATATAATAACCCCAATACCAGTGCAGTTGCACCGAAGCTTTTCTTGTTCTCTTCATTACATTTAATGCTTAGTTAAATGCTAACATTTCAATGGTGTCAGTAATTGCTTTAGACTTCTTTGCTAATTATGTTCCCCATCTTCCTGGAACATATCTGCAGGTTTTCCTTTGAATATCCTGTGCCTCCTACCACATCTCATCCAGCACTTTGACAGCCCCACTCCTTTCTGTAAGGAGACGGCTGATAAGATAGCCAAGTTGTGCGCAGATGAGAAGTCAGCCACACTCTCCAACCTGGCCCACATGATGAGCCTGTACAGCACACACAGCTATTCCCGCGACTGCACCAACTGGATCAACGTGGTCTGTCGCTATCTCCACGATGCCTTTGCTGAGATAACCTTGAACCTGGTCACTTACTTGGCTGAGGTACTTAAGTGGAAGATCAAACTTGTAGCTGTTAAGTCACATATGGTAAGAATAAACCAGTAATGTGTCCGTCTGTGTCTCTCTTAGCTGCTGGAGAAGGGCCTTCCCAGCATGCAGCAGTCCTTGCTGCAGATCATCTACAGCCTGCTGAGTCATATCGACCTATCAGCAGCCCCCGTCAAACAGTTCAACCTGGAGATCATGAAGATCATTGGCAAATATGTTCAGGTGAGCCTTTGCAACACTTCCTGTGTAGATTTGATAAAATATCACAATCACTGCTGTGCAAGGTTAGATTACTTATTACATTATTTTCTGCAAGTAGCAGTACCAGGAATCGAACCCGTGGTCTCTGCATTGGTGGGCGAGAACCTTTGCCATGCACCACTTGGATGCAGTTGTCCATATGTTTAATAATAATTATGTGTTTTTATTGGGCACAGCCTATTTTTACATACAGCCTGGTGTATGGGAATGCTGGGATAATCTGGTCTATAAATAGTAGCACAATTGAGAATAGGAAAGAATAACATCTCTTACAGGGTCATTGTTAAGAAGCCTTTTTGATGCAGCTACAGCTCTTTATGGAAGCCTTTTACCAGGCCTGACCCAGAGCACTATATGCTTCTCACTCACAGCTGCATCTGACATTATTGCCTTAGGCCAATTCTCTACTGGCTTACTACCAGTGTTGCCTTTTGTAGAAGGCATTGAGTTTGTGCGTATACAATGTAACGTCTGCATGTTCACTGGTGTGCACTGTGAGTTGTATTTATTTGGCATCCTTTTAAGGTTCCCTGACATTAACACAGGCCATACATTGTAGAAAATGGTACAGAATACAAATGGCGTCAGAGATTGAGTCTATAGCTGCTGTGGGTAAGGGATGGCTTGGCCTTCTGAGGGAAAATATGTCCATTCACATTCATACATTCTCCAGAAACACCTACACAGCCTGATATCTCACAATGGAGTCATTATATTTGTTTGTTTTTTACAGAGCCCACATTGGAAGGAGGCCCAAAACATTCTGAAGTTGGTGGTGTCTCGCTCAGCCAGTCTTGTAGTTCCAGATGATGTGCAGCGCTCTTATAGCACAGAATCTTGCGGCTCTCCAGAAATTGCCTTTACACGCATATTCAACAACTCTTCGAAGGAGCTGCCTGGCAAAACTCTGGACTTCCACTTTGACATCTCAGAGGTCAGTGTCCTCCCGCTCCAGTTTTTCCTCAGTACACTTACTTCAGTGTTTTCACTTTAAGGATATGCTCTGTAGTATTTTATTGCTAATTGACATTATTTGACTCTACAGACACCAATCATAGGGCATAAATATGGTGATCAGCGTACTGCAGCAGGCCGGAACGGAAAGCCGCAGGTGATTGCTGTAACCAGGAGTACCTCCTCCACATCATCCGGCTCCAACTCCAATGGTCTGGTGCCAGTAAGCTGGAAGAGGCCTCAACTCTCTCAGGTACCTAGTCAAACAGACACACGACAACACTGTGTACTAATTCAAACCAGGCAGCAGTAACCAGGTTTCCATCAAATGTAGCACAAATTTAAACAGAATTTTCAGAAAATCTGCAAAAGAAAATGGAAATTTCTGCGTGTCTCCAGCCACTACTATTAGGAGCCGGTTCATTGAGTTAAGCAGTAGATTGTGCTAATTCTCCAGTGCCAGGTGCCACCATTGCAGAAGAAGAGGTGCACGGCACAACAAGATGACGTGATTAAAACCTCAAATGGTGGAAAAGAAATGTAGAAAATATTATGGAAATGTGGCATTTGCGTTTTGTTTCATAAATTAATTTGAGGAACTGTTTATGTTGACAGCAACTTGACAGGTCTCAAACAGAGACAGAATTGGAACAAAATACTTAACACACAGTTTTCTTTTTACCAGAATATCTTGAGCTCTGTGTTTTGAATTCACCCAGACAGACACATTGATTTTAATAAATTCCTAACACGTCATCACATTAACAGCAATATAAATCAAACTATTTGCTAGTTCCATCTAGAATATCATGGAGCACACATGGTACTTGGTAATTGTTAATTGTTTTGTCCAGCGTGCAAACAAATGCGATAAATGCACCAAATGGTTAAGTAATGATAAATTATTGTGTCTCACTCTTAGTGTGCCCTATGTTGTACAATGTTGTACAGATAGTACACTCTTAAGACAAGTTTTCTCATCATGTTTATGTATTCTTGTTACAGAGAAGAACCAGAGAGAGGCTGATGAATGTCCTGTCTTTATGTGGCCCAGAGTCTGGCATTCCTAAAAACCCATCTGTAAGACTCCTCTCCTACTCTAAAGCCTCAGACAAGGTCTCTGTAAATTCCGTGTTAAGGATACTGCTGTTGTTACCTTATAGTCGTCATTGAGTTTGATTTTATTTTTGCTTGAATAGTTTTTTTGTGGACATACAACAATTGCATTTTACTATTTGACACAAACGGTCTCTTTCCTTCTTTTCTCTGCAGGTGGTATTCTCGTCCACTGAGGATCTGGACTCTACAGACCAGCAGACCATTCTTATACCCACAGTGGAGGAGGTGGTCAGAGAGGAGGAGGTGCAGGGAGAAGATACGGGCAGCGAGCAGCAGTTTGGCGTCTTCAAGGACTTTGACTTCTTAGATGTGGAGTTGGAGGATGCCGAGGTGAGAAATGACACACAAATTTGACACACACACAACAAGGCTTGTTAGTGTGTGTCAAAGTGACGTAGCCCTACATGTATGAAAAACTGTGGTAATTTTCTGATTATGAAAATATCATAAATTAAGGGAAATATGAAGGAGCAGTATAACTATTTGCATGAATCTTCTTTAGAAGATTTACTTTTCTTCCCTACTTTTGACCATACTGTATTTAGTTGTGTTGGTCCACATTAACAACATTAACGTCTTGTTTGTCAAACTTGCGTCTTATTTGTCCTGACTGCTGTAGTAAAAACATTTCTGTGTTTTGTAACTGTCTTAAGTCTACTAACACACTTATTCCTTCTCTTCTCTTGCCACAAGGAGTTGCAGGTAAGTCTGTGGGCCAGAAAGCTTTTTAGAGATGCCGCTCTCTGCAGTGCCCTGGTGTCTCTCTGTGTTGTCACCAAATACAGTGCTGCTCTTCGTCGTGAAATTGTGGCTACTGTGGTTGTGAACCCTTTACTTTTATAGTTTTAGAACATTGCATCATTTGCCATCCTCAAATGTGGAGAAAATTCATCTGACCCACTCATTCATGTTTTGTTTTTTTTCTAAGTAGTGGAATGTTAATTTACATTACGTGTTTGTCTTGTGCAGTGTTTCCTTGTTTTGTAAAATCTGCCCCAGACTTTTGAGTGCGCTGTGTCTCACTGCTGTTGTCTTGGTTGTCCTGCAGGGAGAGAGCATGGACAACTTCAACTGGGGGGTGCGTCGTCGCTCCCTGGAGAGCATGGACAAAGGGGACACGCCGTCTTTGCAGGAGTGCCAGTACGCAGGCAGCACGCCAAGCCTCAACCTCACCAACCACGAGGATACGGACGAATCGTCTGAGGAGGAGGTACTGAGCGCTAGCCAGATTCTCACCCGCTCTGGCCTTGTAAGTCTCACTCTAATCAGGGTCCCCCCACCCCACCCCATCCAACCCACCATGCTCCCCACACAGCCAGCTGGCATGGTGTGCGTGTGTGTGTGCGTACTGAGCTGGACCTGCTGCCAGTGTGTACAGGGGCTAGATGCTTGCTTCTTCGCTGGTGGTAGATGCCCCCTTCAAACCTTAGCCCAGTTCCTCCTCTTCTGACTGCTAGATTAATGCTATTGTCCTTTCTCAGATTTTTTTTTTTTTCCTGATAGGTAAGTACAGTTTAGGAAAATTCAAATAAATTAGTTCAATTCACATTGCCTCAAGATAACTCATTGATAATTGATGGGTTTATTAACAATGGGACAAGAGAAAATCTTTATTTTTATAATTGAATAAAATTCCTTAATTGTAATTCAGGTATAAAATTTGAAAAGTGTTAGAATTCAGAGTAACGGCATGTTCCTTTGCATATTTTTAACAGTTTGGCTGCTTATCTCTAACTCTTCTTTGCTTTGTTTTGCTAAGCTGCCAATAATAATGCCATTAATATAAATGCTTTACCCTCAGTCTAATGGGGATGTTTCCTTTCTCTCTTCTTCTGCTCCTCTTGATCTTGGTAGTGCACGGTGAGAGAATGAGCTTTTGCCTGTAGTGGATATTTGCCCCAAAAATGTTTGCAGTTATCCAGTATTACTCTGTGCCACTAGAAAAATGAGCATGCAGCATTTATGTGTTTTTAGACCGAATTTTGAAAGAGTTTAGTGTAATATATAATTACTATTATTGATGGTAGCATGATCTTACTTTTTGCCTGAAGCTATTTTAAAGTGCTAAATCAATTGAATGGAAGACTAAAATGACTAAATGACATGCTCTGCTTGATACAGAAACATGTGTAATGCGATGATTTTTGTTCAACTGCAAATAATAAGCAACACAAATCGTTGCTGTTAAAACCTTTTTGAAGCTGTAAACAGTGTAAAGACTTAGTGATGCAGTAACTCTACAAGATAACAAAGTGGCCAGTTGATTCTAAACTAATCATCAGCTCTAGTATACTTAAAAATAAGAGCTCATTGTATATTAAGATACCAAACTGAGCACATCATCACAGTAGGTTGTACCCCACAGTAAGGTCATATGGAGTGTCAACAATATATATAAAGGTTAAGTAAACGATCTGTTTGGCATGGCAGCAGAATGCTTTAAAAACACATACCATTTTAACATAATGTTGAAAAAAAGAAATTCTCCTGAAGTATGTTTTGTTTAGTCTCTGTGTTGATGTGTTAACATAGTGGCAGCCTTAGCCCTTAGTGTACTTTTAATAGAGGTTTGGATCAAACCAGAATCTGTATTGCGTTTATACTGTGTCTCAACAGAGAAGCTAACCAGTACTTTTGTTTTTCTTCTTCAGCTTAACAGTGACTCTGCTACCGACGATACCGCATCCAACCATGTGGACTCTTTGCAGCAGTCTCAAGAATCGTCCAGCAGTGCCCTGACTGAGGAGGCCACTGTCCTACCCTCTCTGCCCTCCCTTCCTCGACTGGATAGCCCCATTTCGGAGATGGCCCACTCAGACAGCACCAGCAGCCAGCTGCCTGAGGTGCGATCAATCGGGAGCAGCAATAAACTGTGGTGCTCGGGTGCTTTCTAGCTTGCCTTTTTTGGTTCTGTTCAGCCTTTATCTGCTTTTGCTGTGCTTCTTGGCTTGTCTGTCATTGAGGCAGAGGATCAGCTACCTTCAGGGAGTTTTGGATGGGGCAAAAGTGCTGATTCTATCACTGTGTCCGCCTGCTGCCGGGTGAAGACATTGTGTGCTGCTTTTGCTGCTTCTGACTCCCTCTACCAGCGCTTGCTTTGTTGCTTTGCTCTAGGTGTGGGTGCTGAATGCTAGCCCTTGCTCCTTTAATGGTATATGGGGTTAAAAGTTATGTGGTGGGGCTTGCTTGTTTGTGGAGGGGGCTTGCCTTGCTTGTGTGATTTGGGGAGAGATGAAAACAAAAGCTCACCTCAGGTTAGCTGTTACTGCTCATCTCCAAAAACACAGCAACTGACCATTCCAACTAAATCCTCCATTAAACACTTGTGAAATGGACACCAGCTCCTTTACCTTCAGCAGAAGCATGTGTGAGTATAAGTGCATTACAAGTGGTGTGTTAAAAAAAATGCAGTGAAGTGAAAACCAGTGGTGCTGTAGCCAAGTTTGCTACCATATTAACATACCATAGCCTTTCTATCTACTGCTACTGACATTTATCACTTATACTAACAATGGTGAGTACATGTCCTGATTTGCATTTGCACGTACAGTGTGGGAGTTTTGCAGAATTTAAGTCAAATGGCCCAATCTTTTACCTTCATTCATATATATATATATATATATATATATATATATATGAATGAATGAGAATAGTCCTAGCTCATACATATTTCTTGTAAGTAGGTATTCATACCCCTCAGTGATGGTGCTCTATACACAGAACTGAATGTAACTTTCTAGGAACTCGATCCAGCCAGTGGTCTCAATGTCATCCCAAGGACATCTCCACCATCACAGCCCCAGCTCTTAGTGTAATGAGCCCTAGATAAAACCATCAATAGTCTTACTCATTCCCTTCAGGATGGCCACGACCACTTCTAAAAGCTTTCTGTAATATAGCTGCTGTCTCTGTGATGTACTGGCCGCCTGCCACACTCAGCTTTCCCAATGCATTAGACTTTTAAATAAAAAAAACAAGACAGGAAAAAACAAGTGCTTTTAATTAGAACCCGTCCTCTGTCCCATCTCCCAACATGCCCCCCCTCCACGTACGTGCATTACATCAACATGTCTAATTTACATATGGAATTTATCTGGACTTTCCTGTGTCCGAGCCAGACACTGTAACTGGATTTTGTGCTAATTTAATCGGATTTAAATGCATTCAGTTGTGGATTATAAAATGGGAGCATCACTTAGTGTGTGCCCACTGTTGATTACCACTGTTTCGTGAATTTGTTATGTCGCTAATACAGTCCATCATTTATGTGTAGTTATGGAGTGCAGGTCATAAATCAGTCCATACAGATGTAACGTGCGTGAGAGCTTATACAGCACATCTCATTCATCTGCTGTCCTGTTAGCTCTCCCTCCCTGTCGTTTGTCCATGATACTAGTGTTTTATTAGCAATGAGGTTGAGTTTTTAATGGCATTTCAGTGATAAACTGATATTGGCTTCTGTTTATTGATTCTTGTCTTTTTCTTTCATTTCTCTTGAGAGACGTTAGCTTATGGAGTGACATAAAGAGCAATCTCCAAGGAAATGAACATCGTAAAAAGGCGCTGAATTAATTGTCCCTCCAGCATAATTGGAACTAATGTGTATTCTTAAGTATAGGCTATAGCAGTCTTAATTCAACCTATAATAGAGGTTCAGCAATGAATCTGTGTTCTGTAATTGATATTAAGAGCCGCTGTTGTCATGACAACCAGGCAATCGAACTGTTGAATAAAAGATAACTTGTACAATGTGTTTTTATGTGGTATCCTCTGCCAAACTGCACCTGAGCGCCCCCATCTGGCTTGTGTTACAGGATGCTGTAAGCATGACGGCAGCGGACGAGCTGAGCAGCAGTGTGAGTGAGGACACGGGGTTTTGCAGCGCCCCCCCTCTGCCCTCTGATACGCAGGAGCTGTGTGACCTCCCAAACTCGCAGGACCCTCAGGATGCTCAGGAACCCCAGGAGACCCAGGACCCTCAGGAAGACCTGGATCCAGCCCCCCCTCCCCCGCCGGCCATAGACACTCCACCGGGGTCCCTCTCTGAGGAGGAATCCCAAACAGTCCTGCCTCTATCTCTGCCCCTGCCCATGCCACCAGAGACGAAGCCAGATCCAGACCCAGACCCAGACAGCACCTGTGGCTCAGTGTGGGAGGAAGATGTGACACAGGCCCTGAAGGAGCTGGATGAGCGCTGTGAGGAGGAGGAGGCGGACTTCTCTAGCATGTCTAGGTAAGTGGACTGTTTTGGATCAAGACCACTCCATAAAAGTTATGCAGAGAATCAGAAAAGACACATGCCATGTCATGATTGCATGAATAAATCATGTTATATCTGTAACCTAAATGACTAATGAATCCTGGCATTTAGACTGCTGGGTTCTACCAAAAACAGATGTGAGCCTTTGAGGCATCATTCCATATGGCTTGAGTTGTATTGTTAACATTTTCTGTACTGTCAGTGATAAAAGGAACAGCTTTACATGCCTATGCTTTGAGCCAGTAGAAAAACCAAAGCAGGATATATGCACCCCCATTAACTTTAATTTCAAAAGGTTTACTTTGTAAAACAATTCAGATGCGGGGGAAAATGGCAAAGATCTCATAACATACTAGAGGTACTAGAAAACCATGAAGAGCGCCTTCACTAACATCAGAAGAATTTATTCAATTTTTATTGAATATAATATTAGGCTTCTTAATCACCGGGGAAAACGAGCAGTAGTGCTACATCACACAGCAAAGGCCACATATTTAATGAGTGAGGTAGTTGTTTTTGTCATCTAGTAACTTGGCAGCGGGATGAGATCTGTCGATTCAGCTCAACAAGTTCTTGATTGATTGTGATAGATTGATCACATCGTATGTTCGCTTTGTAGTAATTAATCAGAGCAGCACGTTTCAAACTTTACAAGGCGACACTGCTAACCAATTTTCTGGGTGCAATCCTGATTGGACCTGTCCATTTAAGAAAGCAATGTCTGTTATTTTTTTATTGAAACTACAATCTTTTATGTGATAATTTCCAATGTTTTTATTGTGATTTAAAAAGTCATATCAGTTGGTAAAACAATAGTTTGGGTATGGCTGCTTATGAAGGTATATGGATTATAACACCTGGCTAGACTATCTTCTGTGAGATGAAGACTTTTGAGATGGTATGATCGGTGATTTCTTCCCTGGCATGGCTCCCATGTGGGCCGGAACTATGAAGGCGAGCCAGGGTAGGCTGGCTCCAATCCACATTTAAACATCTCCTCTTCAAGGTGGGCCAATTCTGGCTGGAGGACAGTTGTAAAGTCAGTTCAAACACTGAAACAATATGAAGAATGCTGAACAAACACACGCAGTCACTCACTTAGCTTTGTACTCGCATACATCACTGTACTCAAGGTCTTTCACTTAGCTAAGCCATGCATGATTGATAGGCAAGTGTGTGAGTGGGGTGTACTCTGAGTGATTGTCTGAAAACAGCGGGTAACTAAACACTTTTTTCTGTGTATGAGGATTTATGTGAGTGGGAGAGAGCAAGATAAAAACAACTCGGCAACGTTCTACCTCTGAGGTTGGGAGCTGGCTCTGTTTTACAGAAGTGTGCGTGTGTGCGTGTGTGTGTGTAGAGATGCCCAGCTCCTATAGAGTTCTCTGCAGTCCTGTGTGGGATGGGAGTGCAGTGCGCTAGTGCTGTTAGCAGTTGCAGCACAGTCGAGCTGCAGACAAGGGGAGAGAGTAAGGGAAAGAGAAAAGGGAAGCGGTAGTTGGGGAGAGGATGAGGACAGAGACTGTGTCCGCTACAGCGCTTGGCAGCGCAGGCTTTAGATACTTATATTCTGTCTGCTTCTTCAGGCTGTTTGGTCCTACAGGCCTGTGAGTATCTGTGTGTGGGTGTGTGTGTGTGTGTGGGGGGGGTGTTTGCATGATGCTAAAATGCTAATGGCTCATGTGTTGTTATTATGCTACAGCACTGCAGTAGATTAGAGCTCTCAATATACTGCAGCAAAATCTGCAGTGAGGGAGGCAGAGATGCAGCGATGTGGGGTTGTTTACTTGCAGCGAGTGAGGATGAGCATGTGTGTGTGTGTTTACATTTGTCCTTCAGTAAAGACTGAGGGGAGTGTAGAACATGTCGGATTGTAGCTTATTGGCCCCCGTGTGTGTTTCAGTCAAGATGAAGGTGACGCAGACTGCTTCCCAGAGATTCAGGCCTCTCCACCCCCTTCGCCCTTCCTCTCTGCCATCCTGGCAGCATTCCAGCCGGTTGCCTATGACAATGAGGAAGATGCTTGGCGTTGCCATGTCAACCAGATGTTGTCAGATACAGATGGTTCCTCTGCTGTTTACACGTTCCACGTGTTCTCCCGACTCTTTCAGGTAAATGCCTTCTAAATGCTTCTTTTGAGGGTATTTATGCAGTTTTGGTTGGCAGGGTTGCACTTTATCTGTTGCATTGTTATTTACTAGTGAGGATTCTCATCAGGTCTTTTCTTTCTCTTTTTTTTTTATCCCACATCCTTGTTTAATACAGAGCATTCAGAGGAAATTTGGCTCCATTACACATTCATCTGTTCACTTTCTCGGGGAAAGGCTCCAGCGAATGGGTAATCAGTTCCTCAGCTCCCTGGAAGTCATGACGTCTTGCTCACAATGCCCCACTGTGCTGCTGGATGCAGAGACGGTGAGGCTGTTCTGCATGGTTGTCTGTAATAATTTTAATAAAACTGATAAAGCTATATTACAATAACGTTTTTGCAGTAACGTACCTATTTTTCAAAAATAGTGCTGCATGTTATGCATATTCCTTAATGTGTATGTGTGTCCTGCTGTAGATATTTTTGTGTCATGTACTGTGTTTGTATTGGGTGTTGTTGTGGGTTAATGTATGTGTTGTCCTGTCTTGCTGTTGTAGCTGGTCTCTTGTGGACTGTTGGAGACTCTGAAGTTTAGTGTGCTGGAGTTACAGGAACACCTGGACACCTACAACGCCAAGAGAGAAGCAGCAGAGCTTGTAAGTCCCCATGTATCTTCCACACTCACCATATGTGCTTTCCCATTCTCTTTGAACCTTTTTCCCTCAGGACACGTTGCCTCACATCCTCCGCGATTTCGTAGACCGTTACAACTGCAGTTTAAGTTGCTGTGTCAGGATATGTGCGTGTCTCCGAGGAACTGTCTCATAATGGCCTCTCATCTCAACGGAGATGGGCTTAAGAAGCATGTGTAGCTTGCCCTTTATCCCTATGCCATCACACCATGGAATGCCAAGAGGACATGGAGACAAATAGCTGATGCTGTACAAGATGAGCCCAAGTCTGTCTCATCAGCGGGGCAGACATTGAATGAGTGTTTGGTATGAGTAGATTTAGCTGCCGTTAGTGTCTGCATCACTAGTGACATCCCCTGCTGAGGGGATAAAAATAACTCTCAGCGCTCCTAAATCAGTTATAGAAAGCCAGGCAGGAGAAGCTGTGAGGGGTGGGAGGAGGAACGGAGGGGGAGGGGGATGAAAAGAAGAGATGAGATTGCAGAGGGTTCTGGGATGCAGGGGCACTAATTGAATGAGACGGCAATGGTCCCTGGAGGGCTAGATCCGATCTTGTGCTCTTGAACAGGCTTTCTTTAATTCGCTAAGTACAGCACACTTATTAAATCTCCTCCCTGACCAACCTTTTATTACATACGCACACAAATGTAGATGCAGACGTCCAAGGGAGAAAAAAAGCTCTTGTGTTGCCTCTGTTACAAATCTTCCTCTCCCTTCCCTAATCCTTGTTTTATGTTTTGTTTTGTTATTTTCTCCTGTCTTGTCTCTCACCCATTCTTGTCCTCCCAACCCTGTAGTGGCTGGAGAATTGCAGGAAAACATTTGGGGACAAAGACAGCAGCCAACGACCCAATACTCATGCACAGGTAGGAATGAGCACTTATTTGATGGCTGGGAATATGGCTTTTAGGAATCCAGTAGGAAAATTGTTAAAAACTGCAACTGAATGATTAATGGATTAATTTTTAACCAGTGAGGTCTCTGCATTAATTAAGGTCCAACTGAAATGAATGCATGTTTTTTTTTTTTTTTTTTTTTGTCTGCTACAGCATACCTACACTATGTGCTGTGTAAATCACATGTCCTGTGTTCTCCTTTAAGAAATATCAGAAACCAAAAGGGAGACCTTTATATTTAATATTTTTCATGATAACGCCCCCTAGTTTTGCATTTGATTGTCAGAATACTGTTAATTCTCTGTCTACATAGATGGATAACTTATTTCCATACAGCCAATCAAAGCAGTAACGCCAGCGTTCTGTCATAGGCAGATGGTCACACTGACAGCAGCCTGCTACACAACATAAGAGCCACAGACTTTGAACAACAACCACATTAGCTTTCCTGTTAAAGTCTCCCTCTTATCTAACTTACAAACATGAACACACATCCTGTCCTGCACCTTAGCTTGTTGAACGAGCGACCAAACAAACATTCACTGTGGAAAAGTGCACTGCTAACATCATTTTACAGGCTACATAACTAATTAGCTGCTCAGCTGCAGCATATTAAACAGCATGTAAACGTACCTGCAAATGTCACTTCCTTCCAGTTAGATGCTGGTGTGGTCCTTATTCTTCAGTACCACTAACAACATACTGTCTGTCCATGACATGTAGGCTACAGAACCAGTTTGTTTCCACTTTCTCTTGTTCCCCTGCCGGGGCTCAGCCTGCCAGCTGCTGTCAAACGCAGACACCGACACCTCCCTCCAGTCACTGAGAGGAACAGGAGTTTTTTTCTGATATTTTCCCAAAGACCTTTTTTTATTCCTTTATGATAACAAAAATATATCAACAATATAAGAAATGACATTATTTTTGTTTAAATTTGATTTCAGATGGACTTTTGAGGACAATCTTGTAGGATTTTTTTTTCTTTTATACAGCACATTTTATACAACTCTTCTACTTAAGATTTGTGAGAAATATTTGTTTCATACCATATTAATAATTAAAATATGTATATTACAGATATATATTTTTGGAGATAATTAAGTCAAACAGAAGAGAATTTCAAGACAGACATACAGGTTTTCCACCTTTAACTCGGTTGTCCTTAGTTGCGTGGAGTCTTTGCATGGTCTTCTCACTCCACATCCTAGAATTGTTGACATTTTGACTTGGCTTAACTTCTTGTACAGATATGTGGATTTCATGCTCACAGCTCAGTGCTGTCTTAGGTTAAAGCTGTTTTCACTTACAAGGGCGACACATTCAGAGGTCTTTTACTCCACTGTCCTTCGTCCTCCTGTAGCCTCTACCCTATCTTTTCTCTCCCTCATCATACATGCTCTCGGAATAAAGGTTTCAGTTACTGCTGAAGTGAGCTCGTATGTGTGTCGGCACTGAGCCCTCCCTGACCTGTGTGAAGGGAAGATGATAAACCACCGCTCCTTGCACGTCAGGTCACTGTGTCTCAGCTGCCATGTTAAAGCTCACTAATTCTTGGTCTTTCTCTCCTTCTGTTTTGTTTGTTGTTGTTTTTTTTGTGTGTGTGACCTGCTCACCTTCTTGCTTAGCAAATGGAAAATCTAGCAGTAAGTGGTTCTCATATTATAGACTCTTAATAATCATGACATCCGAACAAAACACTGATCATCTCATACCTGCGCTGTTGACAGCCTCAGACTGTGCTCTGCCACCACCCTCACCCACCTCTGTATCTCTGTCTCTGCCTTGATCGGTCATGTAACCCCGTTCAACTCTCCCATCCATCCACCCAATCATAATTTACTGTTATCCTGTATTATATGCTTCTTTTTTTTCTTTTTTTTTGCTGCTACATCCAGCTTGGGTAATCAAGGTCTTAACCACTTTGTACCGCACACTGATTCTGTTTACAGATAGATGAAGATGTCTAAACGTTGTTTACATTGTAGAGTTACCATTGATTTCAGAGGGGGTGCCTGTGTTGGTAGATGATGGGTGGAGAGATCATATTGTTGTCAGGATAAGATCACTTTCATTTTGCATGTGTATTGTTCCATTTCCATATCTGTTCAAATTACCTTTTTTTTTCTCCCTCCATGTTTTCCTGGATCAGGGTCTTAACTTATAGTAATTACCCACTTCTTTGGGTCATTCATCTAGTCGGCCATACTCACAGTGGCCGGTAGGGAGCGTCACAGGAGGTGGTGATGGATAGTTTTCAAATTGAGATCTCATGACTAATTCTACTAGTGGTAGACTCACCTCTTGTTCCATGGCCCAAACTGGATGGCATTTTGCTCTCGGCCATGTTAACCCTTTCACCTCCTCCCACGTCTCTAACCCAGGATACCCATTTGTCTAATCACATGATCATCAGAGTAATTTCAGTGCAGGTTAGACCATTACGCAGGCACGTGACTCTGTTAATGTCTCTGTCTCTGTAGGAGCTGGAGTTATGTCGCAGGCTCTATAAGTTGCACTTTCAGCTGCTGCTGCTCTTCCAGGCCTACTGTAAGCTCATCAGCAGGGTAGACACCATCAAGAGAGAGGCAGAGGTGAGACTAAAACCATCCTGGATTTGTTCTTCAAAATAAGACTGATTTGCATGGATACATGTGTTGTTTAGGTTTCTGACATACATTGAAATGATAAAACATGTCTAAAAAGCATATTGCATTTAGTTGGAATTTATCTTTGCCTTAGAAAGGCGCTGTGACAGCTTACATTTTTTCCATATGCAAGAACAAACTGCATTAAATTACATCATGCTGTAAGAGCACTGTTTTCCACAGATTGCTGTCTCGCTGTCTCTTTTTCTATAGTTGATTGACATAAAATTTTTAGTTTTTTAGTTAGTGTTTTTTTTTTTTTTTTAAATTAAAATAATATTGTACATAAATTAGCAGTACATTATATTGTAAAATACCGGCCATTGGTTCTTCTTTTAACTACAGAATAGTTAAAGCAATGTATTTCTGACTGCAGTCAATCCCTGCCTGCTCCATCTTGGGTGGCGCTTTAATTAGATTAAAGTAATGAAATTAAATAATTTCTCATATGGAGTGATGGGGTCAGCTATTCCAGTTAATATTTAGTTTATGAGGTTTATTTTGCTGACCCACCCAGGTAGAGTTTGCACATGTATGCTGGGGATATGCAGTGCTGGTGATATTAATGTTTTTAAATCTCTGTTTCTAAGGTGACCAACATGTCTGAGGAGCTCACTATCCTAGAGAGTTGTTTGAAGGAGGCAGAAACAGGAAATGATGGTCAGGAGGATGTGTGCATGTCAGACACTGCTCAGACCAACACAGAGACGGCCATCCAGTCACTGATTGAAACTCTGAGAGCCAGAGACTTCAGCTCTGCCATCACACAGGTCAAAGTCTTTAGGTAAGATGAACATTATAATTATGTGCTAATATGACAGGTTGAAAAATTGATTAAGTCAACTGACCAAAAAAAAACCTAATCAAAGACAATTTAATAAGTGGTAATCATTTTTCCAAGTCATGGTGCCAGAAAGTTGCTGTTTACAGCTTTTTAAATGTGATTGCTCTCATTGCAATTTCATTATACTCTTGCAATTTGAAATCATTTGGGTTTTTAATAGGTTAAACAATGAAATGTTAGACTAATTAATCATGCAAATAATCATTAGTTGCAACAATAAAATGCATTGCTATGTTAGCTTCCCATCACATTGCCTTGTAGAGTTGAAAACACACTTTTAGTGAAGTCTTCACAAGCAGAAGAGCTGGCAGCATCCTTTTGATGTCACTAGGCAACTCCATCATCAGTTGCTGTCAATCACCTACTATAGCTAGCCTAACTTATACCATTCAGTCGCAATGCTCTTAAGTCTGATGCAGTTTATTGATATACTGATGGTAAAATTCGCTTGAACAACCGCTACCAATTTTTCCTCAAGATCCAAAAGCTTCAATGAAGTAGGTGTATATCTGCTCAGACCTGAAAATGTTTAAAATGGGGTCCTCAGCATTTCACCAAAAACTGCAAAGCACACTATGCAAATATACAACAAGGAAAGCACAATAAAAACAGTTCGAAAAATGTTCATCACACCTCTAGAAACGTGTTCTGAACTTTTGTTCAAAATCTTCTTGGCATGTATTCCCCCACCCCAACCCTCCTTTATCTACAGGTCTTTGTGGCCCAACGACATCTTTGGCAATGAGACAGACAATGCAGTCCAGACCCTTCTGCACATCTACTTCCGTCACCAGACGTTGGGCCAGACGGGCTGCTTAGCGGTGGTGGGCCCCAGCAGGGACCTGTCTCAGGCTAGCACCCGTCTAATGGAGCTCAACCTGCAGATCCGTGAGGCTCTGAGTCAGGCGCAGGCCTGCCAGCCCCACACCACCATGGTCAGCACTGGACTGTGAACCTGTGGTGCTGCAGGCCTGGACTAGACTGAACAAAAATACACCCCCCCCTGCTCTACACAGACCTCACCTCAGCAGTAGAGAGAGGGTAGACAGTGAGGGGCTTCAGAGGAGGACGAGAGAGACTCCACCTATAAAGGGCTAAAGGATGTGTGGGAATAACTGACTCTTAATATATATTATTACATGTATGAATGCTTAAAGCTAACATCTTTTCCCAGACTAAGCCAACTTGCAAAATTCAGTTGCAATAAGTCATGTGGTGGTGTGCCTGGGAGAGAATAAGAGAGGACCCAGTGGGATGATAACTTTTTTCTCTTTTTGTTTTTTTGTTTTTTTTGTTTTTTCTTTTCTTTTTGCTGGGTCTGACCTGATGGGCCTATCGTTACCTACCGGTGGCCTCCTCGGGGCCTGGGCTGGAAGATGGTATTGAAGCATGCAAGACAGTCCAGAGGAGGTGTCGTATGTGTGAGGACACACTGTCAAGATTCATAAGCAAACAGAAAAATCTTGTTTAAAAAAAAAAAAGTTTTCAAAAGCATGCTTGAAAGAGAAGAGCACTGCAAGAATATTTTTTTGAGAAATGTATTTTTTATTAGAGCTAACATCCTAGGTTGTAAATGTTAGGATATTTAACATGTAATTGTAACCCTGTGGGAAATGTTTGCCTTCAGGGAGTGTAAAAAGAGAAATATATGTTTATTGATCTGCTTTGGGAGGAGAGTCCCCTTCAACAGGTCTTCACGCAAAACTCACTCTTTAACCAAATAAGTAGCTGCCTTTAGAGACTCTTGACTGTGTGATATATATATTGGATATTCTGGTATACGCTCACACACAAATGCATATAATTGCACACAAGTGCAGACTGGCTACAACTCATTATGGAAACATAACTTATTTTACTCTGTATATATTTTAGAAAATGTATAGTGTAAAACCAGTATTTTTCCCTTGTACTTTTGTGTAATGCACTGTTCATCCGAATAGGATGTATGTATAAAGCTAATGTGATGAGAGAAAGCCAAGACCAGATTTAAGTCATTAATGATCCGCTCCACCTTTGTCATCCAATCACACAATTATTCCCAAAGGCTGCCTTGGTTGTTGGTTGTTGTCTTGCAAAAAAGGGTCAGGGCTCATTTGGGACTAGCCACCTGTCTGCCTTTGACGGTGAGGGCATGGGAGATCTGATGTAGCCTCCATCTCCTGTTGGACCACACCGACCCAGCCAAGTCATATGCATTCCTTCTCTCCACTGTGATCTTTTTGTTAGCACGTCACCCCCAGCATAGGCTCTGCTCAAAGAAAAATGAAAGGGAGACTGAGGTTTGCGTTTGTCCATGTAGGTTGATCACGTTGCAAAGCAGCGCTCAGCCGCCGCTACCTTTTGATCCCGTTTTCCGCGGGGAAATGGCTTTTCAATCGAAGCTGCGCTATGCTTTCAGAATGGCCCTACTTGCTGCTGTGACTGCAGGACATTATCTGAATGCTTTCTGGAAATCTTGTCATGGCACATTGTAACAGTCACTGTACTCATTCCTCAGAGAGCTTTTTTTCCCCTGCTTGTCTGGTACATTTGAATGCTGTTCTTAATTATTTAATGAATATATTATTTACCTGGAAGATGTTTTAATGTAGAGGTGCAGTATACTTTTTTTTTTCTTATTCACTCACATACCAGCCTTCTCTCTGGATAAATAAAAACCTAATCATACAGTACAAGCTTGGTCTTTAGTTATTAAAATTGTGGAAACATGACACTTACACTTCCTGATGCTGACTCATGTTTGTGCACAGAGTAATGGAATTCCAATAAGTTTAAATAGGATTTAGATTTAAAGTATAGTTAAATGAGAAAGCTCTAGTATTTAGACCAGCAGAAACATGAATTCTGTTGTCATATTCTGTAGTTTTTAAGGATCCACTTGGCCCCCAGCACAGTCTTAAATCTTGAGCATCTTCATCTGCTGTTAATCGTCAACTTTCACGGGGCTACATTATGCATAACTTTCCGAGGTAACATCTTACACAATTAAGACTTCAAGTCACTTTAAGCATGACATAGTACAGGCGCATCTCAATGAATTAGAATATCGTGGAAAAGTTAATTTATTTCAGTAAATTAAATTCAGAAAGTGAAACTCATAGATTCATTACACACTGAAATATTTCAAGCCTTTATTTCCTTTAATTTTGATGATTATGGCTTACAGCTAATAAAAACCCAAAATTCAGTATCACAGAAAATTAGAATAGTACATAAGACCAATAAAAAGGATTTTTCATACAGAAATGTCAGCCTACTGAAAAGTATGTTCATGTATATGCACTCAATACTTGGTCGAGGCTCCTTTTGCATGAATTACTGCATCAATGTGGCGTGGCATGGAGGCGATCAGCCTGTGGCACTGCTAAGGTGTTATGGAAGGCCAGGTTGCTTTGATAGCGGCCTTCAGCTCGTCTGCATTGTTGGGTCTGGTTGCTCTCATCTACCTCTTGACAATACCCCATAGATTCTCTACGGGGTTCAGGTCAGGCGAGTTTGCTGGCCAATCAAGCACAGTAATACCATGGTCATTGAACCAGGTATTGGTACTTTTGGCAGTGTGGGCAGGTGCCAAGTCCTGCTGGAAAATGAAATCAGCATCTCCATAAAGTTTGTCAGCAGAAGGAAGCATGAAGTGCTCTAAAATGTCCCGGTAGACAGCTGCATTTACTTTGGACTTGATAAAACACAGTGGACCAACACCAGCAGATGACATGGCTCCCCAAATCATCACTGACTGTAGAAACTTCACACTGGACTTCAGGCAACTTGGATTCTGTGCCTCTCCACTCTTCCTCCAGACTCTGGGACCTTGATTTCCAAATGAAATGCAAAATTTACTTTGGACCATTGAGCAACTGTCCAGTTCTTTTTCTCCTTAGCCGAGGTAAGACGCTTCCGACATCGTCTCTGGTTCAGGAGTGGCTTGACATGAGGAATGCAACAGTTGTAGCCCATGTCCTGAATATGTCTGTGCGTGGTGGCTCTTGAGGCATTGACTCCAGCCTCAGTCCACTCCTTGTGAATCTCCCCCAAATTCTTGAATGGCCTTTGCTTCACAATCCTCTCAAGGCTGCGGTTATCCCCGTTGCTTGTGCGCCTTTTTCTACCACACTTTCCTTCCACTCAACTTTCTATGAATATGCTTGGATACAGGACTCTGAACAGCCAGCTTCTTTAGCAATGACCTTTTGTGGCTTACCCTCCTTGTAGAGTGTGTCAATGACTGTCTTCTGGACAACTGTCAAGTCAGCAGTCTTCCCCATGATTGTGTAGCCTACTGAACCAGACTGACCATTTAAAGGCTCAGGAAACCTTTGCAGATGTTGAGTTAATTAGCTGATTAGAGTGTGATACCGTGAGTCTACAATATTCTGATACTGAATTTTGGGTTTTCATTAGCTGTAAGCCATAATCAAAATTAAAGGAAATAAAGGCTTGAAATGTTTTACTCTAATGAATCCAAGTTTCACTTTCTGAATTGAATTACTAAAATAAATGAACTTTACATGATATTCTAATTCACTGAGATGCGCCTGTATTTCAGCTGCCTTGCCTCCATTTCAACTGACGAGACACACCAGTAAACAGTTGTTTGCGTGAAAATAATGCTTCAGGACAGTGCACAGTAGCCATTTATTACATTGTAAAGTGTTTGGTGATTACCATTAATTTCATCAACACAAAAGGCTGAAATTAAGTTTTGAGTCATCAAATACATTTTGCATCCAAGATGCCAAATACAGTGGCATTGGGTTGAAGATGCCCCCCCATGGGACTTGTACTGATGTGTTACAGGGCAAAGTTCAGTTGAGATGCTTCCTAGATGATGTATTTGAAGCTGAAAGTGCTGTCACAGGAGAGCCGCTTGCCTTTGCATCTGCCGCACAAGTCCTGTCTGTGGGGCCGTTTGGGGTCAACGTGGCGTTGCGTTATTGCACAGGAACAGCGTGCTTTGTTGCAAATCTGGAAAAAAGAAAGGAGGGGGGTTTGGGTTTAGTAGTGACACATGGGATATTTTAATTTACAGAGCACGTTGGAAAAGGGCTTACGTGACATGTGATGTCCTCAACACGGTATGGGTTGAACTCCTTTTGGCATTTCCTACAGTACTGTTTGAAGTAAACCTGAAACACACCGTACTTCAATTAGGGCAAGTGTCTCATACTGTGGCTCTGAAATGTTATGCCATGGCCCATTCAAAGTATATACACAATTTAACAGCAGGACCCCCATCTGAGAACTAGATGATTAGGTACAAAAGGGGACACTAGTTTCTTCTAAAGATAAACACTCAGGAGTTATTGCTGTAAAATTCACTGCTACAGCTGTCCAGGCTTCAGATGAAATAGCAGGTAGCTCCTCATATTGCAATTATTGGCAGATTACTAGGCTGAACTTCGGTTACCTTAAAAAAAACAAACAGAAAATAAAGTGCTCACCTTGTTGGTGCCCTGAACACACCAAACATAGGCACTCTCCCATCGCAGATTGCATTCTCTGCAGTGATAATATCCGTACTTCTGTTCCAGAAACTGATGGACAAAAGGCAGGTCAGTGGGTCTGTTCACCCTCTCCTCAGTTTCAGTGGACTGATCTTGTTAAACAATTTAAGCTCTGTTCATCTTTACCGTCCTCACAAAGCTTGCACTAGCCAGAGGTCAACATTATCCTGATGATGTAGCCGAGCTTTGTTGTCCAACTTCTTAAGTTCTCATTTAGGTCATTTTGCACAGTAAAGTCAGTGCTTACAAATGCAGATGTAAACCAAAGACAAGATTAATTCATAATCTCAGGTGACACTTCCTGAAGCCCTTTATATCCTAGTGAGTTTTATTTGAAGGCAAAGTTTACATATCAGGAGACTGTCCGTATCCCAGTAAATTCTCCATAACTCTGGAGTTGAATTATTCACTGTGGAGCCGCTTCAGAACTCTGAACAACATCTGAGGAGTGATTTCAAATTTGAAGCAACCAAGTTACCATATATTGAATGAACAACAAACTCATTTAGGATGGCATTTCCCTTTTGAATATTTAATACCCAACATGATTTGCTTATTACTGTTGAGGAGATAACAGCTTTGAAACAGTAAGTCAGTTTTGGCGGTTGAAATGAACCCAACTGGGTAGCTCACTTTCTGGGGGACATTTATATGTAGTGTTGCTTTTACGTTTTATCGTGAGGGTTGTTTGTTTATTTTTCATTTTTAAATAATATTTCAGCAAGTAGAAAAGCAGAAAAGGCCATGCTGCCATTAGTGAAGAAAAGTTATGCAGTTAGTATGACGACACAATCAGCATAAAGGCTACCTGTGGTTTACAACTTTTCATGTGGGTGGTGCAGAAGCAGTAAAGGGTTCTTTTTCAAACTTGAAACAAATGTCATTAAACTAACGGTAACAGACCGTGAGGTGTGTAAATCATTAAAGGGGGTCAGATAACACCCACCTCCCCACCCCGCGCGTGATTTGACTCACCTGGAACCGCACACGCGCCTTGCTCTTTGTCCCCTCTGTAGTTGGCTGCACGTCTTCACCCTTCACCTGTTGTTCGGACTTGGGTTTTTTGCGCTGCTCTGGAAGCTTTGCGGCCTTTCCATCCTCACTAGCCTGGTTATCTTCGCTCTTCCTCTCGTCCTCGGGCGGGTCACCGGGCTGCTCTCCGGTGTGCGCCTCACCGCAGGAGGCTTCCTTATTGTCGTCGTCGTCGTCGACTAGGAAGGAGGTAACGCTTCTGTAGGTGATAGGCGAGTACACGGCGAGGTTGCGGGGGTAACGCACGCCGCCCGTTGCCTTGGGGCTGCTACCGCTGCCGGGCGTCGCCTGCTCCTGCCTCCGGCGCCGCTTCACGACCAGGAGGGTCCGCGGGCCGATGGAGCACTGCACCGAGGCGTCTCTCTTCGGGTTGACCTGCACCGCCACATCTTTAGTGTTCGCCTTCCTGAGCCTCGGGGTGAGTTTTGGATTGATTTGAGATAAGATGGACTTCAGCTGGGCGCGCTGGTGGTTGTTGAAGGCATCCGAAGTGTCTCCATAATGGGAGAGGTAACTTTTATATTTCCACCCCGCGTCTTTAGGCCTGTGGTATCTGCCCGTGTAAGGGTTGTAAGATGAATAGAAATAGCTGTCGACTGGCTCGTCACCATACGTTGCCATTTTGTTCAACCAACCACAGCTGGTAGATGTAGCTATTTAAATAGATTGGGCAACATGAGCTTTCCATTAGGCCTAATTATGGTCAGGTGTGGGACTGGTTTCCCTTTCTCGCCCCAAAAACAGCAGACACGTGACGAGGGTGTACAAGTTTTAGTTTTGTTTCTATACACATTTATTTTCTTGACACAGTTGCTTATAATATACACATATTGTACATTTTGTTCAGACTGTTAGTTCTGTCTCTGGAGCACAGACACTGGAGCGGCACTGCAATGAATAACTGATGTTTGTCACGTCTTTTTAATCTCCCTCTCTCTTAAACACACAGTTTTAAAGCGCTGTTCACTTTGTGAAACTAAATGCTGTTTTGCTTTGATGGTGTGATTTACTGTTTAATGTTACTTTTCACAGATTGAAGTTAAGCTTAGCTGATGAAAATTGCTTTACAGATAACAGCAATGTTTTAAAACATGATGTTTTTACATCCCATAGACATAAAATGGGCATCAGCTTTAATGAATGAAGCTTATGACATGAAGCACCTTTTTTCAGCAGTCAGGTCAGTGATAAACATTATGGATTTCCCTGCATAGTCTCCCTGTTTCCCAGGTTTCTGAATGATGAATCCACTTGCAGGTATTATTCTGCTCCTCTACATCTGTAGTAGGGAAGTGATTTTTAAGATTTGCACATTAAACAGGAGTTGGATCAGGGGGACAGGGGTCCAACATGATGGTGTTTGGGTCACTCACTGTCACGGCACCATAAGATGAGTCAATATCCTCATCCTGAAACCTTTGATATGTTATATCCGTGTCCTCGCTGTCCCCCATGGGGTCTGGTTTGTGCAGGACCTTCTCCCTGTACATCCTGTAGGCCAGGATGAAAACGCCAGCCTCGGCTGCTTGGAACAGGGCGTACAGCAGAGGGAACATGTATATCCCTCCCATCAGTTGAGGGGGGAAGGCCAGCTTCAGGATGGCAGTGCACAGCTGCACATTCTGGCATCCTGTCTCCAGAGAGACTGACCTGCAGCAGTTGGGCGGCAGGTCAAAGAGCACGGCCAAGCCGTAGCCTGCAGCGTAGCCACACAGGGGCATCAGGATAGCCACCACATAGACAGAGGGCGGGATGGTGGACAGGAGCTCCGGCCCCAGCATCGCTCCAGTGAGGATGAACAGCATCACAAGGGTGATCAGCAGAGACCACAGAGATGCCTGGAAAGACACAATATTTCAGGATGAGGGTGATGTTCTGTACATATGGCAGCTATTTCATGTCTGCCATCCTGGAAGAGGAATCCTCCTGTCCTACTTTTTTCCTGTTAAAGGGTCTTTGGTTTCCTCATCTGAACTGAGGGTCTGAGGCATCTCTGCTGCCTCGCGTTACTATTGTGCCTGGTGTGGCCCTCCCTCATGTGAGGCGCTTATCAGAAATGGGAGGGAGGAGCTCTTCCTGACACAGTGCCTCTGATGTCACTGTTCCTGCGGTCAGCATCCCCCTCCACTAATGACAGGCAAGGGAAATTACGCAGTGCGCCTTTGCGCAAAGGTGCTCCCTAACCAAAAGTACTCAGGGTCTAAATTACACATAATTTAGTTATTTAACCGATTCAACTTGTTCATGAGAAATTTCTCTTAAATTACCTTTAAAACAATGTCGGCCACACGCGTGTAGCGGTACCTCAGCATAACTCCTAAACCAATGGGGATGAGAGTGCTGCACAGGGTCAGGATGATGGCCCCGAAGGGCATGAGGTTGACCACAGGTGTGTTGATCCAGGCCCGGCTGTAGATCCACAAACACAGCGGCATCAGCACGAGCGCCAGCAGAGTGGAAGATATGGTCATGATGATGCTGAGGAGAGGAGAGCAAAGACGCACCGTTATAGCACTATAGAATGAATGTGGTCGTTGGTCACAGTGTTGTATCATTTGACAAAAATGTTTAATTCACTTTAGGAAAGCATTTAGAACTTTAGAGTCATGCGTAAAGCTTACCAAAGACCCCGTTATTTCAGTGCGTAATTTGTTGAATAATACGCGCAAAACATAGTTCAGCCTTGTGAAATCGTTTTACACGTTCACTTGATAACTCACTACATGTTGTTTTTCTAGATGAGTACAGTATATCTACCTTAGATTCATCTCCCCGTGCACCAGCAGAGACATGATATTTGATAAGTTTCCTCCCGGGCAGCAGCCACAGAGGAGAACAGCCATCGCTGCCACATCTTCCAGAGAGAAGGCTAAAGCCAACAGAAAGGCCACCAAGGGCATGATAACAAACTGACACACCAGTGCCAGCATCACCCCGATGGGTCTGCGGATATGTTCTCCAAGCTGGCTAACGTCCACCGTGCAGCCCAGCCCCAGCATAGTGAAGCAGAGAACAAGTCCCACAAATACATTGATTCCGTGATTGAGCGGGGAATCCCAAAAGGCAGGCATCAGGTGAGAGGATTCCGTCGGCGGAGCGGCCATAAACTCCGCTCCATCGGCAATCCTGAATGTGCTGCCTTCAAGGAAAACGGCACTACTGGCCACCAGTCCAGCCATGGCAGTGTCCTCTGGAAAATCCACAACTTGCTTCAAAGTGTCCGACATGAGAAAATCTGTCAAGCCAGCATTTTGTGCGTCGCCACCCAACAGGCTGGAGTTCTTCATGGCGCAACAGGAGGACAGAGGCTCGGCACAGTCGGTGTTCGTGCGTAAAATGATTCCCCTAGTGGCGCACTGTCACTAATAAGAAACTGCGGAGGATCCAGTGGTCGGAGGATGTGATTGTGCCATGGCACTGACGGTCTTAAAGCGACTCACTGAGTCAGGCTGGTGCCACGGATTGGCTCCGCTTCTCAAGCTTCAGCGAGAGTGGTTGGGCCAATCAATAACGCCCAGGCTGCCCTTTTATACTGCGTTCCGCTCCGTATAAAGGAGAAAGGTCCCCAAAATATCAATCTAATTATTACATATTGACAGTTTTCCATTTGGGAAATTACACCCAGCCCAGCAGAGGCTGTTATGTCTCTCATATGTTCTGTAGAATTATAAAAGCCATCATTTAGACACATGCAATATGAAGCCGTAGTGAAGACAGCTGTTTGTCGAGGTTGAGTAAGCACAGCCTACATGAATGAAAATTGTGCGGATCTTTATACTGAAAATCTGCCTGCACGTTTCTTTTGTTGGTGCTGCTGTTTCTTGAAGTGTGCGCATTACGCGCGAGTCCGCATCTCAAACTTTGTGGTGCGCAGGTCTCATGTTTGGTTTAATAGATGGTTATTAATGTGAGGTATTAATATAATGTTATAGCTCAACAGTAAATATTATTAAGCTGTCAGCGTGAGATCAACTGAATCAGTCACTGCTGCTGGAATTAGACAAAGTGCTATAGGTCACTGCGGATTTACCTGAAAATGATGACTTAAGTAAAAGAAGCAAATGTATCATATCTTATGATAAACGTAATGACAGCTGACATAATGAAAAGTACAATATTTCCATCAGAAAGGTTGTGGAGGAAATATATCAAATTTCAGCAAATAGAAATACCTAACTAAAGTCAGTGACTTAAAACTTGTACATACATCAAATATAGTATTTAG
Source organism: Macquaria australasica (assembly GCA_005408345.1). Lineage (NCBI taxonomy): Eukaryota > Metazoa > Chordata > Actinopteri > Centrarchiformes > Percichthyidae > Macquaria > Macquaria australasica. The sequence continues at coordinate 26,462 of SEMN01001214.1, read as the reverse complement.
TTACTTTACACCCCTGCAGTTAACCCTTAGATGCAGAACTGATCCTGCTGTAGTCCAACAGACCACAGCTTCTTTTTGATGCACTTTCTATTTAACAATCTGTTTTAAACTTGCAGTCCTTCAGTTTAAATATCCTGTGATTTTATCCCGTGTAACATATTTGTAAAATGTTGTAGTCTGCTGCTGTTGGCTTCACACAATAATGCATCATATTCAGTACAGTATTAACTCGCCTGTGTTAAGGAACCTTGTTGTTTGGGGTTTTGACTTGACCATATCTACTGTATCTGTAGCCCACAGAATAGGATCCTCTGAGTGAAACTCCTGTACATGAAGCCGTGGTGCCACACAGAAGCAGAGTGTCCAGAGAAAATAGATTCACTGACGTCACGTGTCTTCAGGGCACTGAGGGTGGAGTGGGACGGGACAGTTTGCACCAGTCAGTGACTCAGGCTTTCATTTGTCTCCTCCCCTTCCCGGAGACGCACGGTGTCCCCCATTAACCAACGGGTGACTCCAGGTACGTAATAGCTATCTGTGTACAGAATACATAATGCGTCGCCTACCCAGGTTGAAGTTCGTAATTCTGCAAGCATTTCATTACTAAACAAAAAAACAAAACAAAAAAAAAACAGTTTGAAAGTCCCAGTACGGATTGTAATATTGTCCTGTCATGTATATCATGTGTATAAAGTATCTGCTTTAGTCTGAAGCCATTCAGCCACATATGGAACTCTAACTGCTTTTTACAGTCGTCTAAGTGAAAGACAGGCAGACAAGAGAGTTTCCGTTTATCTATACAGTAGTTTGATTAATCAAACCTATAAATAAGGCTGATTTATAAGTTCATTAAGAACAAAAATTATTGAGTGAGCACAAAGGAATTTTGAACATATCTTTCTAAAAGTGAATATTAGAGCACACACAGATCAATACCTTCAGAACAGGTTTTGAAAGTGTAGAATCGTCCACAACACAAATGTCTCATGAGTGACCAGTGGAGCTTCCTCTTCTGTGCACTTTTTGGATTTGACCTAGAAGTGTCATCGCCTTTTATGTAGCGCCAGGTTTCCTATAGTGTTGTCATTTATCTAGAGACATAAGTGAAAAATAATTGACCCGAACAGATAAAAAATGGTTCATGTTGATGCACCCTTTCGTGTTTTCAAGTGCTTAGTTTCTGCAAAAATGCTTGAAAAAAACAGTTAGGTCATAGTTTGAGCCCAGTGTATATAAAGTCAGGATTCTGCACTTAAATGAGAATGATTCCAGCTTGAATTTGCTTTGCAGTCCCTCAGTTTTTTTGTTGTTGTTGTTTTTTCATTGTACAGTATGTACTGATGGCTTTTGTTGTCTGAAAGTAATCCAAACCTTTTTTTGTTCTTCAATATGCAGAGGATCCAAACAGAGAACAGGTTTTCAGCTTTTATTTGAAATGTGAATTTGCACAGGGAAACTGAATGTCATGTTTGTGGATATAAAAAAAAGTTCAATAACAAAAACGTTCACACAAAAGGTGTGGTATGTCTTTTTGCAACATTCTTTCTAGCTTCCCACTGAATCTGAGCTTTGACAGAGGCACCTCTCTCTTTAATAAATAGTTTCATTTACAGAAGGAGTAATTAGTTATAAATATGAAGGCGCATTTTAAACATTTTTTAAAGCAATTATAAATGTATTTGATTTAATTACAAAAAACAAACAGGCAAGCAAATCAAACAAGCAGAGATGCAAAATTGCAAATAATATTGGCAAAACCAGAATTGGCACAAAATGATAAATGAACAAACAAAACATGATGTTCAAACTCAAGTGAAACTTTAAATTATAGGCACTAGTTTCATTACACCCACCACACCAAAGACCAGAACAGCTTCCCTAACACTGGCACACCTTTTGATTCATTTTCATAGCACAAGAGGTAAAAGCCAGCAAAACTTATTCAACTTGTCATCGTATTCAAGACATTTTTCCTTTTTTTTCATGGCATGAATGATATACACTGACAGAAATCTGTCGTGGGAATTTAATAAACCACAGCAATGTTTTCTTGGTTTCATTGGCTGAATGGGTGAAAGGGGACAAAATCTGTTTGTGAGCTAAGGTTTCTATTTCAATATAGTTTGTTTCAGACATCAGATATAACTCAGACATAATGTCAACCTGCTCTTAAACTGTCCAACCTCAGCACTTCAATGAAAAAGTATAATCTTGGCAAACTGTCGTAACAAATCAGAACTGAGGCTTTGGCCGAGGGGTCATCAATCACCCGGGTTTCTCACAAGTCCTGATTTGACACAAACAAAATAAAATGCTTTGGAGAGTTAGCTTGCAGTTGAGGTTCTAAATGTACATTTGAAACAATTGAAATCTTAAAAACAAAATACTGATATGGATGTTTGGACATACATTTCTTAAATAATTTGAATAAATAATTTCCAAAACAAACTTGTGCATACATTCTGGGTGATTTTACGAGAGGAAAGATTCTTAAATGTCATACCCACACAGAGGTGCTTTCACTGTTGCAAGACATCAACAATTCTCTAACATTACGGGACATTTCACCTGCACAGCATCATCATAGAGATCGCTCACCAACATCTGTAAAACACAGAGCATAAAGAGAGAAATGCGTGGAAACATTTCAACCTGAGGGAGGTGAAAAAAGAACAGGGGAGAGGAGCAGGGGGAAAGCTGGGCAATGAAGTGATGTGGGCTGTCTGACAGATGTCTGCAGTCAAACCAAGGCAGGTGATGTGTCCTCTGCTGGCGGAGCTGGAGTCGGGCTGGTTTCTTTGGCATTTTCTGGGCTGTCTGCACTACATGCCTGACCCCTCCAGAGCCAGACCCCACAGAGAAACACGATGGGAGGTCCTCTTTGACGCCATGTGGACACTATCCTCTCCTTTTTAAAATTCTCAATTCTATATATTTTTTGGGACATAGTCTCTCTCTCTCTTCACTGTAAAAGGTATCTAGGTAGATAAAGTGCCATGTTGTACTGTCTGCCTCCTTGTGTTGATCGTTTGATTGGAGAGCCCCCTGCTGGCCCATTTCAGTAACAACCTTCTCTCCAGTTGTCACCTGCGCCGCCGTACGTCCGAGGAGCAGGAAGAGATCTGAGAAGGAGATGAGGAAGAAACAAATTCAGGGTTAAATGCCTGTAAAATCTTATCTACAGCAATAACTACCTGTTATCCATTTACAGAAGTGCAAGATGAGGCCATTGTGTCTGTAATGTACATACCTGCGCACAGGTTGGGCCAGTTTGCTGCGAGGCAGAGGGATCCCCCCTCCTGAAGAAGCACTGGGGCGGGGCAGGCTGCTGCGTGGAGGTGCCAGGGAACGGGTGGGGGTGGAGTTGGCAGAACTGGGGTTGGATGTGGCCTTTACCGGCTGCCTCAAGGCCAGTGGGGACGGGGTGGCTGGAGTTCGCAGCTTACTGGGAGAGGGGACTGAGGACAGGCAGAGCAGGGAAACAGTCGGGTAGAACTGGATTATGTCAGACAGTCTTTAGAAATAATGTGCTTTCATAGGTTTCAGTCTGTCAGTAGTTAAACAATGAAGTAATGATCAAGAGCACGATGGTGTGAGATAGATATAATATGATGCCAAGTCACAAACCGTATAACACCAAACATCTATCAAACATGATATGTAGGTCTTTCTTAACCACATTAATCACACATTCACAAATGAAATCAAACCTGTTATGATGCAAGTTTAGACACTACAAAAGAAACTTTATTAAAAACATTAAAAAACAAATAGAAAAGGCTAATTAATTAATTCAGCTGCCTACTATGATTCTTGATGTGTTGACAGAATGCGGTGACACACATACAGAATATACTAGTGAAAACCAGAAGCACATCTCATAGCACAACATCAATACAACCACGGCGTGGAACCACAATCACAATATTTAAAAGGTGGAAACCCTCAGTGAATACTCACTGAAATCACTTTCTTCTCCAAAGCAACAGGAGAGTGGGACTAGACAAAGACGAAGACAACAGAGACAGGCCTTAATTCAGAGCTGCGAGGAAGGAGGATGGGGTGTCTCTTACTGCCTCTTTGTTTTCTTAAAACACTGTGATGTTACATGGCCCTTGAGCAACAATCCTACTTGCCATGTGGCAAGTGACCTCTTGAGGTTTGGGGAGCGGTGGATAATGATGACACAGCGAGGGAGTCAACAGTGTGTTGGGAAAAAAACTGAACATTATAACCTTCATGAAGGGAGGATTTCCTGCAGGACTGTTCTAGCCAGGTGTGCCTAATAAACTGGCAACATAGTACAACACAAAATATGGGGTGCAACAAAAATGTTAATACATGACAAACAACTTTAATCACTTTTTGAGATGGTGTTTCTTTTTTTAAATGAGGAACATCTAATTTTAGAATGACATATTTCATATGCTGCCCATACAGTATATAATGTTAACTGTGGTCACTCCTCTGCAGTGTGACTGCTAGGACTGTCGCACTAAAACAATTAATGTGCCTAAGAATGCAGACTGTTTAGAGGAAAATGTTGTTGATTAATGTTGCCAGCTTCTTTCCTTGTCAGGCAAATAGACGCCTTATATCACTGCGTGACATGGCTAACCAAATGACTGACAATGAAAAGAAGAAGAATGTCAACTTAATGCTCATTTCTGTGAAAACATAATGAAAACTCTCAGTTGACTATTTTATTTATTTATATATTTTTTAATTTATTTTTAAATATTAGAAATAACACTAAGATAGACAAGGGAGTGAACAGAGCTGAATTTGTACTTAATGTACTCAGATGTGTAATGAAGACAATATGAACGTATAAGAATATGCTATCTGCTAATGATGCAAGAAAATCCAACGATGTATTCCAATACCTATACTACCATACTATTTAGTATGCCAGAAAAAGATTTAGTCTGTCCCAATACATAGTATGTCAAATGCAGTATAAAAATACCAAAAATACCAGGATGTCCTACTGCAACCAGTCACATTTTGCAGAATGCAAGCCAGCATGCTTTTCTGGCTATTCTAACCCACAATCCTCTGCACAGCAGAAGATGCGTCAGATGGACTGAGCCGCCAAGAGAGCAGACAGATGACAGCGACTGATGTATGAGCAAGAGGGTTGAAGTTCAAGGCACAATGTTATGATGAAGTAGTATGTCCCAATTGTATGCATACTGCATGCAACAGTACACACTTTGTAAGGGCAGCTGCAGTATGTACTAAAAGTAAAAAGAAAAAGTATGCGATCAAATTAAGATGGCCGTCAAGGATGAGGATCTGAATGACAGTAATGTGACTCTGATTGTCAACCACGGACCAGCACCAGCACACAATCACTGTTTTGACATTTCTGAGTCAATATGATCGATTTTATACTTTTACAGAAACAGTCTGACACAATGCTCATGTGAATCAGCTCTCCCTTTAAATTCTGAACATTAAATCCTCTCATAGCTGTGGGAGTTATAAACTCAAGCTCATCTCTGCCAACAGCCACCCTGCACCACCTCGTTCTTTCCTTTTTTCTCACAAAGAAAGCAACAAAAACAGGCTAAAACTACAATCGGAGTTACCTTCCTTCACCTTCCTCAGATCCATTTCAGCTCCACACAATATACAGTAGCTATTTCATCATTTACTCTATGTGCATCAGTAATCTATACCTTCAGTACACAGGCAGCTGGCTTTAGTAAGTCATAAATTGTGCATATGTCTGTGTGTGAGATCGACCTCACAGCCTCCAGCTGGTTTAGGAGCAGGCTGTTACCTCGCAGGGCAGTTGGGCTTTGGAGGTGCTGTTTGGGTTTCGGGGAGGAGCGAGAAGGGGTCGAGTATCTCGGGAGCTGAGCTGCTGCTGGAAAACAGGGACATTTCAGCATGGGAGTCAGACTTCATTCTGCCTGAGATTTACAGCATTACTGGAGAATAAAAGGGGCCTGTTGAGGCAAGGATTGCCATAAAAGCCTGGAGGTGCAGTTTGAGGCCACTAGGGGGCTCTGCAGCCAAACATCTATAGGCAGCTTATTTCAGGTGGAGGAGCAGCAGGCTGTCAGAGCAAAGTGTCAGTGCCACGGTCAGGTCTAACAGTCAATACACCAGTCTCAGCACAGGCAGAGAAATGGAGGCTGGTTTTGGTTACACATGCTTTACAGTGAAGTGAAGTCAGTGAGAGAGGCAGAAATGTAGGTGTCTCACATGCCCAGTACAGCCAGAGCTCAGATAGAAAAACACAAACTACTACCAGGACAGTAACCATTTCAACTGTAGTACACACATAAAAAAATCTATAACAATTCAGGAGAAAAATAGCAAATATCTGCTGTAATGTAAAAAAGGTCCAAGGGCTAAGGCCACATGAACCCCCTGCCCCTCAGAGGGCTGGTTACAACAGGATAAAGGCATTCAGTTCACGTTTAACCAGCTGAAACCTGCCCTTTGACCTCTGTCCTCTCTGCCTCTAGTAACAGACAGAGATTACTGTCTCTGGATTAAGGACAACACCATTACCTTTATCTCCCATAACAGGATTACATCAAATGGATACTCTTAACCAGCAGAGGTGGGATTCTAAACTCTTAAAGAACATAAACCCCTTGGACACAAAACGTAAACCAATGTTAGTGTCACTGATTCCAGGAGTGGCTCTGGATTCTCGATGTTGCTGGCGCCATGCTCTAATTCTGCAGGATGAGTGTGTTTCTTTGAAGTGAAAGTTATGCCAAGGCGATAAGAGGAAGGATGCGTGTGAATAAAAGATATTACAGCTGAAAATGATCAAAGACAAAGAGGATCCCCCAAACACCAAAGACATGGCACTACAAAGCAGCACAGTCCTTGTGCTGTAGGTGCAGCCAGAAGGATTAACAGAATTCCCACTCAAACAGTGACTAACAAGAGATTACATAGCCTGTCGTGTTTCTGAATGTTCAGTATACTTGGACAGCAAAACAAACATTAATATAATGTCAGCTGACAACACAGTGATCAATAATGAATCTGATAGTCTGAGTCTGGTAGCTACTGCAGTGTAAAGATTCATTTACAGGGTTTGTGTGTTTTGCAGTAAAATAAAAATATGACATGTTGTTTATGTATGCGTCTGTCACAGTACTCACTAGCAGACTGGCTCTGATGTCGAGGAGAGCCACCGTTTGGCACTTGCAGGTTGGACTCGCAGCTGCGGCTGTTCTTGACGGGCTCTGGGGCCTGGGCCGTCGCCGCTGAGGAGCGTGTGAGGTTGGGAAGACTACGACGCAGCTTTTCTGCAACAGCAACAATAGTAGGGTTATAATAGAGAGTTAGCTCAGGCAAAACGACCAGAATCACATGATGAACCACTGATGTCCAACACGTCCTCCATCTCTGCCAGCTCTGCTTACCTTCGTTCTTCACCACATTGGTCTGCAGGTCGTGCCCGTGGCCCTGCAGCGAGTGGCGAGGCTGCTGCAGGCGGCTGATGACGGGCTGAGGCGAGCCGCGGCTGTGGCTGTAGTCAATAGAGCGGGCAGGGGAGCGAGAACGGGGCGAATTCCTGGGGGAGGCGCGGGGAGAGTGGCGAGGGGAAGGGCTGAAGCGGTTGGAGGGCAGGTGGAAGGCCGGGTGCGCCTCCTCTTCGTCCTCCAGACTGTGTGCATCTAACTCCTGGTCGCTGAAGGTGCTGCGCCGCAATGAGTGGCAGGACGAACCTGAGCTCCGCCTGGATGCTGTTGCGGCGTAATCTTGTCTCAAACCTGACAAACATGGACACTCACAGTTACACACACTTTAAAAAAGCAGTTTGGTCACAGAACAGTGAACAGTACTAGTGGAGATGACAGTGATAAAGGTACATACTCTCTTCCTGCATGCGAGCCAGTATCTGGACATCAGTGACATCATTGAGTTTGTAGGTAGTTGAGGAGCCCACAGAGTCCTCATCCATCTCTGAGGTGCTCAGCTCGCTGTCCACTGATGACTGCGGGCTCACCGCCGGAGGATTCCTCTCTGCTGCTGCGTTTCGCTGGTGAACTGGCAGGGAAATCATTGTGAACACTTTAGTGACACATATTCACAGGGTTTGTACAGCTTTTTAAGAGTAAAATTCAAGCACTTTCAAGGTACCTAAACCAAAAATGTCCAGACTTTCAAAGCCTTTATAATCACATCTAAATTGTTACTATAAAAGCCAGGATCATCAGATTATGTTGAAAATCAAGCATTTTTCAAGGAGTATATTCAAATTCAAGCATATTACTAACCTTGAAAACATAACGGTTAAAATTAAGCATTTTCCAAACTTTCAAGACTTTGTACGAACCCTGTATTCAACAACAACAACAACAGATATTCAGTAATTATTGGTGAACTAGAGAGACCCATACCTGCATTCCCGGGCATTAGCTGTTGTCTGACAATGGGCACTCTGCTGGGGGTTGAGGAGGGGGAGTTGAAGCCACTGCTGTAAGGACTGTTGGCTGCGTTTGTGCTATAAGGACTTCCATAACCCTGCTGGTTGTAGGGGCTTCCATACAGGCTCCTGCGCTTGTTGGCTGTAGAGTCACAGAACAGAACTTAAATATCATTCAGTCCACATTACATTAGCAAAGATCAAAAGCATTACAGATTTGGTCATAAAACCACGTTTTTTATGCCTTAAAAGAGAGCAAAGTTCTTGTTCTCAGCTTTATTGCAGTTATTGTACAGTTTTGGGTCCTTCACTCACAATCACTCTTTGACACTACTCTGCATTCGAACAGATGTTATGTAGTCTGAAGATCCACAACCACACCTTTTGTACAAAGACAGTTACACACAACAGCTTATATTACATCTTATTTTACAAGTTAGCAGTTAAGAAGAAAATGTGACAAAGAAATGTAAGCAGTGAACGCACCAAAATTCTGCATTACATTGTTAACTCTTAATATGATCATTGTGGGTGTACTGAGTCATTGAAATGTCACATAATTTCTTTATTTATGCTACTTTACCTCTACTTTATTACAGATCAGTGTAATATCGTTCTGGTAAGAATAGTGAGTTAAAACTGTCAGCAAAAGATGAAAATGTAAGGCTGTTCTTAATATTTTCCCTTAATCACAGGATTATTTGACCAGCACATTAGTTATTGAAAAATCTGTCAAATAATTTTTCCAATATTATTGTCTTTCCATAGATAGATTCTTTAATGCAGAAGGATCTCTTAAAATCTACCGTTTCTTCGTGAAGATTGGTGTGATGCCAGAGATTCGATTTTTTTCCTTCGTTGACCAGTTATAGCTAATAACCGGTAGTTCATCCCCTTAAAAAACAAATGAATATTGAAAAAAAAAAAAAAAACACAACTTACCATCTTAAAAGTTCTTACTCAGCCAAGAATAACTGTAGTAACGACTGATGAGTGGAATAAATATCTAAGAGTAGACAGCCTACAAGATATCAGTGGTAGAAGATGGTGAAATGTAGAAGTCAAGATGCTGCATTTGTGTGTGTGTGGGGGGATCAACTACTGAAAACTTAACATTCATTGTTTCGCTTGCCCAGTATGTTAACATACTACATCTACACACTGTAACCCATAAAAGACCCTGACGAAGCCCGTTGCCCATCCTAGTATTTGACTACAACGCCAGCAGTGTCTGCTCACAGCCGGCACCTTTCTGAAAGCTCTACAGTGTGCTGGCAGTCTGGTCGAGTCTCTTGAACCGTATGCTGAGGGTGGGCCTGATAGAGTTCCTACATCATCAGCTGGGAGAAACGCTTAACAATACATCCCATTCAATCCATACGCGCAGAGCACAATGCCATTCTCTGTGAAACCCAGCGAGCAGCAGTCAAAGGCTCCAGTCCACAGAGTCCATTGTCTCAGTCATGAGATCCAAGTCTGAACATGCTGTTGGACTCTGGGATAGTTTGGTGGTTTGGATGGTTAACATCTCCGAGTCCACTGGTTTACCCATCCCTCTGTTTCTTTCTTTCCCTCTCTGACTGGATGTGTTTACACAGCTGGGTGGTGGTGACTGGAAAGGGGCCTTTTAAGATCAGCTACCTCCTCCTTCCACTTTCTCCCTCTTCTCGTGCTCTGCACTCTGTCCGCCTGCATTATTCAGGAAACACCATCATGTCCACTCTGCTGCCATCCGCACGGAGCAGCTACTGAGGAATGTCAACAACACTGCAACGAGTAGGTCTGTACCGCTGTGCACTTTAAAAACAACAGATGCTTTGTTATTCATTTCAGAAGAGTCAAATCAACGGTTCAAACGGTTCACCTGATGAAACTAACCTCCAATATCAAAGTCAAAATTCAACTGAAAACAAAGTAGTCAGCTACGTACAGGGTTCCCACACATTTTTACCAATGAATTTTCAAATCTTTTGCATAATATTTTACCCCATTTCCATGACTTTATTTAAGTAGTTTAAAATAAGTAGGCCTATATAGCGATCATAGGACGCGATGAGGATTTTACTCCAGTGTGCTGTGCCCTAACACAGGGATTGTAGCAAAAATGTAGCACGGAATATTATTAATATCATTATGGCACCCATATTCTTTTATTTTAACAAATTTTGCATTGGCTTAAGTGAATGTCAGCATTTGCTGCATTTATCAATTTAGAAGTAATCATACATAGAAGTCTTAAATTACAGTTTCATTTTTTGTTGGTTTGCCAATCTAAAAGTAAATTTCCTACATACATCTGGCTGTACGTTGGAAGTGTACAGATGCTGTGTGTTTGCGCTGCAGACTACCAAATTTTGCTTCTCTCTTGAGCCATGTATTATATCTGTCATTTGAAAGCCAAACATTATTAAACACGCACTTCCCAGGCATTTTTTTCGGATAAGCGTACTGCTAGCGCTTGCTGACTATACTCGCTCGTTAGACATTCCCGCCGCCAAATAGCTGCATACGACTGTGTATCACATGATACTACTGACGTTTCAACGGTCACGCATCACAGCACTAGATTTTAAATTTGTAATACAAGGAATGTATTTTGCATAAAGTTAGACAAGTTTTGGGATTTTTATGAACATATTTTAAACAACAGCCAAAACAATGTATATTCAAAACTTTTCCAAAACTTTCTGTTAATTCCAAACCATTTCCAGTCCTGGAAAGTGGAAAGTTTTTCTAATTCCATAACTTTTCCAGGAATTTCATGACCATGGGAACCCTGTACATACTGTATCTGTCAAGCTCCACTGTGGCTAAAACATATGCATCAACACACCACTGACAAACACAATGACATTTCTGTGAGTGCTAACAAACATGAATCATCTCTTGTGTACCATGAAGTAGAGGACTCACACTGGCTATGATCAGGAAACTCTCCCTGTTGACGTAAACAATCTATACTGGCTTGGTCTAAGCTGCAAAGCCGTGAAGGGCGCCGGCAGCCCGTATGAACCCAGCTAAGGATTCTGTGCCCTATCACAGCAACACGTTGTCACTAGAAAGAGACACAGACCAGTCTAAAGGGATCTGCAGCACAGGGACCAACCAAAATAGAGTGTCCTCAAGTCCTCAATCGTGTCCTACAACAAGAAGTCAGGAGGAGAGAGAAGAGCTGCTGTTTCTACTCAATGTGACTGATGCCATTTTGATTTACTGTGATATGAAATTCTACAAGAGGATTTTCCGTCTTGGCTTTTCAGCTGTGGAAACTTCAGGGCAGTTTCCACAGGCCAAAAAAAAAAACCCTAACTGAGCCAGCACACAACAGCCTGATATAAAATGAAGGCCTGGAGAGCTTAAATGGTGAGGAGGAAATGGAAGACAACACACTGCATTGAAGTCTACTTGATGTAAACAAAAAATTTAAAAATAAAGAATGGCTTAAAACAGAGCTTCGAGCGTATCACAAGAGAAGAGCAAACAAGAGAAGCTTTTGTAAATGAGAGAGATAAATACCACAAAGGAGACATGCGAGAAGGAGGTGGTGAACTAACTGTACAGGATGAGGTTTAAGAAAAGTCATAGCCTTTATGAGCAGGAGTAGGGCAGGTCAGCTATGTGACTGTGGCTGGGACCTCTTGGGGCTTGTATGTGCTCTGGATCAACAGTGCAGGACAGCTGTCGAAGCAAAACTGTTCAGCTTGGGAAAGACATGTTTTGACTTTATCAGGCTTGTCTGACATGAATAAAGTCGTGCTGTCTGACTAGTACAGTCAACTCACAGCCGTCTCCTCCCTGTTGTTGGTTATATAACTAAGTCATGTCATCTGGGGATATGATTTTAACAGGGTGTGCACAGACAAAGGTTTGGTCACTATTGACACACTAAAACTAAAGTTGAGTGTGAACTTGCTGCATAAGCTGGCACAGACGTAATGTTTAGACGGATACAAACGTTTTAGGATGTAAGGAGGAAGACTTTTTTCTCCTCGCTATTCCTTTGACACTAACTCAAATCACCAACATGGCAACAGGGTTTCCATGCTCCTGTTAGAGGCCGGGTGTGAAGGAGAGTAGCCAGGAGCCATGAGGGTGTGTCTGCGGTGAGTCTCTCTTTCACTCAAATGCTCTCAGAATGTAGTGCTAAAGATCTGCTCAAGTCTTTTTGCGTGCAGAAAGCAATATTTACAAATATCTCTACTAATGCCCCAAGCTTGATGTCACATTTATTTGATTTAACTGTTTTGACCACATCCAGTGAATCACAAGACTCCACAGAAACCCTTTGTCGTTCTAAAGCCTTTGTGGAAGTGGTGACAACATCAGCGCCAACTGAGGAGAGAAGTCAAGGGTGTGGGGTGATGGGTGGTATCAGTGACAGGAGGGATATTTTCAGGCTGAAGCAGGATGACGTTATCCTCCGTCCACACCTTCACTGATGATATCACCACTATCACACTTCCCTAAACCCCACTAACCCAGTTATTTGTAGTATTAGTCAGCTGCTAGACAGATAGCGTGCTTTGTTCACTAAGGGTCCTCTAAGGCTACATTTACACACAGGTCTTGGTTAAATTTGGAGTTATTATTATTATTATCTGCCTCAGATATGAGCCTGATCTTTAAACACAGAAACAAACCATAGTGCTCGTAATAAAGGGAAAAGAGAAAGCAATTATTCTTTGTGCGTACTGATGAAAGTTGCATTGCAGATTCCTGATTTCAATGAGATTTATCATCAGCTGAGAAGGTAGCCCAAAACAGCTCTCATACCAGAATCCATGTGTTTTTTTTCCTGTTTACATGCTCATAAGCATATCTGATCTGCGAAATGTGTGAGGGGAAAAAAAGCAATGCACATTTGGATCCACAAAAGGGCCGCAGTCATTTCATTTGGCAGCCACTCGAAACTGATCTGAGTATCATTGGATGAGGAGGCGGCTGTGTGTCCAGGTGCTGTCCGGCTTCTTGCACAACAGAGCTGAGAAGATCACATCTACCCCAGCGAACAACCCCTCAGCTCAACATGATACAACTGTCACATGGGCATACCACTGTCAAAATGGAAATGACCCCTCTCAGTTTAGCTGGGAGGATTTGAGGCCGGTCGTCCTCACTAAGGGACCAACTATAATTAGTGGCAGTCAGAGGCTCAGATAACAGACAGAGACCAAGCATAAAGGACTATAAATAAGGTAGACCTGGGTGATACAGTAGATGACTCACTATAATAATGTTTATGTATGGTTTATACTGTATACAAGTTTGAATTCTTAGTGTAGAGTGTACAGGACAAGGACAATGGATTAAAATCTAGTAACACAACAGCAGCACTTCACAGCTCCTCTTACCTAGTGGGTCTGCCATTCAGATAAATCCAACTACACACTGATGGGACTGTCAGAGAGTTGAGGTCTTCCAGTATAACACTAGTTTATATCCATTCTGCTGCTATACAGTATATGATCCTTCAACATGGACCACTTTAAGATTGCTAGTATCACCATCTCTATGTACCTTTTTGTGGCGAAAGTTATGCACTAGAAAGAGTAAATTTCTTGACAGATGTGTGTGTGTGTCTGTGTGTGTGTGTATATATATATATATATATATATATATATATATATATATATATATATATATATATATATATATATATATATAAATAAATACTGTACATGCCCTAAGCACCTAGGTGCAATCAAATGGCACAAAACGCTAAATATTTTGCATACCCCGCGGTGAAGTATAAATTAAGCATTATTTTTCACACACACTGCTGCAAAGGAACAACAAAAGAGGAAAACTGAACCCCCTGTACACTATGAGCGCTCCAAACGCCTGATGATGTGCATAGCTTTGAGTGTCTGCGACAATCACTTGCCGCACAATCAATCCCATATCCAAAGAAGAAGAGACTCCCAAAACACACACACACGTATTCTCACAAACCCTCTACGCGTTCTAACCTCAACTGGCAATTAACCCCCAAATCGATTTGTTTCTCAAATGATGTCACCTCATCTGTGTCTACCAGGTCATTAAAGGACAGCCTCCGCCATTCAATGATTGACCACAAAGGTACATGTGTGTAGTTCATCTTCCCTTTAGAATAAGGGAAGATGAGCTACACAAGAGTATGTGTATGATTAATGATACATCAGTCTGTGCTTTGTTTGTAATGGTGTGTAGTAGTAGTTGAAGAAATAAGTGAATAACATGGAGTCATTTATTTTATGTTTTCTTGTGCCTCAAAAATCAATAAAAGGAAATAGTACGATCATAACAGAGGCTCACTCACCATAAATTAAATTTCTTAGTAATAAGAATAATCATCACAACATTTATGGATATTTTGTAGCTGAACTCCAACATCTCAAAAAAGGAATTAATTAAGTGCATTACTGATGTTGTTACTGTTTTACTACTACTGCTGCTGCTGCTAAGTTGGGACTACATGTTTCATGTTCACTGGCGTTGTTTACCTGACAGGGTGAGGTCCAGTCTGTGGATGAGGGAGCGCTTGGCTGATTCCATCTCAGGACTGGGGTTATCAAGAGCTTGGCGGCACCACACGATAGGACTCAAGGTTTTCTGCAGGGGGCTGTTCAGTTTCGCCTCATATAACCTGGAAAAAACATGAGCACACACAGTTGACGTGGTATATTGCATGTTCATAAAAGCCATTCGAGCAAACATTACACAAACATAACTCTCTAACGATGGCCGACTATGACAGCTCATGCCTATCACACCTCATATGTGATGCGACCCAACAGCTCTCAGAGGAAATGAGATTGAGGGGATATCAAGTGTTTGGACAGTGTTTTATCACAGAATGCTGCAATGGCAAAAAGGCATTTATGTGACCATGCTTGTTGACACTGAAAATTACTACTTGTTTTCATTCAGATCTATTTCACTCTTAAATATTTGGAAATCTGGGGTCCATTCATTATTTAAGACGCTGCTACAAACACCACCAGTTGAAAACGTACGTAGAGGTGACTTGCACATATCTTTTAGACTCGTCAACATCATCTTGACTCTTACAGTTCACAAGTTGCATGTGTTCATTTAGCACAAACCACCAGTGCTCTCTGTGAAAAGAGGAGAGGAGAGGAGAGGAGAGTTTCCACTGAGAAGAAAAATCTGAGTCAGCAGCTGTCAGCTCTGTTGCTGCCATAGAGAAAGCTTTTCATGATGAAAGCAGAAACACTACAGGCAGAGGCGGGCTAGTGCAGAGAAATACAAGCCTGAAATCTGGGATCTGCACATTTTCACTGTTTATCAACACAATGACCGTCATTCACATTTGCTACAGCACATAGTAACTCTAACGCTAACAGCCCTAACACTTCATACATGAACTCCCAGCTCCGGTATGTGTCATGTCCACATGCAATAGCAGGAGTGTGACAAACATCGATTGATAGGCATAGCTCTGCAGGAAAATGCGGTATTTTAAATCCAGTTTGATGCTAATTCAGGGATTACAGGAGTCTATGACAGGAGCTGGCGAGAGCTAGGCACTACATGGTAATCCCAGATATCAATCTGATCCAGAGGGCAGACATACAGCCAGGGCATAATGAGACTTGCTCTGTTGAGCATGAGTGAGCAGTGTCTGAAAAGTAGTCTGATGTCAAAGGCTCAGTGGCTGGCACAGGCTCACTCACTGCTGCAAGCAACAGAGGGAAGAATCTGCTGTGAGCTGGCTTTCAACCAAATATGATCTACCTTTGTGGTAGTTTAAGTACCTGTCATTAAGTTGCTTTTTACTGTGTCATTATCATAGAAGATGCCAATCAAACAAACCCTTCCTGACAGGACAGAACAGATAACAAGGACCGTCTTCTGACTGAGGACGGCCCATCATTACACTCATGTCTAGTCAGTAGCTGATGTCATTTCTATCCCAACAGACCGCCTGTAAACCCGTCTACCAAGTCTACATGGCTGACATCAGCCGTGTAACCAAGTCTCCTCTCGGTGTGTAACTCTGCCTCTTCAAGGGATTTCCTTGAGTCGGGATGAGAGGCGAGATTTAGACAGCAGCACAAATCCGATCATGCTCTGGAGTATCAGGGATTACACTTCTAAAGTGTAGCCATGCAGAGCCACCTGACCCTAACAACCAGAAAGGCTCAGCGCTGGAGGAAATAATACAAACACAAAGTGTTGGGAGACGATAGATAACAGGAGCATGGATGAACATGTGGGCTGTCAGGATAATTGTGACAACAAGCAGACCAACATGGTGCCAAATGCTCACCCTTGTCCACAAGACACTCCACATGACCCTTTTATGATATTGATAGCCATTGTTTGTAATCCCTGTAAATGCAATGTTTGTGATCAGCTTTTTGCCACTGACATAAGCATTTCATCCTACATGATGAGACAGTTAGTCATCTCTCCCTTTCTCACTCGGTGCTGCGGAGCAACTTGTGGCTGTGTGCCAACTGGTGTGCTAAAGGGAATTCACAGGAGGAATATAACCATGGCTACCTCTCCCACATGGCTGTTTAGGCAGGAAAACAACTTTTCATTTCTACTGTGCGAACACTGTGATCTCCTGCCACCACTGCCATGACAAGCAGCCAAGCAATCTGCCACATCATAACACCAAAACGGTTCACCAGATGATCGGGGACTTCAGGGTCCGGACAGCTGAGAGCCTGAACCCCAGAGGCCTACTGATCAGTCTCAGGAACAAATGCGCAAACTGTAAACGAGGTACGAGATAATGGAGAGAGATTCGGTACTGATTGTGTGACAAAGCATGTCTGTGATGGCTCAGAGTCCGAGAAGGGGCTTGGCATCGCCAACATGACTTGCCAAACAACCTTCAGTTAGTGATCCACAATGAGAGTCCTACAGTACAGATGACTAACATTGTTTATGCCAGACGTTTGTCGTGGTAGCTAATGTGTAGAGCAGCTGCCGCCCAGCACTGAAGACACAGACACGGCTGCAAAGGCAAGATCCCTCCCAAAGACAAGCCTGTCACTCACCAGCTGTCCTCGTCCTCGTGTAGACAATCCATGTCTTCGAGATCTAAGATGTCCACTTCGTCTAGGATTGATGTTTCCCCTTCATCTGTAAAAGCCCCGGTGCTGTCTGAATAAAGTGAGTTCATACTCGACACAGAGGGGGCAGCCGATGCCCCCTCATATTCATACGCCCTCCTGAAACTGATACCGTCGTAAGACAGTCTGGGGCTCAAACAGCGGTTATTCTCCAGCAGCCCACCGTAGCCGCCCGTTCCTACGAACCCCACCCCAGGGAAGCCGGCCAGACCGGCTGCCATCCCCGCTGACAGGGACGACGAGTCGTATCCGTCGCTGAGGGGTCTGTGGTTCCCTGACATCGCTCCGGACGAGGACAACATCGTAGACCGACTCCGAAGCTGTTCATTTTGCTGTTCGAGCTTCTTCACCAAGTCCTGGAGCTTCCTCACCTCCAAGTCCGCATTGATATTTGAGTTGATATCCTCCATAGTGGCTCCTCAGCCCTGCGAAAATATGCGGTGGTATCTTTAGTCGCTCCCCTGCCGATAGTCTCTTTGTTTTTGTTTACTTCACTGTTATCTACGTGTTCAAAGAAGACACTTTGGTGTTCAACGGACTTGGAGAGCTCAACGTCGTCATCTTCTCCAGTTTACCGTGCTCACGGGCAGGGTTGAGGCCATTTTCACAATACTCGTCACCAACTGTGAAAGACCAACAGGCGGCGGATAGTACACGTCACTGCGTTCAGTGTCGGGAGCGAGCACGTAACCAACACCTATTTGCACGTGCACAGATCACTACTCTTGGACAAACGTTTATCATTATTTTGCTACATAAAGCTCGTGTTACACATGCATTAATGTGGAATGTGATTAATAAACTAACGCAGGATTTGGCTACCCAAGAATTATTTGATTATTTATTAATTTACCTGACTGTTCATCTATTCATTTTTCAATTATCCATGTGTTTATTAACCCACAGCAATACAGTGCTGGTCCAGTTCATCCCTACAGGAAAATATAAAGTGAATGGCATGGTGACAAAAATGATGATACTCAAAATTTACAATACAAAAAACAAACAAACTCTCAAACAAATAAGAGCACAAACTGTTTATTTTCATATACAAACATACATACATTTCAGAATGTTGTAAAAAAAAAAAAAAAACGATGGAGCTAAGTCATATATTTATGTAGCATGTTTCAGTCTCAGTCTTAAGACAGTTCCAGGGCTTCCTCCGACTCCAGATGCTCCACAGCTTTTTGAGACGCTGCTGCTCCTCCCCCTCGCTCTCCAGCTTCATTTTCAGCCTCCACACTCTCCTCTCCCTGCCCCTGGCTGGTCATCGTAGTTTCCAGTCCATCCTGGTCAGCGCTGGCGTTCTGTGACTCGGCTCCCTCATCATCTTCATCTTCTACATCCATCTCAAAAACACGTATGTGCCTCAGATTGGCACTTAGCTGCCAGGAAAGAAAAAGTAATCGTTAGGAGACAGTCCATTAAATTCATTCACTTGCATGGGAAATGTGAGGAGGCAGAAAATGGGTCACGATGACCTTATTGATCCCTGGGACAAATATAGGAATATTGCAGTACAGTTCATTCGCACACAATATCCCAAACTAAAATCCCCATACACTAAATATAAAGGGAAGTCCTAGATATAAATTTAACATACCACACAGGCCACTTTGCGGATTCCATTGACAGCTACAAACTGAGCCTTCATGCTCTCCAGTTCACGCCACTGGTTCCCCAACACCAGGCCTTGGCACGGGATGGCTCTGCTCTGCTGGTCCAACCTGACAATACGGGTGACATATGCAGCATCTTATGCTTCATCTCTGCTCTCTTTAGGGAATGACCTAAACTTAACTATTGTGCGACATTTTCAAACTATTTTAATCCACTCACTCAATTCGAACATTTAGCTTCGTTCTCCCGATTGTGGAACAAACTGCACATTCAGACCGGTGAGAATTATTGTTATGATCTTAATGCACGCGCGCACACACCCACACACACGCACACGCACACACCTCAGGTTGGGGTCCCAGTTGAATTCAGTCTCACAGCTCAGGGTGGAAGCAAGAGGAAGCTGAGCCAGGACACGCCTCCTGTTCTCTTCTTCCGATCCTTGCAAGACCACAGTTAGCATTTCATCGTCATAGAAACGAGCATCCAGGCAGCTGTATACATAATTAGGCCTGAAAAACAAAATCACGGTAGCAACACCTTTACTTGCTGAGGAATTACTTTGCATATTATGTCTGTTCAACAAATGAATAGGTAGGAATGACATGAGAGGCACTAACTGGGCTGCAGCATTATCATCATCTGCATTGTCAAGATGTTGGCTGAGGTCGATGGACATGACACTGTTGGGGATATGTCTGTGGGAGCAAAACAAATATGGTTATAAACACAGATTAAATACACAAAGAAACTCACACATACACCCACCATCACACAAATGTACCTGTTTGGGTCTGTTCCTTTGCGCAATAGGTAGAGCTTGCAGGGTGAAATCTCTGGCATGCAGAACAACACATAGTGCATTTTGGTTTTCTTGTCATTCCACCTGTGGGACAACCAGGAAGTACCATTAATACAAACACCTACTGTATCTGACTGCACAGGCCTTTAGGAAACTCCAGGGTGTTTTACGTACAAAGATGGAAGTTCAAAAAGTCGTGGAGTGTTTTCAGAGCTGGAGAGACAATGGACAAGAGGAAATAAATACAACTTTAAATCACATGAATTTAGTCACATTTCAAGTAATACAGATTATTAACAGAGACATGAGATCATACCTCTCTGGCACGGTGTATAGGGGCAAAAACACAGCCTGTTTTACAGACTTCCCGATCACTTCCTGCATCCAAATAAACACAAAACAAATAAGCAGCATGTAAAATAAAAGAATAAGTCAAATTTCTATTAAAACACATGTGAAGTTATGTTTAAAAAGCATGTTCAGTTACCTTTTATTAAACAAAGTATTACCAACACACCATGTCAATTTACCTTAGCCAAAAAGCTGTATAATGACGGCAGAATGTGTAAAATGCTGCAGGAAGGCTTTTGATCTACATAGAATGGGCAATATTGTCTAAGGCCTATCTTTAAGCTACCTTTTCAGAGTGTTTAATTCCAGACTTCCTGTATAAGGGTCCCTGACATTTGTAACTAAGTGCTACGGCACACAAAACTCACTGCAGGTTTCTGTAGACACTGCTCAATCACACTCTCCATCATCCTCTTGACGAAGTGCAAAGACTTCTGGGGATATGAAGGAAACAGCAAAGGGCTCTCTAGATAAACCAGTCAAGCATTGTATCTGTTAGTAATGGCAAAACTGAGACTCAGCCAAACAAACCATTTGACCTCATTCCAAAATTCCATTTTTCTGCATTTCTAAAGTCAAGATCGTGGTTCACCTTTCAGGTGCGTGCTCTCCTGTAAAAACCTCAGCCACTGGTTTCCCTTTGTGTTGGGCGGAGACACGAGGTCCTCGTCCTCATCCTTCAGGTACTGCAAAATGTCCACATTAAAGAGAAACCAGAATGTTGGAAGACAGCAGCTCCATTCACAAACACTTGAAGCTGTGCAACGCAAAACCACTTACCTGACCAACTCGTTCTACGTTGAAGTACTTCCCTTTACGATCAAACAGTTCTTCATTCTGTTAAAACCAGAAAGCAGCTCAACTCAGTTTGTAAAAAGCTAGAAATATGTTGATCAAACAATGTCATCAGTGCCACTATGCTGATCTCACCTCACTGAAGTGCTCAGACAGGAAGTCAGCAACAAAGGCAATGTCCTTCTGAGTCATCTGAGGGATTAGCCAACATGTTAAAATCATAAAAGAATTTCAGGAACACTTTAAAAATCACAAATCTCTCTCAGCACCTTTGATAACTCACCTTGTTGAGTTCTGGTGGTACATGCTCCTCACACATTCTTAGCATAGCTGTGGGGAAACACGATCATTGAAACTTTATACTTGGAACTAGTTCTACAAACTAGTGCATGTCAAATTGCATGAATGTCACTTTTACATTTTATTCTTACCTACATACAACCACCGAAAAAAGGCTTTAAAGTTCTTCATACTCTTGTCAATCACCCTAAATGACAAAATATAAGCAGTTATCTACACAGAGCAGTGGTATATGGAAAACAGCAGCAGATACACACCAATATACGTAATATACACACAGGCCATTCAACTCCTCCCAGCGATGACGGGGAGGAAGTGAAACCGACTGTCAGCTACTGGCTATGTTAGCCTTATGCACAATTTGCATACTATTTGTTTATATATTTATCTTTAATTGTATTTTGTGTATATTATCCGAAGTATCATTATTCTTGCACTGTTTTTTTGTTTTAATCATCTTACATTTCCACTACCTGCACTGTTAATCACCTTACATTTGCATCTATTCCATTTAGCACATACTATATCATAGTGACAGCTCTCTGTAGCAGTTCTGGTGGTTAGACTATCACTTTACGGCTCTTATATTCTTGTGTGTATTGGTGTTTTTGTATTTAAGCTACTGGGTACCTAAATTTCCCTCGGGATCAATAAAGTATCTATCTATCTATCTATCTATCTATCTATCTATCTATCTATAACATGAGCATTGCTAATGGAACAAGAAGCCAATTCATTCAAAGATCATTGAACTCACTGCAGAAGTTCGTTGGCTTTCAGAGAAAATGAGCCCACAGCTGTGATGGCACCTGAAAACATAAAACACTCACGTGATTGTTGCTGATTAAAAAGTGGAATTTTTTACTAATCGTGCAGGTTAGGGAGGGACACGGTACCTTCTATAGCTGCTGAATCCAGACCCAGGGGCTCGAACTTCTGCTTCCACAGGGACATGCCTTTCACCTCACTGAGGTGGTACAGCAGAGCCTCGGAGCCACTGCAGCGAGCAGAAGGGAGGCAGAGATTTGAAACGGAGAAACAAACTCAGGTAGCAGGCAGCATGGACGAGAAGTGAAAGGCTGAAAATACCTCTGCAGGTGGCTGATCACCAGCTTCTGGATGCTGGAGTAAGAGGACTCAATGGACTGGCCGAGCTTCTTCAGGCCCTTTGACGAACACACAAACAAGAGGGGTTTTTCCACTTACAGGAAATCTTATCTGAGCTGCATTATAAATTCAAGTTCAAGCACTAAGAGGAGCAGTCGCACCACCTCTTACTCTCACCTTGACGGTCAGCTGGTTCATGAGAAGAGCCTGTAGTTCAGGGCTACATGAAAGCAGAGAGCCAGTGGTGAGAACAATTAGAATCATCACATGCTTCCACAATCTAAAATAAAAAGCAGATTAACTAGCCCAAGATATTTTGCCACCATCTACAGGACACTCCAAACATTGCAACATGATAACAGCAAACACTAACAACAGAAATGGCCTCTTTTCTCACCTTGATTGTCCCCACAGCAAAAGCTCCAGAAACTCATCTTGAACCTGAGTGCTCGTGTTCTTCTCCTACAAAGAGGGGAAAGAAGACATTTGTTTTGCGCTCTCTCATTATAGCAAATTTAGACTACAAACCACGACTACTGACCTGAACAAACTTAGTGAGACGAAGATCCATCTGCATGAGGATGTCCTCCCAGGCTTCACACATACACGTAAGAGAGAGGTGCAGGTACTGCAGCAGGGTAGAGATGTGGGTGAACTTGCGTGCCATCCTGGTCACCTCGGGCAGACAGTCTGACAACAACCCCGTGTCTAGCTGGAAGACAAGAGATAACCGTTGAAATAAGCACATGCACATTTCCAGTTAGAGCAGAGATGAGGACACCGAGAAAAAGTTTACAAGAACTGGAAAATGAATCCATCTCACCTGAATGTAGCAGATCTCTGGGTTGTTGTCAGCAGACCTGACTTCTGAGATGACAGACAAAGACTTGAGGTCACTGGACAGACTCAAGCTGCGACAGGTTCCTGATACCTGTAGAGTGTTGTTAAATTAAGAGAACAAGAGTTAATGTATTGTTGTATTGTTCAGATATCCGTTTTACAGGTTTAATATTATCCAAATTAAGGTAAAATGTTTGGTTTTGCTGTTTAATGACACAATTCTGCACTTCAGATCAAGTTTTTGCCGGCTAATATTTTATCAACGACCAACATATCAGTGTAAACTTGATTAATTAATTATGTTGGAAGATGTAATGTACAACTCTTAGGAATGAACGAGAGCCTCACCCCTGTAAGAGTGGCAATCTTGTACATCCCGTAGGCATAAAGCTCCACAAAGCCAGCATCTCCTCCAAGAACAAGTACGTTCAGCCTGCATGGAAACAAAACGGGGTGATGAAATCATTTCCAACATGTCCAACTTAAAAAAGGCTCAGGCGTTGTTTTTTGTGTGTGTTGCTTAAACGTTAGGCTTAATTTACCTGACTTCTCCCAGGAGATTCATTATCTCATCAGACTTTTCCTCACTGAAACACAGAGAGATAAATACATATGGCTGCTATCACAAGCAAAAACCTACAGTAGACAACTGATATCGAACTTATGAGTTATGTATTAAAATACTGCCCCACCTGAAGATCTTTGAAGTTGTGCTATAGCTGGGGGAAAACAAAAGTTTGGACAAATGTTGTTCAGTCATTATAAGGAGTTGCTTCCTTATAATCTGATGTGGAATGAATGCTAGCTACCTCTTGGGGAGTGTCGGTAATTTGGGAAGAAAAAGTTTGGATTCATCCTCTGAGTTGTAGAAGGAGTTGAGGGCACTGAAACACATCAAAAAGACAAAAACATTCACATTATTCTAGAAAAACAGACATCATTTGTGCCACAGGTTTGATCCCCGAGCTTCATGCGTACCTGCTCTCCTCCATCACCTCCATCCAGTGCATGCAGGTTACAGGGTTCTGCATCGGAAACACGTGGAGGATCTCAGCTTTCTCAACACCACACAGGACCACCTGCCTGGTGTCTCCGAGGCTGAAGGCCAGTACTGGGGATTAAAAAGAGAATGACAGCTTCATGCTCCCATCAACCAGCGGACGACTAAAAACAGGAAGACGTACACGTGTCATGCCTTACTTTTGCCATCAGGTCGCCAGGCAAGGGCAGCGATCTCCTTCCCAGTATACTCACTGGGGGGTAAGCTCCAGACACGCTGGAAACTAGCCAAGCGATGCAGCAGCAACTATGGACAAGCGTAAACCGTAAAATTACAAAATCCAAAAAGATACCAAGACATGTTTCATTGTAAAAGAAAAACAAACAGATTTTTAAGCCTACCTCTCCAGTTGTGTTGGCCAGAGCAATAAGGTCCCTTTTGGGAGACCAAGCCATACACAGCACAGGGTTAGGAAGCTGCTTCTCTCCCACTTGCCGGAAGGCAGGCATGTTTCTGACAGGTTTTAATAAATATATAAATAACAGACATTAATTTGGACAGCTAAAATGTAGGAAATGCTCTAATGAGATAATGTAATCCTGTTATTGGTGCTTGAGGAAGACAGGACAGCTGAGCCTTTGTTGTTATGTGTATATTTGTGCTTAATTAGAAAATTAATCAGCAACTATTTTGATAATTCATTAATCATTTACGTAATTATTCGAGCTAAAGTGACATACATTTGTTAGTTTTCTTTGTTGTTGTGTGATTGTAAAATGGACTATTTTCGGGTTTTGGGACTGTGTTGTACAAAACAAGACATTTGTCCCTTTAGCATCTGGGAAAAGCAGCTAAAAACATGTGCAGCAGGTGTGAAACGACCTAAACCTGCTGGAGAGCTAAACTAACTCACTGGACCCTGTTAGAGAGCTAAACTAACTCACTGGACACGTCAAACCCTGTTGGAGAGCTAAACTAACTCACTGGACACGTCAAACCCTGCTGGAGAGCTAAACTAACTCACTGGACCCTGTTAGAGAGCTAAACTAACTCACTGGACACGTCAAACCCTGCTGGAGAGCTAAACTAACTCACTGGACACGTCAAACCCTGCTGGAGAGCTAAACTAACTCACTGGACACATCAAACCCTGTTGGAGAGCTAAACTAACTCACTGGACCCCGTTAGAGAGCTAAACTGACTCACTGGACCCCGTTGGAGAGCTAAACTGACTCACTGGACACGTCAAACCCCGTTGGAGAGCTAAACTGACTCACTGGACACGTCAAACCCTGCTGGAGAGCTAAACTAACTCACTGGACACATCAAACCCTGTCACTGGACCCCGTTAGAGAGCTAAACTAACTCACTGGACGTCAAACCCCGTTAGAGAGCTAAACTGACTCACTGGACCCTGTTAGAGAGCTAAACTGACTCACTGGACCCCATTAGAGAGCTAAACTGACTCACTGGACACATCAAACCCGTTAGAGAGCTAAACTAACTCACTGGACGCCGTTAGAGAGCTAAACTGACTCACTGGACCCCGTTAGAGAGCTAAACTGACTCACTGGACCCCATTAGAGAGCTAAACTGACTCACTGGACACATCAAACCCCGTTAGAGAGCTAAACTGACTCACTGGACATGTCAAACCCTGTCACTGGACCCCGTTAGAGAGCTAAACTAACTCACTGGACCCCGTTAGAGAGCTAAACTGACTCACAGGACCCCGTTAGAGAGCTAAACTGACTCACTGGACACGTCAAACCCCGTTAGAGAGCTAAACTAACTCACTGGACACCGTTAGAGAGCTAAACTAACTCACTGGACACGTCAAACCCCGTTAGAGAGCTAAACTGACTCACTGGACCCCGTTAGAGAGCTAAACTGACTCACTGGACACATCAAACCCCGTTAGAGAGCTAAACTGACTCACTGGACCCCGTTAGAGAGCTAAACTGACTCACTGGACCCCGTTAGAGAGCTAAACTAACTCACTGGACCCCGTTAGAGAGCTAAACTAACTCACTGGACCCCGTTAGAGAGCTAAACTGACTCACTGGACGCCGTTAGAGAGCTAAACTAACTCACTGGACCCCGTTAGAGAGCTAAACTGACTCACTGGACCCCGTTAGAGAGCTA
>SEMN01001213.1:0-84381 GCA_005408345.1 Macquaria australasica | reverse complement strand
ACCGGTGCACAACATAAAGAAAGTGACTCCCTCCCTTTCCCTGCTCCCAAAGATAGTCAGTGCCACAACGGATGCAGTCCAAACAGGAATGATTTATTCATTTCTCAGGGTATAATTGACCTCAGGGAGAGCACAGCCAAAACAACAAACAAAGCAATCTATGAGAACCCAACTAAATGACCTAACCCAACAAAACAGGAAAAGAAATACAGGGGTCTTACCTAACTCCCTAACATAAACAGGAGAAAACAGTTGTAGAAACAAAAACAGCTTCTCTCCCCTACAGATACCCGGACTGCTCTTTTAACAGTATTTTATGTAGAACAGCTAAACACATTAACACGAAGATCACTTTGAATCCAATGGCACGGCACAGTCTGGTTGGGAGTCAGGCAAAAAGAGGGAGCCCCGTCAGCCTGGACAGAGGCCATTTTAAAGTAGGTGCCATCAGTCTCCCGTCCAATCACCAGCCACCACCTGGAACTGAACATACTAAGAACAAAGAACATTGTAAACAGCACCACCCTCAGGCAGGGAGGGACCACACCCTCAAAATCAGTCACTCACCACACATGACCCAGGGTCATAACAGAAGGTAAACTGAAACTGAAACTGATGCGGTGACCACTGGACAGACACTGAAGACGGGGGCTGCAGCTGGACTGGCATCGGACACTGATGCGGTGCCCACTGGACAGGCACTGAAGACGGGGGCTGCAGCTGGACTTGGACTGGGAATCATGAGCAGAAGCTGGCCGGACCGCCGACTGGAGAGCATGTGTCGGCTGGTTCGCCAACCGGGAATCATGAGCAGAGGCTGGCCGGACCGCTGACTGAAGAGCAGGTGTCGGCCGGACCGCCAATGGAGAGTCATGAGCAGAAGCTGGCCGGACCGCCGACCGAAGAGCAGGTGTCGGCCGGACCGCCATCCGGGAATCATGAGCAGGAGCTGGCCGGACCGCCGACTGGAGAGCAGGTGTCGGCCGGACCGCAGACTGGAGAGCAGGTGTCGGCCGGGCCGCCAACCGGGAATCATGAGCAGAAGCTGGCTGGACCGCCGACTGAAGAGCAGGTGTCGGCCGGACCGCCAACGGAGAGTCATGAGCAGAAGCTGGCCGGACCGCCGACTGGAAAGCAGGTGTCGGCCGGTTCGCCAACCGGGAATCATGGTCATAAGCCGCTTGAACCTTTGCCCGGGACTCCAGGACCAGACGGTAAGCGGCTAGTAGCGGTGAGTTGGGGTGCGGTGAGGTGGAACGCCTGAGCTGGCAGTGGAGGCTCCGTGGCGTCGGACTGCCGAGATCGCGGACGGCGTCGGGAGCCCCGACTACCACCTCCTCCGCGACCTCCGCGGGTGCCCGGAAAAATGGCCAGCCGGGTGCCCTCAAAGGGAGAGGGAGGCTGGTCCTTCACCGGCGGCTCAATAAGAATACCCAACATCTTATAGAAGGAGTCCTTGGCCGTTTCGGGAATGAACGCAGCATACTGGCGGGCAAGACTGTCTGCTGAGTCCAAGTTAGGTCGAGTCATTCTGTTACGGTCTGCCATCTTGGCAACAGAGAGAGGACTCAAATGCAGACAGGCAGGAAGGTTGATGATGTCCAAAGGTTTATTCTTAAACAAAAATTCACAAAAATCCTCTTGACAAAACATAGACGAACACACACTCAGGGAATCACAGGAACATGGCATGACGTGACGTGGAACAGAACACTGAAAACACATGGCAGGCAAACACAAACTAACATACAATGACTCGACAGAGAACAAAGGGAAAGGACCGGTGTATATATAAGGGAGGAGACAATCAGGGAAGTAGACACAGGTGGGAAACTAGACAGGTGCAAAAACTCCAAAAAAGGCGGGAAATCGAACAAAGACAGGAAGTAAAGAATACACAAGAGACAAGACCAGAGAACTTCAAAATAAAACAGGAAACACACAAAACACCCACAAGTCCAAACAAAAAGTCCTTCAGATCCTTACAAGGATTCACCATTGAATTTTAAAAATGCTTTCTGAATGTGTTGTCTCCACTGCTGGTTAAGTTGCACAATGACATGATAGAAAATCAGTCAATGCCTTTGACAATGTGCAACGCCACAATATGTCTTCTTCCGAAACCCAGGAAAGACAGCAATTTTCACCTTTAAGTCTCCTAAACAACGATTATAAGTGTTTGCAAAAGTCTTTGCTCTCCATTTGGAGAAAGTTATTCCATCTCTAGTGAATCTGTACCAGGTGGAAAACGGGGTGTAAATCAGCTAATAATATGAGGAGGCTGTTTCAGGTCATGTTTAGTGCTAGCTCTCTCCGGCGTCCAGCGATCGCAATATCACTGGACGCCGAGAAAGCATTTGACAGGATGGACTGGCCATGTTTATTCAATATCTTATCAAAACTCAGATTTGGTCCCATCTGTATGAAAAGGTTTAGAGCACTCTACCATGATCCAGCAATAACGTTTTTTCTGACCCTTTCTGTCTATATCGGGGGACATGGCAGGGGTGCCCAATATCCCCTTTAATATGTATTTTAGCCCTGGAGCCCTTAGCCTGTGCTATTCATGAAAATCCAGAAATAATGGGTATCTCAGTGGGCGGACATCAGTTCCAAATTTATTTATACGCTGATGTTGTTCTATTGACATTATCTGATTCACTTACCTCTATACTCAAGATGTTAGAGATAATCAAATCATTTATCTTACTTTCAGGATATAAAATAAATTGGAATAAAAGTGAAGCCCCATCCTGTTAAATGATTTACCTTGTTCCGTTCATTTAGGCCCTGCTCCTTTTGTCTGGAAACCTGAAGGAATTAAATATTTAGGGATAAATAAGATTTTCGAATCCAATGGTCCAGGTTTACTAAGAACCATTAGAGATGACTTGAGAAGATGGACAGCTTTATCTTTGTGGGGTGGGGTAGATATTTTAAAAATGAATGTCCTCCCAAAATTGACTTACTTTATATCCTCTATTTCCCTTAAAATCCCTCAATATTGGTTCAAAGAAATAAATACTATATTTTCTCAATTTCTATGGTATGATAAAACCTAGAATAAATCATAAGAAGTTGTCTATGCCGAGGAGTAAAGGCGGATTGGGTGTGCCTGACTTGTATCTGTTTTACCTTTCATACAATGCCAGATTACCCATTTAATGGGGTTATGGAGGTACAACTTCAAAAGCAAACTGGGATTGGCTGGAGGGACAGATAATCACAAATCTATTTCTCTAGCATCATTATGATAAACTCCCAAACCCATAGCAAGTGTGAATGATCCATTGATAAAATCTTCTGTTGGTGTGGTTAAAATTATACACAGGAGGTTAGGTACCATGGGAACTTCTCTCCCTTCATGTCCACTATGGAAAAATCAGATCTTTGCAGCAGGCAGTAACACGTTGATCAACATACCTATGCAAGGACATATCATACATCAGTTAGGTCAAATTATGAAGGACAATACCAAAATTCCATTTTCAGAAATGATGAAAAATTCGATCTGAATGAATCCTCTTTTCTCTCTTATTTGCAGTTAAAAGCTATTATCATGAAAATAACCTCAAAGGTTACCTATGTAGGTTGCCATGAACATCTGGATAACAGCCTTAAAAAACTTGCAAATGAGAGGGGAATAGTTTCAGGCATATATAAGCTTCTTCTCCTTTCCTCCCCTGATAGCAATATTCAGACACAGAAAAGATGGGAGCAAGACCTGGGTATCTCACTCACCCCACCTAAGTGGGACAGAATTTGGAGGCACTCAGTTTCTCTATCCAAATGTGTAAGATTCAGGATAATACAACTGAAAATACTGCACAGACCATACATCACCCCTCTAGACTTAAAAAGATGGATCAAAACCTCTCAGGCCTATGCTGGAATGGTTGTGGGGAGTTGTGCACCCTTGTGCACTCACTATGGTTCTGTCTAGCTGTTAAGAACCTCTGTGATGTAGTTAGTGATACACTTTCAAAGATCTTGAACATCGATGCAGCTCTATGTGCTTGCTGGGCATCTAGCCCATAATTCTTATTAATTGGAAAGTTAGAAAAGCCAATTGTTTTAACTTAAATAAATGGTTGGAGGAATTTCTGAACCTTATAAGCATGGAAGAAGCTGAATCATAGTTATATCTGGATAGGGGAAGGAAAGGCCCATGCCCAACATCTTGCCCTTTTCTCTTTGTAATATAACAAGGTCATTGTTGGACTCACAATATTACCTACTGGTCTCTTCCTCTAAAGTAATTGTTTATTTAAAAAATAAAACGAAATAAAAAAAATAAAAAAATAAAAGTATATT
Organism: Macquaria australasica; assembly: GCA_005408345.1. Lineage (NCBI taxonomy): Eukaryota > Metazoa > Chordata > Actinopteri > Centrarchiformes > Percichthyidae > Macquaria > Macquaria australasica. Next base: position 80,067 of record SEMN01001213.1, on the reverse strand, counting down.
TACATTTATGGAGCAAAGAATGTGTTGATGTATGATCATGTGCATGCATGTGTTCCTATGGACACACTATGTGTTAAAGGGAAACTCCTGTATTTTTAAAACTGGGCCCTATTTTTACAAATTTTGGGGTCGAAATGATTAATACTAACCGAAAGTTTTGGAATTGCGCCCATGAAAAGTACGTCCACCAAAAGTGCTTGTTTTTGCCACTGGCAGACTCAGACTGTTATTCAGTGTCTGACAACATTATGAAAAGAATCCCTACATAGACAGACCGTTTTGTTTAAGAGTAAGATCCTTTCGTCTTCCTGCAACAACTCAACCTCTTGCGAGATTTCAGAGCAAGACTTTTCCTTGAGCGAGACTTTCTGTTTCTGGTTAAACAAAAATCTTACTCGTTAACAAAATGGACAAAACACAGGCATAAAATAATTTAACACTCTAACCCTCCCCTCCCTTCTTCCATTGGTTTGTCTTTTCTGTACAACACCCATGTCCTTGTATTGTTATATGGTCTTTCTTGTGTGTTTGCCTGTTATGTAAAATCTATAATAAAATCTAAATGGGAAAAAAAAACTAATTGACCTGGGGTGTGTACGACCCAGGACAGGAGGGCTCTGCAGCAGGTGATTAAAACTGCCTAGAACATCATTGGTACCCATGTACCGAGCATCAGTGACATTGTTGAGATGAGGTGCCTGCACAGAGCCCAAAGGATACTAAAAGACAGTACCCATCCCAGCCACAGCCTGTTCACCCTGCTGCCGTCTGGCAAGCGATACAGAAGTATCTGCTGCCATACCACCAGACTAGAGAGCAGCTTCTTTCCCTAGGTTGTGAGACTCCTCTATTCATCCTCTGCACACCACCATAAATAATAGTTTTGTTTGTTTTATGTGTGTATAGCATGACGGGACCTCATCTTGCATTCGTTGAACAACTGTGTGTTGTCCAACGAATAAATGAAGCTTGAACCTAAATTAACCTTGAACCTATATTACGTATATCCATCTACTGTAATCATTCTATCTCTCTCTCTCTGCAGGTCCTCCAGTTAATGTTTCCTGTAACATTTTCATCAACAGCTTTGGCTCCATTGCTGAAACCACCATGGTAAGTAACAGAGATACTGCATGAAACTACAGTAAATTAGCATAGAGGTTAAAGGCACAGACAAAGCTCATACAAAAGTTTTACATAAACCTTGTTTCATCAAAAAGCATTCATAAATTAAAGCTGCAAGCAGCAATGAATGGGCCCTCGCACATCTGCGCACGTTGGGGCGTGCAGCATCCGCCGCTTCACAACTGGACACCAGGCATGGAGAGGTTAACCGGGAGAAACGAGAAGATTCCCGGCAGGCTGGGCTGGTTGTTGGGCTGTGAGGGTCGGCAAACACAATAATTTTGTAAATACATCATTCATCTCAGTGCCCATAAAAAGTAATCAGGGTTATCCATAACACTATAACACTTTAGTGCACTGCCCAAGTGTTTTGATTCAAATGATTCTCAGTCCTCTCAAAGATAGTTAAGAGGACAGAGGAGAGTGTAGGTGCTATAATGTATCTGCCTTGTAATATTGCTGAGTGAAGTTTAGAAAGAATGAAGAAGACAGACATCAGTCAAATCATAGATATAAAACAGTAGATGTGACATGTCATAATAACTTGCTGTTCCAGAATGGAACCATATGGCAGCCATCTTACCTGGGTCCAGTTTTAAACTTGCTGTAATTGGAACCTATGGTGAAAGAGGCTTATGTTGTCTTTTTAATCCTTGTATTTTTCTACCAATACAGCAATACTGTTTTTTATTCAAAGTAATGAGTGTAAGACAACTGTGCCTGTCTAAAATGAACCAAAAAACAAAGATTCTGGTAGAAATTTGATTTTTATAGCTCCAAGAGAACAAATCATGCTTTCAGTAATGAAGATAATTTATAAAATAATTCATATTGTAGATGCACTTGTATTGCAGACAATGATTTTATTTTTTAAATTTTGCCTGAACTTAATATGTAACTGTCATTGGTATTCTGAATGGCTAATATATTACATTAAGCAATATCTTTAATGTAGAAATCCTAAATAGATTCAGTATTATGGCCTATGTTGGCAGGCAATTACAATCAGAAACACAAGAGAGAAACACACCTACTTTAATTAATATATTTATTAATGTCATAAATTGTACATAAGGAAAATCTCTCTCTCTCTCTCTCTCTCTCTCACTCACACTCACACACACACACAGGGTTTGTTTTGATGATAAGAGACTGTAAATGAGTTGTTATTTTTGTTGATAAAGTTTAGTTTTGAAAGGTTTTCTTTGTGCTGTAACGTTAATGCCTTCAGCAGAACTCCTGATGGACTTGTCGCAGTTGTTTTTCATTCTCATGGCAAGGTAACGTTATGGTCATCAAATTTACGATGATAATGCAGAGGAATCACGGGAATTTTGCAAAACTGCAAGCTTGACCTGACTGGAGTACAAATCCCCGACTGGATTACTTTACCTGATCAAAACATGGATTATTTTTTATTCGCTTTACTGAAAGGAAATGCGTGTAAAGGCATGAGGTAAGCTGACAACAAGTGATGTTATTATGATGACTGATTGCAGGATTCAAGGCGGCTATTTTTGGGTTAGCTAGATGTGGTGAACATGTAACATTAAGTGCGACTCCTCGGCCTTGAATAACAAATATGTTGACTGATTGTGTGGTTGGTTAGTGTTCCGCGTTGCTGTCAATGACGTGGCTAACATTACTGTTGTGTTGATTTGCCTTGTTATTTATTATAAGGGAATTACGGGTGAAGACGAGTGCTTTTTTAATGTGTTTACTTTAACTGCACAGCTGACAAACATAGTTGCTGCCCATAGGTGGTGATTGTAAACAATACCCAGGTAAGATGGCAGATGGTTATGCCATGAGTTATGACGTAATGTCACATCTACTGCTTTACAGTATATCTGAGTCAAATGCTCTGTAGCAGAGGAGTCCATGCATTAGTAAAACAACACTGCCATCTAGTGGAAATTGCAGGATGATCCTCATCCTGTCCGCCTTCCTCTGTTGCTGTGCTGTAAATCAAATGATGATTGTCTCACAAGGCTTACTTCCTGTTTTCAGTAGGTGGCGCTATGACTATGACTGAATATTGTCATATAGATGTCCTCAGACCTGTAAAATTATCCAGCATGAGAAATTTGAAGCATATTGGATTGTGTACACCCAAGTTACAAGAACTTCCTATTTCATGGCGGGACATTGAAGTTCAACGCCACGTCATGGGCACGACATTCGACGAAAACTCAAGCTTTACGCAACTTTTAATCACAAAGGTCTTTAGATTGTACAGCCCAAATTTGAAGAGGATCTGATTTATTCTCTAGGAGAAGTTCATGAAAGTACGAGGCCTGGAAATGGCAAAAATTTCACTAAAAGTTGAAATTGCATTCAAAATTAAAGCTGCAAGCAGCGATGAACGGGCCCTCGCACACCTGCACACGTCGGGGAGTGCAGCGTCCGCCGCTTCACGACACGTCGGACTATAAAACGTGTCATTTCCTGCTGTCATAAAGCACTTCCTGTTTGGCGGCGAAGGAAAACACAGGACAGTGTGTGTGTCTGTGTGTGTGTGTTTGTGTACAGAAGATGTCAGCTACAACACACAGACACACGTAGAGCAGAGCAGAGAGAATCTGCTGCATGTCAGACTATAAAACGTGTCATTTCCTGCTTTCACTAGGTGGCGCTATGCCTGTGGCCGAAAATTTACATATAGACGCCTTCAGGGCGGGGGGGTCATGAAACATGGGAAATTTGGGGCGTCTTGGACAATGTACAGTCCAGTTATAAGCCACTTCCTATTTTTATGGCGAACAATGTGTTGTCATGGAAACGGCGTTTGATGAAAACTCACAATATTCACAGTGAAGCATCACCAAGGTCTTAAGACTATGCTTAAGGAGGCATGAGACTATGCTCACCAAATTTGATGTGGATCTGGTTAACATGCTAGGAGTAATGATTAAAAGTATTGGGTGTGTAACTTCCTGTTGTCAATAGGTGGCGCTATGACTTTGATTCAGTATTGACCCCTACATGTGTTCAGGCCGGGAATGTCATCAAACGTGAGGAATATGGAAAAGATCAGATCATTTTCAGCCGAGTTACAACAGTTTGATTGTTCATGATGGAACATCGAAATTCGCCGTGCCGCCATGACCACGCCCTTTGGTGAAAAGTGTTTCACTGTACAGCATCATCAACATCTTAAGGCTTCATTGGCAATTTTTGAGGTTGTTCTGCTCAACGCAGTAGGAGCTGCATGTCAGACTATAAGGCGTGTCATTTCCTGCCGTCGCTAGGTGGCGCTATGACTGTGGCTGAAAATGAGCATATAGATGCCTTCAGGGCAGGGGGGTCATGACACATGGTAAGTTTGGGGCGTCTTGGACAATGTATAGTCCAGTTATAGACCACTTCCTGTTTGGCGGCGAAACACCTAACTTCCACACCGCGTCACGGGCACACCGTTCAACTTAATGGAAAGCTTTTCCATTTAATGTCATGCCCAACTTGTCTAGAGGGCATAGGCCAAGTTTGAAGTGGATCTGATAAAATCTGTAGGACTAGTTCGCAAAAGTACGTGGCCTGGAAATGGCATAAATTACACAAGTCTATTAATAATAACTGACTTCCTGTTGGGTTTAGGGTAAGGCTCCAAGAGACTTTCTTCTAAGTCTGGACATGATACATATGTATACCAAATTTCGTACATCTAGGTGAAACGTGCCGCAGGGGCTAGTTCGTTAAACGTGTGTAGGTGGCGCTGTTAAGCCATTTTGCCACACCCATGCGCAACAACCATAAAATATCAAAATTTTCGCCACTTCTGACGCATGTGCAAAATTTCATGAGTTTTCGAGCACGTTTAGCCCCTCAAAAATGCAATTCATTTGTTGAAATAATAATAATAATAATAATAATTCCTAGAAATACAATAGGGTCCTCGCACGAGTTCGTGCTCGGGACCTAATAATAACTCTTACAAATTCAATAGGTCCTTGCATCGAATTTTGATGCTCAGGCCCTAATAATAGTAACTGTTACATATTCAATAGGTCCTTGCACCATTCGGTGCTCGGGCCTTAATAATTCCTTCAGTTACAATAGGGTCCTTGCACGACTTTGTGCTTGGGCCCTAAAAATATTCAAATATGCATAGTCATCGACAGGTATCCACAGTGCTTTCATTTTCTGCAAGGACTTGTGTCAGCATTCTCAATCCTGTCAATTAAATAAATAAATCTTGAGAGTTTTAAAAAGTGCCCTGAGATAACTGTGTTATGATATGGCGCTATATAAATAAAACTGAATTGAATTGAATGGTTTAGTGTAGAGGGCTGAATATTCTGGGTTGTGGTCAGTGCACAGACAGGATGCTGTCATGCTTTAGTCAGGTCAAACATCATTAAATCAGAATGTGGACCTTATGGGCACTTATGGCAGCATTAATGAGACTTCGATCACTGCTCCCTTGATTAGTGTGTAGGGTGGAGATTTTGTTTATGTATAAATGCAGACTGCTATACATATTTGACCAGAACAACAGAATATGCATCTAATCTTATCTACTGTAGAAGCCCAATTCACTGTCACGACTCAGGAAAAGCAGGACTGATTGAGTTCAAAGATTTATTTTAAATAGATGGCTTACAGGCAGGTACTGGTAGGTAGGTTGGCAGGCAGGCAGGGTAGCAGAAGCTCAAAAGCAAGACACCAGGCAAGAAAGCAACAAGGCACATGGCAACCAGGATGAAATGACACTGGAACAAAGAAAGTGGACTGGTAGGGAGTGGCTGATGAGCGAATGAGGCGTGGCATGTTCGGGAATGACAGGGGAAAGTCTGAGGGCATCTGGTGGATGGCTCGAGGATGACAGGTCTGGGGAGTTGATGGAAGGAACATGGCCTGGGAGAAGTGAGCAGTGGGTGGAGACAGAGAAATAACAATGCATGGGATGAGAGAGTGTGGCTGAAGGGAGGGACTAAGAGGCAAACTGTGACATTCACACTTTAATAAATGATATATGATATTTTGACATTTGAAGTGATTCTGGATTAGGAATCACAATGCTCACATTTGCTTCATTTGGGTTTTCAAAACCATGAAAAAAATCTGTAGTTGAAAGCAGATAGCTTTGTGCCCAAAAAAGTAGCTTTGAGCATGATGGTCAGATAATAAAGGTATTAAGTGTATTAGTCTGTCAAGCATTATCAGGCCTCAAGATCTGTTGTAAATTATTGAATACAGTTTCAGTGTTACACAGCTTGCCAAGATCAAAATTGGGTTTAGATGAGTAGGGTCAAGTTTAAAACAGCTCAAGGCAACATTTCTATTTAAAATAGTGAAATGTCCACCAAGAATATTTCCCTCTAACTGAGACAGTACATTGACTGGTGAGACTAGTCAATTGACAGAAGAGCGTTAATGAAGGAGTCTGTGTCCAGGAATGCCACAACGTCTAAGTGGACAGCTTGAATAGCTAAGCAGGTGAAGATGATGCCATATCTCTTCACAGTAGCTCTTCCAAGCTTGACTTCGAAAGGACCAAAGTCCACTCCAGTTCTAGTGAGGGCGGTTCACCTGGTAAGACCCTGTTCTGTGGTAGATCTGCCATCTGTTGTTGTCCAGTAACACCATGTAGTTGCTGACACACAAGGCATGGATTCTTCTGGCATGGCTGCTCAACTGAGCCTTCCTTCAACTCTAACGCCTGGAACACACCGCCTACCTGAGCGGCATGTGACGGCTACCTCGCTGAACTGCTGCAGCTTGTGGCGTCCACGCAGAGAGTGTTGCTGCTGTGGCACTGCTACTGCCACCCCTATCTTTCTACATTGAGTTTGCCTTTGATAATGGCCATCAATAATAGTTGTGTTTCATTTGATTTGATTATAAATTTCATTTATATTTACTTTAGATAGATAAATGTTAAGAGGCTTGTGCTCAATTGTAACTGGGGAGTTTTTTTCATGTCTGTGACATTCTACAGATATAGATATTGAAACTGTAGTGAAAGGTGCAAATGTTGCTGGTTTGACGTCAATATGACTAATAACAGATCATTTTCACTGTTTATTTTTGCTGAGAACCACACGTGTCACGAAAAAATAGACTTATCTCATTTGGGCTGTGTGGCTGCTCTAACCTGTTAACATGGGCACCGAAATGACGTGCCGCTCAGGTGGCCTGGCCATAAGGATTCCATCTTGTACAACTGGGTTGAGCTTGTGGCTGCTCTCTTTGACAGGCTTGCTCTTTTGTAAAGTGTTGATTTCCTCTTGGAATTAGTTTATAAACAAAATATAAACTGTAAATATAAACTAAGTATTATACAACTAACAGATATATACAATAAAATATATACAATAGGAAAATATATACCATAGAAGTGAAATGTGTTATTTAAGAAGTGGTGGTGCTGTGGAAAGTGTTTAAGAGTCTAATGGTATGAAGCTGTCCCTGAGCCTGGTGGTTCGGGCTCGAATGCTGCGGAACTGTAGGCCAGACGGCAGCAGGCAGAACAGTCTGTGGCTGGGGTGACTGGGGTCCTTGATAATCTTGCTGGCCTTCTTCCTACACCGCTGGGTGTAGAGGTCCTCCATGGATGGCAGCTCCGTCCTGGTGATGTGCTGAGCAGCTTTCACCACCCTCTGTAGAGCCTTACGGTTGAGGGCGGTGCAGCTGCTGTACCAGGCGGTGATGCAGCCAGTCAGGATGCTCTCTATGGTGCACCTGTAGAAGCTGCAGAGGATTCTTGAGTCCATGTTGAGCCTCCGCAGCCTGCGGAGGAAGAAGAGCCGCTGTCTGGCTGACTTTGTGATAAAGTCAGTGTGGTGAGTCCAGGTGAGGTCCTCGCTGATGTGAACCCCGAGGAACCTGAAGCTGCACCTCCACAGCTGGTGAGTTGCTCTCAAATCGTGCATAAAAATTGTTCAGTTCATCAGGCAGAGATGCAGGCATCACCTCAGCACTGCTGATCTTCCTTTTGTAGTCTGTAAGAGTTTTTAATCCAGCCCACATGCTCCTGGTGTTGGAGCCCTGGTAGTGAGCTCTCCGGAGCGCGTACCTGGACTTTCTGTACTCCTCCAAATCACCTGAGTTGTAGGCATCTGTCTGTGCTTTAAGTTTGGCACGGACTTCTCCGTTAACCCAGGGCTTCTGATTGGGGAATGTCCGCACAGTAATCCTCGGTACGACGTCATCGATGCATTTGCCGATATAGCCAATGACCGCGTCCGTGTATGTGTTTATGTCTGTGTCCTTAAACACACACCACTCCATCGTGCTGAAGCAGTCGCGCAGAGCCGAGTCTGATTGATCAATTTCTGCCTATAGGAAGGCAGCAGCAGAACTGAGGCATAGATTTTTCGAAAGGAGAGCGAAGGAGGGCCTTGTACGTGTCCGCGTAAGGGGTGTAAACATGATCGAGTGTGTTCTCACCACGCGTAGGACAGCTGATGTGTTGGTGATATCTCGGCAGGACTTTCCTCAGGTTGGCGTTGTTAAAGTCCCCGGCTACAATAAACGCAGCCTCCGGCCGTGAGGTCTCTGTCCTGTCGATAACTCCATACAGCTCGTCCATGGCCTTGTTGGTGTCGGCATGTGGCGGAACATACACTGCTATCATGACGACCGATGTAAACTCCCGCGGGAGATAATAAAGCTGGCATCTGATCATGAGGTGCTCCAGGTCCAGAGAACAGCCCGTAGAAATAACCTCCACGTCTGAGCACCACTTGTTGTTCACCATGAAGCAGACGCCTCCTCCCTTGCTCTTCCCTGAATTAATTGTCCGGTCCTGTCAGTGGATGGAGAGTCCCTCGGGATTGAGCCAAGTTTCCGTGAAAACCAAAACGTTAGTTTTTAATGTCCCGTTGAAACGCCATCCTGCTCTGGAGTTCATCCAGCTTGTTATCCAGGGACTGAACGTTAGCCAGAAGAATACTCAGTAGAGGAGGCCAGTTTTCACCTTTTCTCAGCCGGACTAGGACTCCGGCCCGCGACCCTCTTTTCCTCCGCCGCCTCCACTGCTCAGGTACAACAACAGGTAGGCTCCGCCATGGAGTTTCCCCGCTGTACGCTGGTGGCGGTGGCGATGAAAAAGTTTTTTCCACCACCGACCTAATGTGTAGAAGTTTTTCTCTATCATATTGTATGATAGGGCTCTCTTTAGCAGGTTTCATAGTTTAAAATAAGAATTAAATAACAAAATAGTGCAAAAAAACAGCAAAGTTGAGGGGGGAGCTCGAGACACGGCAGCCATCCTCGGCACCATCTTTCTGGCATTACCAGAAAGGTGAGGTCTTTCAGGTGATCAGGGTTCTCTGGCCAGCTGTCAGCTGACTTGGTGAGAAAGTCTGGTCCAGAGGTCCAGGCTTGGTTCTGGACAAAGGAGTCCACCTTCTGTCCTTTTGATGCATAATAAGCAGTATTAAAGTGTGTGCTGACATGCCTCCATTGAGATACCATGGACACTCTCAGAATTTCTGATACTCATCTCGTTGTTAATGTACTTAAGCACAGCCATACTATTCGTCCAAAACATTGAGTCCACAAGCTGCATCTGCAGTTCTCTCCTAAAAATCCTGTCCATGCGCCCTGCCATAGTTGCCGCTGTTCATTCCAAGTGTGGGGTGGTGGTGGGCTTGAATGGGGCAACCCTTGCCTTTCCCATGAAGAAGGCACAATGGACTTGATTGCTGCTGGACTAAGTAGGTCACTGTCCCATAGCCCTCTTCGCTAGCATCACAGAAATGATGTAACTGAGCAAAGATAGGCTCTCCAAAATGTGCTGACTTGAAACATCAGTCAACTCCAAATTCACTGAGCAGCTGCAGATCCTTCATCCAATCTAACCACTGCTGAGCAAGATGATTTGGAACTATATCATCCAAGCTGAGCTTTAGCAAGATCTTTCTTGCTGGTAGAACCACCGGCGCCAAGATTCCCAATGGATCGTAGAACACACTATGGAGAGAATTTATTCTGGTGGGAGGTTTGTCTTGGATGACAATTCTGAATTTGAAGTGATCAGACTGGACACACCATTGTACTTCCAATGCTCTCTCTAAGGGGAGTGACTTTTGATCCAAGTCCAGGTCTTTTACTTCTTTCGCCTTTTCCCTCTTGGGTATGGCTGCCAGCACCACTTGACTGTTGCTAATCCACTTCGTTAAACTGAAGCCCCCCTTTTGACAGGTAGCTTTCAGATTGTGGCACAGCAACATGGTCTCTTACTTAAGGCAGTCATTAACGGAGAAGTGGTGCAATACTGTGATGACTACTGTAGCGTCAAACAGGTCCCACTTGTCTTCAGCACATAGTCTGAGGGCATAACTAGCACAGCACAGCTCAGTGATGAAGTAGTACCAACTAGGTGCTCAACTGTTTTGTACTCCTGTACTTTGGCCACCATAGAAACCGAAGTAGGTATTCTGGCGTGACCTTTACCTGGAACATGGCTTCCACATCAGCCATAGTAGCCACAGGTTCTTAATAATAATAATGATGCATTTTATTTATAGAGCGTTTTTCAGGTTACTCAAAGACACTTTCCACACATTAAAATGGTCATAGAAAGCAACACAATAAAAACATATGCCACACAACATTAATCACACGTCATACTCGAGTTTATTTTTGACTTTGGATGATGCATCATTTACACTCCTGATGACCTCCTCTGTTGGCACATTAGTCCCAATCAGCAGACCTATTTCTGCATTGAAGTGAGGGATTCACACTTGCTCCAGATGGGGCCACCTGTTCACATCTTCCTGCAGTGGAATGTTCCTTTTATTAGCTGGGATAGTCTTTTGAGAGAAGACTTCTTGCAGCTCTGTAAAGTTGCAGCCTTCTAGACTGCTCACCTCTAAGCCTAAAATGGCCATGAACAGTCATTTGTTCTCCCATGTTGTTAGGAGAATGTCAATCTTCTTTCCATGTAGGTTGACCTCATTCATAAGCCCTTCTGTACAAAAAGTAGTGGTACTGCCTGGATCAAAGAAAGCATATGAAGTAACCACTTTGTTGCTCTTCTTTGCCTTTGGAATGTAAGGGGGGCAAGGATACTGTGTCACTGGCCCCATTGCCAGAACATATTTTATTTGCTGTGTCCACAAAAACACTGATCACAGACTGCTTCTCACCATCTTCTATGATTCTTCTTTAGGTGTACACATGATCCTGTCACATGATGTGGTCACGTGAGTAAAGTATCTAATATGACATTGCAGTAGCATCTTTGACAGAAATCAATAGCTTATTAATGATGGCACACATGTTGGCTACATGATCCAACTCCTCCATATACTCCATGTCTGTCATTGCATTGCCACAGCTGGTGAGGAAGAGTGCGAGTGCATTGAGAGCTTCACTGTCATCTGCCTTGATTGTAGACCAACTTAAGCTTGCTGATTCTCATGTGTCTCAGAGTATTCATCATAATTTTGTGAAACATTTGATCCCTCAAGCTTCTGCAAATCCTTGAGAATAGCGTCCATAGCAGCTAAAGTAGTCCGAATCTCAAGGTCTTCCCTCTTATCCTTAAACATAGCTTCTTGCTCCTCCAAAGATTTCCTTTGCTTCAGTGCTGCTGCCTATGCCATCAGTGCAGCCTTTTCTAGTTCTGCTTTCAACTGTGCAAAAAAAGCAGATGCTGAAGAATGACCAGAACTTGCTGATCATTGTTAAGTCTTCTTCTGACATCATCTGCTGAAATAGACCTTGAACTTTGTAGAACTTGGTCTTGACCACCTCCAAATTGCCATCATCATCCATCAAATGAAGCATCTCATTCTTTTTCACTGTAATTGACCCAATTTAGCTTTCCTTGAACGTATTTTCTTTTGTAATGTATCTCCCATAGCTTTGGCTGTAGGTTTCACTTGCCATTTTTCCACTGTGGATGAATCAGTATCATCCTCCATGATTCCTTGATATTCCACTTGCTAGCCGCAATTAGCTAATTACAGCAAAGTGCTCCAATGTTTCTCAAAATCACACACAGGATAGCCGTTCGTGAGTCATTAGCAGGTCGTTCTATGCTAATTAGCATAACTATAAGCTAGTAATATGTCTGCTTCCAGTCCACATATCTTTTTTTTTAATCAACCGGCAATTGCAGAGAGTCTGTACTACATTTATTGAGCTGCTGGAGAGGCATATTAATTTCATACTAATGTTACTGCAAAAATGCGACCTAGCTGGTAGTCACGGCCTACTCATGTCCAACTGATGTAGTTTTACAATCATCCACTCAAAGTCTTTGGAAAGTTGGAAAACCACAAACAACTTTTAGCCCACACGTGTCAGCTCAGTTAAATTAAATGTTTTCTATGCTGCAGATACCTTGCCACTGGTGGGTTCTTTGCTAAGGCTTGTTTTGTAGCTCGCCATAATTTTGTGAAACTGCCATCTTTGTTCATCTTTGTTGTACTCTCAGAATTTCCGATACTCATCTCGTTGTTAATGTACTTAAGCACATCATAAGTACACCATACTATCTGTCCAAAACAGCTGCAGTTCCCTCCTCAAAATCCTGTCCATGCGCCCTGCCATAGTTGCCGCTGTTAATTCTATGCTGCAGATACCTTGCCACTGGTGACTCATTCAGGATGATTGGCTTTTGCGACACAGGTCACGCGAATATATCGCCCGAGTTGAAATTTTTCAACTCATGCGAATAGGCGGAAGACGCGAATTTCTATTCTATTTCTATTCGCGCAGCGGAAGTCACGTCATTCGCACCGCCCGACTCAAATTCGCATCTATTCGCATCTTTGCATTGACTTTGTATGTAATAAAACTGCCAGAAATGCTCAGTTCGCTTTTGGTGGGAAAACACCATAACTCTGCAACTAGAGATGTGTGAAGATTCTGTTGGTTATCGGATTCCAAACAATAAACTATGCTTACCTAAGTTAACGAAAGTCATGTTGTATGTTACTTAACGTCACCATTATTGCATGCCTTGGAGGACACAAAGAGGAGCCAGTATATCAATGTGGAGTCTGGAGCATAGTGTTGTCTTTCGCCAATGACCTTGGTCTCCTCAGGGATGGAGCCAGTCTTATCAGGACAGCTGCACCCTGAGACAGAGATCTGAACTATTGCTCTGAAAGAGACAGTACATGACCTTATACTTATAGGTTTAAAAATGACCCGAATGTGACCTGGGGAACCCCTGTGTCCTATTGCCTTTAGCCTAAAGAAGGAAAATTCCTTCACAGATTCCCTCTTGTTGATCATGAGGTCAACACTAACTACCATTACCCTAATACTATCTTAGGAACAAATCAGGAACATCTTCAGGGTTTAATTACACACACTTAGATTAATCAATCATAAACAGTCAATGAATCAAATAAACATGAATTAAAAGGAAAATTCCTTCGGGAGCTGCTCATACGCATGCTCATTATTACCACCTACAGTACCAGAAGGGCAAGTAGTTTGCAAGAGTAAGAAAGAAAAGCCTCAAACTGTGGCCAGACAGGATGACACACTGACAAGTAGAGATAATGACAGAGGGAGGCAGAAAGAGATAGAAATCAGAAGAGGCAGACAAGCAGACAGGAATAGCAGATGTGCAGTGAAGACATTTAGTGACTCTGACAGCAAATACTTTAAACTGATATGAAGTCAGTCCAGGCTGCACACAAGCTGGTTTGTACATTGATATTATGAATACACACTCACATAGAACATGATTTTTATGGATTTCATTGTATGTTACGATTAGATTAGTAAAAATCAACTTTCTTAACCTGTGAAAGTCACTCCATCTACTCTAGGATGTAGGAGTCCTGCACAGCTGTCCCAACCTGTTAGGGGTCCCCCGATCAGGGGCAAATGATAGGGCAAACAAGAGTAGAAATTTCAGTATGTATGGAAAGACAGATTGCACTTCAATGATAGTAGTGGGTTAAAAGTAGCTGTGATTCCTTTCAGGATGTCATCCATCCACACCTGCAATTTATGTTTAATCATAAAAAAGGACAGACAGTTACAACAGCAAGGATTTGGGTCCCTTCATTGCTGTTGTGTTTATTTTACACCAATATAATGCATATCAATAATTTCCTAGCCACCAAATGTAATTGAAATATTATGTTCAATTTGTCAGTGTCGTAAAAAGCATGTATATTATCAGCTCAATACACACATAAAGATACTTTCCTAAATAAATTGCAAAATGTAACAGACTGGTTAAACATGTTCATGCAATCCAGAGGAAGAAAGCTTTCATATTTGGTATATCTTAGGTATATCTGCTCATGAGGTCAAATAAACAATGCAGCCTTTATGGGCCACCAGCATGTCTACACAGAAAGCCACATTTTCAGTCATCTGTCTCAAGCGCATCTGATGGAACAGATACGCCACTATATTAATTAATCCAGCTGTCTACACAGGCTGCATAATGCCTGCATTTTTTACTCACACTATATATGCAAAAACGCGGCATTAAGCGTATTGTTACACTGCAAGGCTATTGTCTTCCGTTTTATGCGCGGAAGTACAATGATTGTGTATTGGGCTCTAAGCACTGCCAAAAATATGGATGACCAACACCCAGTACTGTGCCTGAACGCATCCTGTGTAGGCAAAGATGGCACTGAAGCTGCTGCTGCTCTACTAACGTGCTTCTCACGCCACACCTCCTGTGTAGATATGGTGTTGGTCATGTTGGCTCAAAGCAAGAAATAGTTGCTATTGGCAGCTTCAATCCAAAAATATGAGTATTAGCTTTCATAAACCAAAACTGATTGACACCACTGATTGATGGTTATATAGAGCTATGTATATCTGTGTCTCTGTAAGTCAGTAATGATGTTTCACTACACTCTGACACCACATCACTTTCTGTCGTTGTGATCAGTCAAGCCCTCTCTAAAGATGGATGGATGAGTGAATAGATGATGGAAGTGACAAGGTCTAAGTGCTTTCTGCACCACTGGGAGTTCTTCTGACAGATATACCATTTGTATGTGTGTGTGTCTGTGTGAGTTGGTGTTTGCCTGCCAAGCAAGAACTGTCATGAGAAATTTCAGAATGTACAAGATTGCTTTCATTTGACTTTTATTATTTATCAAACTCAAATGAATTTTTCATGACACTGTGTGTGTTTACACAACACTGAGCCAGCTTTATGAATGTGTCATCCTGGCCCTATGTCTGTGTGATTTCTTTTTTGAGTCTGTCTGTAGTACATAACCGCAGTGAAATTATCATTATTATCATTTTTTTCCCCTTTCATTTAGATTACAATTCCACTAGAGTTTTAGTCAGTGTTCAAGGTGCCTTTTCAGTTTTTATTTTGAGGATTTTTTTAATCATTAGTATCCACAGAGGTTCTGGTAGTAAAGGAAAAAGTAATCTAAAAAGTGGGGAGAAATCACTTGTTTGTACTATTTAGTGAAGAATGCCCATACAGAAATCTAATACGTACATATATTGAATTTCCATATATGAAATATATGTACATATGAAGTAAAACCCTATATGTATATTAGAAATTGAAACAATTTCATATATTGCCATATATGTCTAGACCATACAAATGTATGTTTATGTATGTATAATACATTTTGACATGTATGTCACATATATATTTATACATAACATATATGTATTTGTATAAATGTGTAATATACAAATTACACATTGTGGAGGAAAAATCGAGAAGCTGGGCCAGATGTCTTCAGGATCTTCACCACACTGTAGAGACTAACAGTCACCAATAAAAAACGCTGAGGCAAAAAGAGTTCAGATGTGAGCAAAGTTTACTGTTCAAGCAAAGCAAGCAGTACAGCAAACATGAGCCCTTCCATGGAAGCACTGATCTTTCAATGCACAGATCCTGCCTTTTATACTTTTTCTGGAACCCCTCCTTCTGTGGTTTCACAACCTTAGTACCTCCTCTTGACCTTGAGTCGCCATTTCTGTTAGACACCATTATTTTCCTTTTTCCCCCATTCTCCTGTGATCAAGAAATAATGGTGTCATTTTTCCAGTGGTCAATATTCTGAGTAATCTGATCTGTTTGATTCATGATAAACAATCGTGTCAACTGCTAGGTGTTTTCCAAGCCCCAAAGGCTTACCCTCTTTGGTCCGTAATTAATGGTGTCTATCCACAGTGCTGAGTCTATTTTAAAAAAAAACATGTTTCAGTGACCTTTGGTGATTATTTAAACCTCTGATGTTTTTCACGTCCGTTAGTTTATGTTTAACCCTTATCTGATATTTTCCAAGTCCCTTTAGTTTGCGTTTCACCAATTATCTTTTCCATAGGTCATTGTACCCTTCGCTCATGTGAATGCCATGTGAGACCTCAATGTATCTGCCCTGCTGCTTAGTCATGCTCTGATGTTGTTTTCTTCATCTGCTTTTTCTATGCTACTTGTGCTCATTAAATACTATATGTGACTATGTTATGCAAGTGCACTCGATATTATACTTCCAGTGATTTATCAAACTTTATAAAACAATCAAACAGTTAATATTTTCTTTCCAGTGTTCATTGATTCTATCTAATTTTATTTATTAATTAATTTACTAATTTATTATTAACATACATGCATAGCATATTATGTACATATGTGACATATATATGAAATGTGTGATATGTATATGAAATGCAAATACAAAATATTTTTGCATTGATATAGGATATAAATTATACAAATATATGAAACATGTGGTGTATGTACATTTAACATATATTCACTTAATACAGGTTATATGCATATGTACCTAGTGTTGCAGTGCAGTGTATCTTGCAAATGCACATGGCATGCCTTAAGCCTTAAATGTTGGAGTTACCTAAAAAAAAAGAGCTGCACTATCAGATATTTGACTACAGTTTGAACAAAACACAGAATAAGCAAAAGAAACACACAGAACACTGTTCAGAACAAATGGTTAGTTTTTCGATTTAATGCTACCCCCAATTGGCCCCTGGTGGTGGTAGGACATTTTCTGGAATAAATAAAGAAATTTATCTGTAATAAACCAGAAAGATTGCATTTCAGTTTTTAGAATTATTTTTAGAATTATATATATATATAAGGACAAACTAGACTGTGACATCACCCACTCTAGTAGAGCCAAAAAGAGGCCAAAAATTGGGTTGTACATTTACCTGGACTTGATCTGAGTCCACATGGTGGTGAAATATCCTTAATAAATTTAAGGCATGCAACCCAATATTCTACCAAAGTTCAATTTTGCTTTAAAATTTGAACTGTGTTGATAGCTTAAATGGTGTAGGATAACAGGATTTTGGTAATATTATTAAATTTACTATGTCAAGTAATGCATTACCATATAAATTCAGCCAAAAGAAAAAAAGCCAATGTCCTTTAACTCAGGTGATCTCACCACCCGGTGCTCAAAATGAGCCATACAGTACAGGGAGAGAGTGGTGTGTTCACAGACAAACTTCCAAGCGTTGGAACCAGTGAACCAGTGATATAACCAGTGATGTAATTTGAAATCCTCAACGAAGGCCTGGTACCCTCTGCAGCTTAGGTAATTAAATTCACTATTTGAGAATTTATGGTAATCTTTATCATCCCCCAGCTGGAAGAAAGAGAAATACAGTGCTCTAAACAGTACCGACTATGCTGCGTTTCCACTAAATTTAAGTCCTATAAACAAATACTGCTCTGTTTTATTAACAAGCTGCCTTTAGACTAACTAATAAGACATGAACTTGTTATTCACATTAAAAAATCAAAGATGTCCTTAAAAGCACCAGTCCTTTAACTACATTAGTACTACTACTAGATTACATTACTACATTACTACTACTACTAGCCTGCTGCTGTCAGACTCTATAATCAGTACA
The DNA here is from genome assembly GCA_005408345.1 of Macquaria australasica. Taxonomy (NCBI): domain Eukaryota; kingdom Metazoa; phylum Chordata; class Actinopteri; order Centrarchiformes; family Percichthyidae; genus Macquaria; species Macquaria australasica. The sequence continues at coordinate 62,136 of SEMN01001213.1, read as the reverse complement.
ACTCCCGGTAATCTACACTTGACTGTCAGTGTGCAGACTATTCGCTACTATACTTCATCTGCTGCTGTGCATTATCTTCATGCATATATTTTATTCATGATGTTATCTACTTCATATGTTGCTGTGAAATATTTTCATGTACATGTATATTATATATGTGCAATATTTTTATCTTATCTATTTGTTCATACTTACAACTGCACTCAGTCACTCTATTATTTATTTCTGTCTATACTGTGTACAGGACTATTTTTCTATTTTTCTATTTATTTTTATTGTATTTCTATATATGACATTTTTGCTGGCTGTTTGTAATGCTGAAAATTTCCCCGCTGTGGGACAATAAAGGCTTATCTTATCTTATCTTTATATATATAAAGTTGTGGCTGATCGTATATGTGTGTGTGCGTGTATACACATATACAGTGTGTGTGAATATATATATATATATATATATTCACACACACTGTATATGTATATATATACACGTATGTGTGTATATATATATATATATATATATATATATAAGTATATATGTATGTACAGTATGTATGTATATATATATATATATAAGTATATATGTATATATATATATATATATGTATGTGTATATATATATATATATATACACACACACATATATTTGACAGGTGCCATAATCATAATGTTATGGCTGATTGGTGTATGTCATATATTACATGTCCGTATGGGTGTGTATATATGAAGCTACCACAGTTTTTAATTCAGGTTTTTGTCACTTGAGTATGTAGTTTACAGGTAGTGGTAGTAAACTCTCTTGTGGCAGGTTGTTCCACAGATCTTTAAAGCTGCTTCTGCACAGTTCTTATTCCTGGCCCAGGGAACAGCTGACAGGCTAATGTCGGAGGAAGGGAAGGATGTGCAAGGGTCATACCTTACAAGCATATCGGACGTGTCTAATCCATTGAGTGATTTGAAACTGAGAGCAGGATCTAAAAGTCAGATGGTCAATGAAGGGACTTTTTTTTTTTTTAAAAAGTCAAAAACAGTGAGTATGAGCACTGTGCAGAATGAGGGGTCAGCGCAAATGCAGAGGTCGTGATACACAGTTTATACTGAGAGCTGTATAAAGAGAGGAGCACTGAGAGACAAGTATATACAAGGGCCATATGTCACATTAGGATTAAGACCTTTCTCTCTTCTAACCATGTCCAACAAACAAGAGTGCCATAACCTCAGTACATCAACACCACATTTCAAAATGTTTTACTGACATACCAGGAAGTATAACTGTAGCCACATACAATTTCAGCTGACACACATATTATTAACAGCTAGGATGTTGATAATGGATGGATGGATGGACTGATAAATGGTGACCTTTTACGTCCTGGACAGTTTTAATTGTTGCTGTTAGAATGGAAAACAATAATAATAATAATAATAATAATATCCGTAGTATTCTTGGTTTCTATGATTCTCTTTTGTTTTTTTGTTTGTTTATCTATTTGTTGATTTAACCACCTCAGAAAACTATTGAGGTCATTCTAGGACGTACTACCTACTTTCCTCCAGGTGGCTGATACTTTTTGCCTGGCACTTAATATGTGTGTGCTTTCTAATGCACAGTTTTACCCATTTAAACAGTGAAAAGTTTAACGTCCATAAGGACTGCATGTTGCCAAAACTAATATATCTGCTGAACACAAAGAGCCCAGTTCTCACTAAGGTGTTCCTCCTGAACACGTGATGAAAGTGATAATGACAGAGATGATGGTAGATTTCTGAATTTCTGCAAAAGGCCTCTGAAGTTTTATTTAAAAAAATTAACATTGTGTGAATATTTTCAGAGCTTACCTTAGCCACATAGGTTTACAAGGTAAATTTATGGCGCATGCAATCTAGTGGTCTTAAACACGTGCCTTAAATACAAGTAGAATTTTTTCAAAGAACATTTCAATGGTAATATAACCTAATGCTGATTGTTTTGCGACAGTTTTCCCTTCTTTGTTTTATCATTACGTCATTGAAAGAGAGTAGAAAAACCGAGAGGATTAGAGATTCTGAGTTAATTTTTGAATGCCCAGTGTAAGACATACAGTATAAACACACGCACACATCCACACACACACGCGCGCATTCACACAGAGTGCTTAGAGCCAGGTTGGTTCACTCTGGTCTGTACACACTATGTTAAAAAGATTTACTACTGTCATACTATCTTTTTTTCATTTGTTCACTCAAACTCTACATCCCTCTTAATCCATTCTCTATCTGTGTGCGAGCAGTGTTTAGTTTATCTGAGTACACAGGCACACATGATAATGCCACAGGTTAGGTTTGTCTTCACAGAAACCACGATTCAATTCAATTCAGTTTTATTTATATAGCACCAAATCATAACAGAATCTATCTCAAGGCACTTTTCATAAAGAGCAGGTCTACACCATACTCTTTATAGTATTATAAAGAGACCCAACAATTCCCACTATGAGCAAGCACTAGGTGACAGTGGCAAGGAAAAACTCCCTTTTAACAGGCAGAAACCTCGAGCAGAACTAGGCTCTGGTTGGGTGGTCATCTGCATCGACCACCTTGTGATGGTTCTTTGGCTACTTTGGGGCAGTGGGACAAGCTGTAAATACAACATTGACATATTAACATCTTGTAAAATTGATATGACAAACTTTTTAGCAAACAATTTCCTGTTTATAATTTCACCAGGTATGGATCAAAAAAGGCATTTATTATGGAGTCACGTTTTTGGCTACCAAATGGAATCTAAGTCCAATATTCACTCTCCTTTTACGTCACCTTCAGTCTTGTCCACTCCTGAGAGAAATATGTGTTTCTTTAGCTCGTTGATGCTATGTTCACCAGCTAGTCACTAACTTTTTATGTCTGCCATTTGGTGCTGGGCAGGTAGCGTACAGTGGATTTATCTGAGCTTTTCCTCTACAAACAGACACCTGCTGCTGCAGCTGAAAATTTTGTCAATGAGAGTGGACTTTGCGGGTTATAAACCAAAACAAAGAGCTACAAGAGGTGAAAAAGCTCTGTAGAGCTAAGGAAACTCCAGCATCAGGTGATAATTCTCTTTGGGCTTGTGTTCAATGTAGCCAAAGTGTATATTAACAATGGATCAAACAACTGTGTGACTGAATGTGTAAATTGTTCCAGGTCTTCAACTTGCAGGTTAGAGAAATGGAAAGTACATATTAATTCTTTATGTTCAGCAGGTATCTAAACCCAGAAGTCATTGCTTTTAAATCATATACTTAATCTTTTATAGGCTATGTAAAGTTGACTTTACCAATTAAAGCTTGCAAATACTACAGCTAATACATATTTATATGTAGATAAATAGTAAATTGGAGACAATATTAAAACTCAATCCAAATCATTTTCTGTTTTTCATTTTTCAAAATGTCCATATTTACATCATAACTACCCATTTGACACTTTTTGATGATGTTAATAATATGAATATCAAGTTTAACTGTAGATATTGTGTCCCTATTCCCAGACAATACTGCTGCACATATTACAGGCAAGTTGTCCGCTGGGCCTTTCGTATTTTGGGTAGGCACATTAGAAAGCCCTTACCCTCATGTGTTGTGTCTGCCATCAGAAGACGGAAGGAGGAATTTACAAAGGTTTTGTCCTCATTTAGATGACAATCAATAAAATGAATCACAATCACAAAGTGTCTTATTGTATAAAATCATCTCATGCAGTTAAGATCAGCTCGTGAGACCACCAGAAATAACTGATAACTGAATAGCTGAAATGTAGGCCTCTCTACCTGCCAACAGAAATCACATCAGGTAGGAGGGATGTTCAGGATAAACTGAGGCAGAGTGAATCATTGTACAATGAATTGTATAAGTGGAAGAGTAATGATGTCACTTCTAGTCAGTGAGCATAGTGAGCAGAGATGCTTACTCCCTTTTACAGTGCATTCTGGGAATTTTTTAGAGAGCTGAACTTTGCAGTGCAATGGAGTGATACTGGCATCAGAATACTCAGTTCCCTATCTAGGGACCTGTTTAAGACACCCTGTGTTCCCCCCAGATGGCAATGCTACTTTTATTCTCATGGACCATTTAAATCATTTAAAAAAATAAACAAATGGCCTAAATTTTCACCGAAATCCATGATACCATTCAATTCAATTCAGTTTCTTTATATAGTGCCATATCATAACAAAGTTATCTCAGGGCACTTTTTCATATAGAGCAGGTCTAGACCGACTCCTTACATTTATAGAGACCCAACAGTTCCCACCATGAGCAAGCACTAGGTGACAGTGGCAAGGAAAAACTCCCTTTTAACAGGTAGAAACCTCGAGCAGAACCAGGCTGTAGATGGGCGGTCATCTGCCTCGACCGGTTGGTTGGGGGGGGGGGAGCAGGAGGAAAGAGAACATACAGCAGCACAGTACAGTTCCACATAGAGATGTAAAGTAATAGTTGTGGTGTAAAGTAATAGCTGTGGTAATGGTATTGATGTTGTTAATATTAATAGAAATAATACTAAGAGCAATATTGTAATAGTAATACTAATAATAAGAGCAATAACAGTAATAGCAGCAGTGGGTGTAGAGCAGGAACACAGGGGCTACAGGTGGCCTGCAACCATAGATCCAGACTCTACAGCTCCGGAGGCAGAAACACCTGCAGAAAGCAACAGAAGGGGAGAGAGAGAGAGAGAGAGAGAGAGAGAGAGAGAGAGCAACTACGGGAAGAAGTTGAGTTAGTAACAAGCATTGATGGGATATGAGTGCGTACAGATGGAGAGGGAGAGGAGGAGAGAGGAGCTCAGTGCATCATGGGAAGTCTCCCAGCAGTCTAGGCCTATAGCAGCATAACTAAGGGGTGGCTCAGGGGTCACCTGAGTCAGCCCTACTATAAGCTTTATGAAAGAGGAAAGTCTTAAGCCTACTCTTAAATGTGAGGAGGGTGTCTGCCACCCATACACAAACTGGGAGCAGAATCCACAGAAGAGGAGCTTGATAGCTGAAGGCTCTGGCTCCCATTCTACTTTTAGAGACTCTAGGAACCACAAGGAACCCTGCATTCTGGGAGCGCAGTGCTCTAGTGGGGTAATAGGGTACTATGAGCTCTTTAAGATATGATGGTACCTGACCATTTAGGGCTTTGAAGGTGAGGAGAAGGATTTTAAATTCTATTCTGGATTTTACTGGGAACCATAGAGAAGCTAATATTGGAGAAATATGATCTCTTTTTCTTGTTCTTGTCAGTAAACGTGCCGCATCATTCTGGATCAGCTGGAGAGTCTTAAGGGACTTATTGGGGCAGCCTGATAATAGAGAGTTGCAATAATCCAGTCTAGATGTAACAAATACATGGACTAGTTTTTCTGCGTCTTTTTGAGAGAGGATGTGCCTGATTTTTGCAATGTTACGTAAGTGAACAAAGGCAGTTCTTGAAGTTTGTTTTAGGTGGGAGTTACAGGACATATCCTGATTAAAGATAACTCCAAGATTCCTTATGGTGTTGCTGGAGGCTAGGGCAATCCCATCTAGAGAAACTATATCTTTAGATAATGTGTTTCGAAGGTCAAGTACAATAACTTCGGTTTTGTCTGAGTTTAACATCAGAAAATTGCAGGTCATCCAGGTTTTTATGTCCTTAAGGCATGCTTGAAGTTTAGCTAATTGATTGGTTTCATCTGGCTTGATTGATAAATATAATTGGGTATCATCTGCATAACAATGAAAATTTATGGAGTGCTTCCTAATAATATTGCCTAAAGAAAGCATATATAAGGTGAATAGAATTGGTCCAAGCACAGAACCTTGTGGAACTCTGTGACTAACTTTGGCGTGCATAGAGGATTAATTGTTAACATGTACAAACTGATATCGATCTGATAAATAGGATTTAAACCAGCTTAGTGCGGTGCCTTTAATGCCAATTAAATGTTCTAGTCTCTGTAATAGAATGTGATGGTCAATGGTATCGAATGCGGCACTAAGATCTAATAAGACAAGTACAGAGACAAGTCCTTTGTCAGATGCAATTAGGAGGTCATTTGTAATTTTCACCAGTGCTGTCTCTGTGCTATAATGCACTCTAAATCCTGACTGAAAATCCTCAAACAGCTTGTTGTTGTGTAGAAAGTCACACAACTGATTGGCGACTGCTTTCTCAAGGATCTTAGAGAGAAAAGGAGGGTTAGATATAGGTCTATAATTTGACAAAATCCCTGGATCAAGAGTGGGCTTTTTAAGAAGAGGCTTAATTACAGCTACTTTAAAGGACTGTGGCACATAGCCTTTTAATAAGGACAGATTGATCATATCTAGTAAATAAGTGCTAACTAAAGGTAAAATTTCTTTAAGCAGCCTAGTTGGGACGGGGTCTAAGAGACACGTTGATGGCTTAGATGAGGAAATCATGGAAGTTAGTTGATTACAGTTGATGGGAGAAAAGCAGTCTAAATGTACAGGTTTTACAGTTGTTTCTAAGGTTCCTGTGTTTGAAGATAAGTCAGTACCAACTGAGGGCTGGAGGTGCTGAATTTTGTCTCTAATAGTTAGAATTGTATCATTAAAGAAGCTCATAAAGTCATTACTACTGAGGTCTATAGGAATACATGGCTCAACAGAGCTGTGACTCTCTGTCAGCCTGGCTACAGTGCTGAACAGAAACCTGGGGTTGTTCTTATTTTCCTCTATTAATGATGAGTAGTAAGCTGCTCTGGCATTACGGAGGGCCTTCCTATAAATTTTAAGACTAACTTGCCAGGCTAAACGTGATTCTTCCAGATTGGTGGAACGCCAATTCCTTTCAAGTTTTCGCGATGTTTGTTTTAATTTGCGGGTTTGTGGGTTATACCATGGAGCTAACCTCCTCTGTTTTATTATCTTCTTTTTTAGAGGGGTGATAGAGTCGAGTGTTATTCGCAGTGAGCCTGCAGCACTATCAACAAGATGATCAATCTGGGAGGGACTAAAGTTAGCATAGGAGTCATCTGTTACATTGAGACATGGAACTGAATTTAATGCCGATGGAATCACTTCCTTAAATTTAGCTACAGCACTATCAGATAGACATCTAGTGTTGGAATGTTTGCCCAATGGCGTGTAGTCCAGTAATAGGAATTCAAAAGTTAATAGAAAATGGTCTGATAAAAAAGAATTCTGTGGAAAGACTATTAGATGTTCAATTTCAATGCAATAAACAAGAACAAGGTCGAGGGTGTGGTTAAAACAGTGAGTGGGTTTATGTACACTCTGACAGAAGCCAATCGAATCTAATAATGAGATAAACGCAGCACTAAGGCTATCATTTTCTACATCCACATGAATATTAAAATCACCTACAATAATTATTTTATCTGTTTTAAGGACTAAACCTGATAAGAACTCTGAGAATTCAGATAAAAATTCAGAGTACGGTCCAGGAGCTCGGTATACTATGACAAATAGAATTGGCTGTAGTGTTTTCCAGGTTGGGTGTGAAAGGCTAAGAACAAGGCTTTCGAACGAGTTATAATTTAATTTAGGTTTAGGTTTGATTAATAGGCTTGAGTCAAAGATGGCTGCAACTCCACCTCCTCGGCCTGTGCCTCGAGGAATGTGAGTATTAATGTGACTAGGGGGAGTGGATTCATTTAGGCTAACATATTCATCGTGACACAGCCAGGTTTCAGTGAGACAAAATAAATCAATATTATGATCTGATATTAGATCGTTTACTATAACAGCTTTAGATGAGAGAGATCTGATGTTTAAGAGTCCACATTTAATTCTCCTATTTTGTTGTACTGTTGCAGTGGAGGTTTTACTTTTTATTAGGTTTTTATGTGTAACTCCTCTTCTGTTTAGTTTTGATTTAAATAATTTAAGTGGTGGGGGGGCAGACAACCTCTCTGTGGAGTTTAGGGTGGGTAACTGCTCTAATGGAAGCGCAGAGAAGCGTGTAGGACTGCAACTCTGCCTCCTGGTCTGGACCACAGACTGTATTAAGTCTATGGTCTGAACTCTGAGCTGTCATGGCTTTGGGCCACTAAAAAATTCGGCCAGATTTCTAGATATGAGAGCGGCTCCATCCAAAGTGGGATGAATGCCATCTCTCCTAATCAGACCAGGTCTTCTCCAGAAAGTCCGCCAATTATCTACAAAGCCCACATCATTACCTGGACACCACCTCGACAACCAGCGGTTGAATGATGACATGTGGCTGTACATGTCATCGCTAGTAAGATTAGGCAGGGGCCCAGAGAAAGTCCGACATTGTTTTTGCATATGTACACACCGACTCCACATTAATTTTCGTGACCTCCGATTTGCGCAATCAGCTGTCATTACCGCCGACGTGAATAACAATCTTAGCATATTTACGTTTATCCTTAGCCAGCAGTTTTAAATAGGATTCAACGTCGCCCGCTCTGGCCCCTGGGATGCATTTGACTATGGTCGCTGGTGCCGCTAATTTCACGTTTCACAAAATGGAGCTGCCAATAATCAGAGTTGGTTTCTCAGCGGGTGTGTCGCTGAGTGGAGAGAACTTGTTAGAAACGTGAACGGGTCGGTGGTGAACCGTGGGCTTTGGTTTAGGGCTATGCTTCTTTCGGACAGTCACCCAGCCTCCCTGGCTTCCCAGCTGCTCGGGAGTTGCCGGGAGACGGCTAGCAGAAGCTGCCTCTGGTCGGCTCGCACCGGCTAGGGGCTGGCTAGCTACGGCTGACTGACTCTCCATGGTGCGGAGCCGCGACTCTAACTCACTGAGCCTCGCCTCCAACACAGTGAATAAACTACATTTGTTACACGTACCATTATCGCTAAAGGAGGCAGAGGAGTAACTAAACATCTGACACACCGAGCAAGAGAGAGCAGGAGAGGGAGAAGGAGAGAGAGACGCCATCGCTAACTTAGCTAAAGTAGCAACTAACTAGCGTGTAAACAACTGGGATTAGCGGAAAGTCGCTAACAGAAGACAGATATGAGTGCTTAAACAGAGCTAGTGTATCCTTAAATGTATAGCGGGTAATTAACCGCTATAGTAAAGAAAATATCAAAATTAACTGGGTTTAGCTGGAGCAGCGAACTTTGCAATCAGTAACACAGAAACACCGGTAACCGGAAATGAGACAATACGTTCACCTCAGCACGTCAGGAATAAAAGTATTTCTATAAAAGTATTCCTATAAATTTCTCTGTGTGTGATGCATTCATATTTTTCTCTGTGTCTGTAGGACTACCGTGTGAATATCTTCCTCCGTCAGCAGTGGAATGATCCCAGGCTCACTTATGCTGAATACCCAGATGACTCTCTGGACTTGGACCCCTCTATGTTAGACTCCATATGGAAACCAGATCTGTTCTTTGCCAATGAGAAGGGGGCCCACTTTCACGAAGTCACTACAGACAACAAACTGCTCAGGATATTTAAGAATGGGAATGTTTTGTACTCTATACGGTAAGTGGTGTTTAGCTGGTGGGTGACAAAGATGGGGGGAATTGTGTTTAATAGTGTTCAAGCTGCTAAAGACCAATACTGTGTGTCAAAAATGCGGTCATAGAGTGAATACAGTCCAAAGATAAGAAATTACTTTTTCGCAAGTCACAAGTAGGTTACAAATAGGTTTTAACATAATTTTATTCTCTTGAATTTGACCAAACTGCGAAGTTGTAGGGCCCTGTATTTAGGGATAAGATAAGATAAGATAAGATAAGATAAGCCTTTATTGTCCCACAGCGGGGAAATTTTTAGCGTTGCAGCAGCCAGCAAAAGTGTCATATATAGAATACAATAAAAATAAATAGAAAAATAGTCCTATACACAGTATAGACAGAAATAAATAATAGAGTGACTGAGTGCAGTTGTAAGTATGAACAAATAGATAAGATAAAAAATATTGCACATATATAATATACATGTATATGAAAAATATTTCACAGCAACATATGAAGTAGATAACATCATGAATACAATATATGTATGAAGATAATGCACAGCAGTAGATGAAGTATAGTATGAATAGTCTGCACACTGACAGTCAAGTGTAGATTACCGGGAGTTGTACTGATTATAGAGTCTGACAGCAGCAGGCAGAAAGGACCTACGGTACCTCTCCTTCAGACACTGCGGGTGGAGCAGCCGGTCGCTGAAGGAGCTGCCCAGTGCTGAAAGAGTGACATGTAGGGGGTGGGAAGTGTTCTCCAGTAGTGATGATAGCTTGGCCACCATTCTCCTGCCTCCCACCACCTCCACTGGGTCCAGAGGGTATCCAAGGACAGAGCTGGCCTTCTTTACCAGTCTGTCCAGTCTCTTCCTATCCCTGGAAGAGATGCCACTGGCCCAACAGGTCACCCCATACAAGACAGCTGATGCCACCACAGAGTTATAGAAAGTCCTCAGGAGCGCACCCTGCACTCCAAAAGATCTTAGTCTCCTGAGCAAAAAGAGACGGCTCGGGCCCTTTTTAAACAGAGCGTCCGTATTGTCTGACCAGTCCAATTTGCTGTTCAAGTGAACACCCAGATACTTGTACGATCTCACAATCTCAATGTCCGTTCCCTGGATGTTCACTGGTGTAGGTGGAGGGAGTTTGCGCCTGCCCAAGTCCACCACCAGCTCTTTGGTTTTACTTGCGTTGATCTGGAGGCGGTTCTGCTGACACCAACCCACAAAGCCCTGGGTCAGTTCTCTGTACTCCCTATCATCCCCGTCGGTGATGAGGCCGACGATGGCAGAGTCGTCAGAGAACTTCTGCAGGTGACAGTTCAAAGTGTTATGGGTGAAGTCCGCTGTGTAGAAGGTGAACAGGAAAGGCGCCAGAACGGTTCCCTGTGGAGCCCCTGTGCTGCAGAGAAGTGTGTCAGACACACAGTCCTGTAATACTGTGGTCGGTTTGTGAGGTAGTCCAGGATCCATGCTGCCAGGTGATGGTCCACCCCAGCGTGCTCCAACTTGTCCCCCAGAATCCTGGGCTGGATGGTGCTAAAAGCACTGGAGAAATCAAAAAACATGATCCTCACAGTGTTTCCAGCCTTTTCTAGGTGAGAGAGGGATGTGTGAAGTAGGTAAATGACAGCGTCATCCACCCCAATGCCGGGTTGGTAGGCAAACTGCAGAGGGTCCATACATGGGCTCACCAGCGGACGCAGGTGAACAAGGACCAGTTTCTCCAGGGTCTTCATCAGGTGAGAGGTCAATGCCACTGGCCTATAGCCATTGAGGTCCTTGGGGTGTGGGGTCTTCGGCACAGGAACCAGACACGATGTTTTCCACAGTTTTGGCACCCTCCCCAGCTTCAGACTCAGGTTGAACAGGTGCTCAATAATCCCACACAGCTGGTCCGCACAGGACTTCAGAAGTCTGGAGCTGATGCCGTCTGGGCCCGCCGCCTTCCCCACCCTTATCTTCCTCAGTTCGTTTCTCACCTGGGATGTTGTGAGGAACAGCCCGGTTGAGCTTGTAGGGGGCATGAGGGCTGAATGGGGGGTGTTTGCGGGTGTGAAATGGGGAGATGGGCCCAGCCCAGGCTGTGGTGTGGGTGTATTAAGTGGCTGTAAGCTGAGGGCTGTGGGGAGTGATGAGTGGTGAGATGAGGGAGGGGGAGGGCTGTAGGCAGGGAGGGTAGATGGTAATGATGGTTGCAGAGGAGACGGGGCAGGGGGAGGGGTAGATGCCTGATCGAATCTGTTGAAGAATACGTTCAGGTCATCTGCCCACTTCTGATCCCCCGCAGGCCGGGGCTTGGAGTCCATATGGCCCGAGATGGTTTTAAGGCCCTTCCAAACTCCTCTGGTGTTATTTTTCTGCAGTTGACTCTCCAACTTTCTCCTGTAGCTGTTTTTCCCCTCCCTGATCCTCCTCCTTAGCTCTCGCTGGACACTCTTCAACTCCTCCTTGTTACCCGATACAAAAGCTCTCTTTTTTTCCTTGAGGAGAGCCTTAATATCAGGAGTAATCCAGGGTTTTATCAAGGAGCGTGTGAAATGTGAACACATGGTGTTGCATTTTTAGCATTTTCATGGCTAGAGATGTATAGTGCACCCAGAGTACAATTGGAAACAAGATGGGATTTGGAGGAATACATTATCTGTAGTGCGAATACATCATCTTAAGTACTGTAGTTCTGTATGATGGTTCACCAGTAGGATTTGTCTGTGTATGGGGGACCTCACTGAATGAAGAACGTATTTGTACTTGTCTTCAAAACACAACATTGTTTTGTAATTTTACAATATCTGCTGATATAATTTTTTTGATTCATAGTGCATGAACTAACAGCCTACTTTCTCCCAACATAATGCACACTGAAGAATACAACCCAAAGTAATGTGGAGTGAACTAATCATCCAAGACTAGACTTGAATTTAAAAATAATTCATATATTTAGATAATTAAAAACATTGTTTTGGTTTCTGAGTAACAATGGCAGCTGTTGCATCTTAGATATTGCAGAGAGGTTTTGTGTCTGTTTTGGAGCTTCATACATATCCCACTTAGTGCCACATTAATATAAAATAAGGACAGATAAGAGCATTTTGATACTGTACATGTGTACAGCATTTATGGATAACTTCAAACGCTGTCACTGCCTTTGATTCACTTCTTACATGTTCTCTCCTCTCTCTTCACTTTCAGACTAACATTAACTCTCTCATGTCCTATGGATCTAAAAAACTTCCCTATGGATGTTCAGACCTGTATCATGCAGTTGGAGAGCTGTAAGTACACACACACACACAAACACACACACACGTTTTCAGTTCTATACTTGCGAGGATGCTTAGTGACATAATGCATTCCCTAGGCCCTTAATCTAACCTTAACCAACACAACTAAATGTCTAACCTCAACCATTAACCTAAACTGAACCTAAACCTAGTTCTAAACTTAATCTTAAATCCAAGTCTTGACCCTCAAACAGCCCTTTGAAGTTCCACCCCAATGTGAGGACCAGTAAAAATGTCCTTACTATACAAAAATGTCCTCACTCCCTAGTTCTAAAACAAAGACTACTGACTAGTCTATTCCAGAACATTCAAAAGACATTTACATGTTAATGTGTTTGCACATTTTACAGCAATGTAAGAGTACCATTATGGACTGATATTATTTCTATTACAAAATAACTACAGCTAATTAAAGCTATCTGCTATAGTTGAAAATTAAGGAAATATTTAGTTAACATTTTAAGAAAACCTTAAGGAGAAGACTTTTTTTTTTTTTTTTTTTTCGTTCCGGCGCCGCTGTGAGTGGCAGCCTGTTGCAGCAGCTCCCGTTCGCGGTTTGAGTTTTTTTGAGTTTACTAGTTTGCTAGTGAAGTATAGTATTGCTATATATCTGTATGTATTTGCTATGTATTTTTAGTACTATTTTTTGGCATCTTTGGAGTTTTTTGGACATTTTGTTTATCGTTTATGGAGACAAGACTGCTGATGCCCTTAGAGACGGCGTCCATAGTTACCGCCGGCAGCCATGGTGACTCCATTGTTTACACCAGGGATCAGCTGTTAGCTCTCCGTCATACAGCGGTGCTACCACCCGGGGAGAGACCTGATGTGCCCCGCGAGCTGAGGAGGAGGAGACGGGGAAGCCGAGCGGGGGCTCAGCGCCGCGCCAGGAGAAGACGTTATACACCCGTCCTCCCATCGATTATCATGGGGAATGTAAGATCTATCACCAACAAGATGGACGAGCTGGCGGCGCTGACCCGGCATCAGAGGGAATTCCGGGAGTGTAGCATCATGCTATTCACGGAGACTTGGCTAACCGCGCTAACTCCGGATACGGACGTTTCGGTTAATGGCTTCCAACTTTTTCGGGCGGACAGGACGAAGGAGAGCGGTAAGAGGAAGGGAGGAGGGCTGGCAATGTTTGTTAATGACAGATAGTGTAACCCTGGGCACATCACTGTTAAAGAGCAAACCTGCGACAAGAACATTGAACTGCTAGCTGTTAGCATTAGGCCAAACTATCTACCGAGGGAATTCTCGCATGCCATCGTGATGGTAGCTTACATCCCCCCCTCTGCTAACGCTGAGGCAGCCTGTGATGTCCTGCTCTCAGCAGTAAGCAGGCTGCAGACACAACACCCAGATGCCCTCCTCGTCATCTCTGGTGATTTTAATCATGCCCCTCCGTCCTCCTCTCTACCCACATTCACTCAGTATGTTACTTGCCATACCAGAGACAACAGAATACTGGACTTGTGTTATGCCAACACCAAGGATGCATACATCTCATTGAGTCTCCCCCCCCTGGGCAGATCTGATCACAACCTTGTGCATCTCAGGCCTGTCTACAGACCTCTTGTGCGCAGGCTGCCTGCTGTCCCACGCACAGTGAAGAAGTGGTCTAACGGAGCAGAGGATGCTTTAAAGGACTGTTTTGACACTACTGTATGGGACATTTTTAGTGACGCTCATGGGGAGGATATTGACAACCTCACAGACTGTCTGACGGACTACATAAACTTCTGTGTGGAAAACACCATCCCCACTAGGACTGTACGTTGTTTCGCCAACAATAAACCCTGGATTACTCCTGATATTAAGGCTCTCCTCAAGGAAAAAAAGAGAGTTTTTGTATCGGGTAACAAGGAGGAGTTGAAGAGTGTCCAGCGAGAGCTAAGGAGGAGGATCAGGGAGGGGAAAAACAGCTACAGGAGAAAGTTGGAGAGTCAACTGCAGAAAAATAACACCAGAGGAGTTTGGAAGGGCCTTAAAACCATCTCGGGCCATATGGACTCCAAGCCCCGGCCTGCGGGGGATCAGAAGTGGGCAGATGACCTGAACGTATTCTTCAACAGATTCGATCAGGCATCTACCCCTCCCCCTGCCCCGTCTCCTCTGCTACCATCATTACCATCTACCCTCCCTGCCTACAGCCCTCCCTCTCCCTCATCTCACCACTCACCACTCCCCACAGCCCTCAGCCACTTAACACACCCACACCACAGCCTGGGCTGGGCCCATATCCCCATTTCACACCCGCAAACACCCCCCATTCAGCCCCCATGCTCTCTACAAGCTCAACTGGACTGTTCCTCACAACATCCCAGGTGAGAAACGAACTGAGGAAGATAAGGGTGGGGAAGGCGGCGGGCCCAGACGGCATCAGCTCCAGACTTCTGAAGTCCTGTGCGGACCAGCTGTGTGGGATTGTTGAACACCTGTTCAACCTGAGTCTGAAGCTGGGGAGGGTGCCAAAACTGTGGAAAACATCGTGTCTGGTTCCTGTGCCGAAGACCCCACACCCCAAGGACCTCAATGGCTATAGGCCAGTGGCATTGACCTCTCACCTGATGAAGACCCTGGAGAGACTGGTCCTTGTTCACCTGCGTCCGCTGGTGAGCCCATGTATGGACCCTCTGCAGTTTGCCTACCAACCCCGCATTGGGGTGGATGACGCTGTCATTTACCTACTTCACACATCCCTCTCTCACCTAGAAAAGGCTGGAAACACTGTGAGGATCATGTTTTTTGATTTCTCCAGTGCTTTTAACACCATCCAGCCCAGGATTCTGGGGGACAAGTTGGAGCACGCTGGGGTGGACCATCACCTGGCAGCATGGATCCTGGACTACCTCACAAACCGACCACAGTATGTGAGGTTACAGGACTGTGTGTCTGACACACTTCTCTGCAGCACAGGGGCTCCACAGGGAACCGTTCTGGCGCCTTTCCTGTTCACCTTCTACACAGCGGACTTCACCCATAACACTTCGAACTGTCACCTGCAGAAGTTCTCTGACGACTCTGCCATCGTCGGCCTCATCACCAACGGGGATGATGGGGAGTACAGAGAACTGACCCAGGGCTTTGTGGGTTGGTGTCAGCAGAACCGCCTCCAGATCAACGTGAGTAAAACCAAAGAGCTGGTGGTGGACTTCAGCAGGCGCAAACTCCCTCCACCTACACCAGTGAACATCCAGGGAACGGACATTGAGATTGTGAGATCGTACAAGTATCTGGGTGTTCACTTGAACAGCAAACTGGACTGGTCAGACAATACGGATGCTCTGTTTAAAAAGGGCCAGAGCCGTCTCTTTTTGCTCAGGAGACTAAGATCTTTTGGAGTGCAGGGTGCGCTCCTGAGGACTTTCTATGACTCTGTGGTGGCATCAGCTGTCTTGTATGGGGTGACCTGTTGGGCCAGTGGCATCTCTTCCAGGGATAGGAAGAGACTGGACAGACTGGTAAAGAAGGCCAGCTCTGTCCTTGGATGCCCTCTGGACCCAGTGGAGGTGGTGGGAGGCAGGAGAATGGTGGCCAAGCTATCATCACTACTGGAGAACACTTCCCACCCCCTACATGTCACTCTTTCAGAACTGGGCAGCTCCTTCAGCGACCGGCTGCTCCACCCGCGGTGTCTGAAGGAGAGGTACCGTAGGTCCTTTCTGCCTGCTGCTGTCAGACTCTATAATCAGTACAACTCCCGGTAATCTACACTTGACTGTCAGTGTGCAGACTATTCACTACTATACTTCATCTACTGCTGTGCATTATCTTCATACATATATTGTATTCATGATGTTATCTACTTCATATGTTGCTGTGAAATATTTTTCATATACATGTATATTATATATGTGCAATATTTTTATCTTATCTATTTGTTCATACTTACAACTGCACTCAGTCACTCTATTATTTATTTCTGTCTATACTGTGTATAGGACTATTTTTCTATTTATTTTATTGTATTTCTATATATGACACTTTTGCTGGCTGCTGCAACGCTAAAAATTTCCCCGCTGTGGGACAATCTTATCTTATCTTATCTTAAGGGGGTTTTGTGCAACCAGTTTTATTTTATTTTTAAACCTTAACTCAGACTTCAAGGAAAATCGTAATCTTATTGTTCATGCAAGACTGGGTCAAATGCAGTTCTAAAATGCATAACAGAAGGAGAAGTGGCAAGCAGCATCAGCACACAATGTATTCTTAAAGGGTTAGGGGTAGGGTTAGGGTTAACCCTAACCCCTGGAGGCCGGCGACGAGGAAGGAGCCGCTCTGGAGGCCGGCGACGAGGAGGAACTGGCACCGGAGGCTGCTGCGGCTGCAGCTGGACGGGACCTGGCACCGGAGGCTGCTGCGGCTGCAGCTGGACGGGACCTGGCACCGGAGGCTGCTGGGGCGGCTGAGGCTGCTGTGGCACCTGCGGCTGCTGGGGCACCTGCGGCGGCAGCCGGACGGGCACTGGAGGCTGAGGCTGAGGCTGCGGCGGCAGCCGGACGGGCACTGGAGGCTGAGGCTGCGGCGGCAGCCGGACGGGCACTGGAACAGGAGGCTGCAGCGGCCGCTGGTCCGGAACAGGCACTGGAGGCTGCGGCGGCGGCGGCCGCTGGTCAGGCACTGGAGGCTGCGGCGGCGGCAGCTGGACAGGCACTGGAGGCTGCGGCGGCGGCAGCTGGACAGGCACTGGAGGCTGCGGCTGCGGCAGCTGGTCCGGAACAGGCGCTGGAGGCTGCGGCTGCAGCTAGACCGGAACCGGCGCTGGAGGCTGCGGCTGCAGCTGGACCCAGCGTCACTATTAAGAAGTGTGCCTTCAATTGACACATTTTTCGTTAAACAAAATTGGGATGAAAACGTTAACATTAACGTCGTTGAGGAACAGCTGATCAGCACACTGCTTCAGGGTGGAGGGAGAAACAGAGTCTGGTCCGGCTGCTTTGCGGGGGTTTTGCCTCTTGAACAGTCTGTTAACATCTCTCTCCAGGATGGAGAGAGTCGTCACTGTGGTGGGGGAGGAGGGGGCCTCTAAGGTGGGCAGTTGTGGGGGGGCCCAGGCCCCTGCTGTGGTGGGGGAGGTGGAGATTGTGGGGTGGAGCTGGTGGATAGTGTCAAAGCCAGGCGCAAGTCGTTATTGGAGTGGGGCGCTTTAGGTTTGTAGCTGGTAATCTGCCGGAGCTCCCTCCGGACAGCAGCAGAGTCGTTGGCTGAGAACTGGTGTTGGAGTTTCTCAGAGTACAGTTGTTTAGCTTCTCTCACTGCCTTGCTAAACCAGTACTTTGACTCTTTAAACCTGGCCTTGTCCCCCACTCCTGAACGCTTCTTCCTTTTCCAACCTTAGCTGTCTGAGCTTAGCTGTGAACCAGGGTTTGTCATGGTTGTAACTCACCCTGGTGCATGATGGTACACAGCAGTCCTCACAGAAGCTGATGTATGACGTCACAGCCTCTGTGAACTCTGTTGGCAGTAGTCCTGAAAACATCCCAGTCAATACAGTCCAGGCACGCACGAAGATCCTCCATGGCTTCACTGACCCACTGCTTTGATGTCCTCACAACAGGTTTAGAAAGTTTTAATTTCTGCCTGTAGGAATCAGGTGGACCATGACGTGGTCAGTGTCCCAGTGCAGCGCGGGGGACGGCATGATAGGCACTGCTGACTGTAGTGTAACAGTGATCCAGAACATTCTCCTCTCTGGTCGGACATTTAATAAACTGTCTGTATTTTGGGAGTTCGTGGGTGAGATTACCTTTGTTAAAGTCGCAGAGAACAATAACTAAGGAGTCCGGGTTTGTCTGCTCCACACACAGTATCTGGTTGGCGAGCATGTGCTGTGCCTCCTGCATGTTGGCCTGCAGTGGAATGTCACACCAGCCACTGTTAATGTAAAAACAGATACCTCCACCTTTAGTTTTGCCTGAGAGTTCTGTGTTGTGATCCACTCTGAAAAGTTGGAATCCTGCCAGCTGCAGCGCAGAGTCTGGTACCGATCCACACAGCCACGTCTCCGTGAAACACAAAACGGAAGACGAAGAAACATCTCTGTTTTTCCCCACCAGTAGCTGAAGTTCATCCAGTTTATTGCACAGTGAACGCACATTGGAGAGAAATATTGCCGGTAGTGGTGTTCAAAGTCCGTGCCGGCGAAGACACACGAGCGCACCACCATGTTTCCCTCTCCCCCGGCGTTTCACTGCGTGGACAAAGGTGAGGGCACCTTTGACCAGAATATCCAGTAATTCCATGGATGGGGCGAGGAAAGTTGGAAATAAGTCTGCAAAAGTTGTATCCCTGATGTTCATGAATTGTTGTTCAATTTAACAATTCAATTCAGTTTTATTTATATAGCGCCATATCATAACAAAGTTATCTCAGGGCACTTTTTCGAGTAGAGCAGGTCTAGACCGACTCTTTATATTTACAGAGACCCAACAGTTCCCACCATGAGCAAGCACTAGGCGACAACGGCAAGGAAAAACTCCCTTTTAACAGGTAGAAACCTCGAGCAGAACCAGGCTCTAGGTGGGCGGTCAGCTGCCTCGACCGGTTGGGTTGAAGGGGGAGGGGGGGAGCGGGAGAGAGAGAGCAGGAGGAAAGAGAACATACAGCAGCACAATACAGTTTCACATAGGGATGTAAAGCAATAGCTGTGGTAATGGTATTGATGATAACACCAACAGAAATAATACTAAGAGCAATATTATAATAGTAATACTAATAATAACAGCAATAACAGTAATAGCAGCAGCGGGTGCAGAGCAGGAGCAAGGGGGCAGCAGGTGGCCGCAACCATAGATCAAGACTCTACAGCTCCGGAGGCAGAAATACCTGCAGAAAGCAACAGAAGGAGAGGAGAGAAAGAGGAGAGAAAGCACACAACTACGGGAAGAAGTTGAATTAGTAACAAGCATTGATGGGATGTGAGGGCGTACAGATGGAGAGAAAGAGGAGGAGAGAGGAGCTCAGTGCATCATAGGAAGTCCCCCGGCAGTCTAGGCCTATAGCAGCATAACTAAGGGGTGGCTCAGGGGTCACCTGAGTCAGCCCTACTATAAGCTTTATCAAAGAGGAAAGTCTTAAGCCTACTGTTAAATGTGAGGAGGTTGTCCGCCTTCCGTACACAAACTGGGATCTGGTTCCACAGGAGAGGAGCTTGATAGCTGAAGGCTCTGGCTCCCATTCTACTTTTAGAGACTCTAGGAACCACAAGGAACCCTGCATTCTGGGAGCGCAGTGCTCTAGTGGGGTAATAGGGTACTATGAGCTCTTTAAGATATGATGGTGACCATTTAGGGCTTTGAAGGTGAGGAGAAGGATTTTAAATTCTATTCTGGATTTTACAGGGAGCCAGTCTAGAGAAGCTAAAATTGGAGAAATATGTTCTCTTTTTCTGGTTCTTGTCAGTAAACGTGCCGCAGCATTCTGGATCAGCTGGAGAGTCTTAAGGGATTTATTGGGGCAGCCTGATAATAGAGAGTTGCAATAATCCAGCCTAGATGTAACAAATGCATGGACTAGTTTTTCTGCATCTTTTTGAGACAGGATGTGTCTGATTTTTGCAATGTTACGTAAATGAAAAAAGGCAGTTCTTGAAGTTTGTTTTATGTGGGAGTTAAAGGACATATCCTGATTAAAGATAACTCCAAGATTCCTTACGGTGTTCGCTGGAGGCCAGGGCAATGCCATCTAGAGAAACTATATCTTTAGATAATGTGTTTCGAAGGTGTTCGGGGCCAAGTACAATAACTTCGGTTTTGTCTGAGTTTAACATCAGAAAATTGCAGGTCATCCAGGTTTTTATGTCCTTAAGGCATGCTTGAAGTTTAGCTAATTGATTGGTTTCATCTGGCTTGATTGATAAGTATAATTGGGTATCATCTGCATAACAATGAAAATTTATGGAGTGCTTCCTAATAATATTGCCTAAAGGAAGCATATATAAGGTGAATAGAATTGGTCCAAGCACAGAACCTTGTGGAACTCTGTGACTAACTTTGGCGTGCATAGAGGATTCATTGTTAACATGTACAAACTGATATCGATCTGATAAATAGGATTTAAACCAGCTTAGTGCGGTGCCTTTAATGCCAATTAAATGTTCTAGTCTCTGTAATAGAATGTGATGGTCAATGGTATCGAATGCGGCACTAAGATCTAATAAGACAAGTACAGAGACAAGTCCTTTGTCAGATGCAATTAGGAGGTCATTTGTAACTTTCACCAGTGCTGTCTCTGTGCTATGATGCACTCTAAATCCTGACTGAAAATCCTCAAACAGCTTATTGTTGTGTCACACAACTGACACCCCTGGATCAAGAGTGGGCTTTTTAAGAAGAGGTTTAATTACAGCTACTTTAAAGGACTGTGGCACATAACCTTTTAATAAGGACAGATTGATCATATCTAGTAAAGAAGTGCTAACTAAGGGTAAAACTTCTTTAAGCACCCTAGTTGGGACAGGGTCTAAGAGACACGTTGATAGCTTAGATGAAGAAATCATTGAAGTTAGTTGATTAAGATTGATGGGAGAAAAGCAGTCTAAATGTATATCAGGTTTTACAGTTGTTTCTAAGATTCCTGTGTTTGAAGATAAGTCAGTACCGGCTGAGGACAGGAAGTGCTGAATTTTGTCTCTAATAGTTAGAATTTTGTCATTAAAGAAGCTCATGAAGTCGTTACTACTGAGGTCTATAGGAATACATGGCTTAACAGAGCTGTGGCTACAGTGCTGAACAGAAACCTGGGGTTGTTCTTATTTTCCTCTATTAATGATGAGTAGTAAGCTGCTCTAGCACTGCGGAGGGCCTTCCTATAAATTTTAAGACTATCTTGCCAGGCTAAACATGATTCTTCCAGATTGGTGGAACCATGGAGCTAACCTCCTCTGTTTTATTATCTTTTTTAGAGGGGCGATAGAGTCGAGTGTTATTCGTAGTGAGCCTGCAGCACTATCAACAAGATGATCAATTTGGGAGGGACTAAAGTTAGCATATGAGTCATCTGTTATATTGAGACATGGAACTGAATTAAATGCCGATGGAATCACTTCCTTAAATTTGGCTATAGCACTATCAGATAGACATCTAGTGTAGGAATGTTTGCCTAATGGGGTGTAGTCCAGTAATAGGATTTCAAAAGTTATTAAATAATGGTCTGATAAAAAAGGATTCTGTGGAAAGACTATTAGATGTTCAATTTCAATGCCATAGACAAGAACAAGGTCGAGGGTGTGGTTAAAACAGTGAGTGGGTTTATGAACACTCTGACAGAAGCCAATCGAATCTAATAATGAGATAAACGCAGCACTAAGGCTATCATTTTCTACATCCACATGAACATTAAAATCACCTACAATAATTATTTTACCTGTTTTAAGGACTAAACCTGATAAGAACTCTGAGAAATCAGATAAATTCAGAATACGGTCCAGGAGCTCAGTACACTATAACAAATAGAATTGACTGTAGTGTTTTCCAGGTTGGGTGTGAAAGGCTAAAAACAAGGCTTTTGAACGGGTTATAATTTAGTTTTGGTTTAGGTGTGATTAATAGGCTTGAGTCGAAGATGGCTGCAACTCCACCTCCTCGGCCTGTGCCTCGAGGAATGTGAGTATTAATGTGACTGGGGGGAGTGGATTCATTTAGGCTAACGTATTCATTGTGACACAGCCAGGTTTCAGTAAGACAAATTAAATCAATATTATAATCTGATATTAGATCATTTACTAGAACAGCTTTAGATGAGAGAGATCTGATGTTTAAGAGTCCACATTTAATTCTCCTATTTTGTTGTACTGTTGCAGTGGAGGTTTTACTTTTTATTAGGTTTTTATGTGTAACTCCTCTTCTGTTTACTTTTGATTTAAATAATTTAAGTGGTGGGGGGGCAGACAACCTCTCTGTGGAGTTTAGGGTGGGTAACTGCTCTAATGGAAGTGCAGAGAAGCGTGTAGGACTGCAACTCTGCCTCCTGGTCTGGACCACAGACTGTATTAAGTCTATGGTCTGAACTCTGAGCTGTCATGGCTTTGGGCCACTATTAAATTCAGCCAGATTTCTAGATATGAGAGCGGCTCCATCCAAAGTGGGATGAATGCCATCTCTCCTAATCAGACCAGGTCTTCTCCAGAAAGTCTGCCAATTATCTACAAAGCCCACATCATTACCTGGACACCACCTCGACAACCAGCGGTTGAATGATGACATGTGGCTATACATGTCATCGCTAGTAAGATTAGGTAGGGGCACAGAGAAAACTACGGAGTCCGACATTGTCTTTGCATGTACACACCGACTCAACATTAATTTTCGTGACCTCTGATTGGCGTAATCGGGTGTCATTACCGCCGACGTGAATAACAATCTTAGCATTTACACTTATCCTTATCCGGCAGTTTTAAATAGGATTCAACGTTGCCCGCTCTGGCCCCTGGGATGCATTTGACTATGGTCACTGGTGTCGCTAATTTCACGTTTCGCAAAATGGAGCTGCCAATAATCAGAGTTGGTTTCTCAGCGGGTGTGTCGCTGAGTGGAGAGAACCTGTTAGAAACGTGAACGGGTCGGTGGTGAACCGTGGGCATGGGTTTAGGGCTATGCTTTTTTTGGACAGTCATCCAGACTCCCTGGCTTCCCGGCTGCTCGGGAGTTGCCGGGAGATGGCTAGCAGAAGCTACCTCCTTCCCCTTGACTCATGGAAACAGCATTTAAGCAGTCACGTGGCTGTATCTTTTTAAGGAAACACAAAGTCATGTTTAATAATGTTGATAAATTTATGATGACTAATTCATTCTTTCTCCAATCAGGAGCTTAGCCTCGCCCCTGGGGACATATAGCACTTGGATTATTTTTATTCATTTATTTTTTTATTTGTCTTCATTGTTGGTTTTATTCTGCTCCAGCCCACTGGCCAGAGGCATTACCATACATAGATCTAGCTCTGTTGTCTTTATATATGTATATATAATGGATTATTTTTATTGCTGTCTTGCTGCTGTCTCTGATGCCATGCAGCAGACAACACAGGAAATATACAGGCACGCACATACAGATCAGGGGGAGAGCAAGAGAGGATGAGAGGAAACATTGACCTTGCAATCTGTATGACCGATATGTCTTCCACAAGTATATGTCTTCTATATGTGTATGTGGTGCAAAGTGTAAATTGTGCGAATATTTGCTAGGTCAGCCATGATCAGCAATGGTGAATAAACAACAGCACTTTGACAACCATAAAACAAGAACACCACCACCAGTTATGTGTATGACCTACCAGGAAATTAGGCTTCAGAGATCTTAGATCTTAGAACAGTGTTGACATCAGGGCGAATGTAGGGAGTGTAGGAAGTGCAGGGAGATGGATGACATGCTATGTTTGGCAGCAGAAGTAGCAGTGCCTACCCTAAAAGAATGCCCTGAAAAATGCTGAGGAAATAGGTTGCTTTTGATGAGGACTTGCCGTAATGCAATGACAATGTTGTAATTGCAGAATGCAGTGAAGTAGCAACTGGTAGAATGCAATGAAATACAGCAATTACCAGCAACATGTGCCGATGACAGCATGACTGAATACTAAATTAGGGTACCTATATATCCCTCAATGACCAAAGTGTGTATATTGCTGGCTAAGATCTGAAAGAATTTAATGACCATTATGTAACAGGTCATCATGACTGGAAATAACAGATAAAATCTAATCTAGACAGTGAGCAGCAGAAAAGCCAAATATTACCACTGTAAAGAATATGACACCACTTACCACAATACAATCAATATGAGCAATTGGCCAACAGCAAGGAATATGTAGTAATTAGCAGAAGACAATGAATATGAAGTGATTGCAGATTGCATACCAGAATACGAAGAATATGACCTCACTTTTTTGCTCTCCCTCTCTGGTCACATTCACCAGGGAGGAGCTGTTAAACATCAGAATATCCTCTGGTCAAACTTTTTCACTGGTTTTCATTGAACCGGAAAGTTTCACGGAGTTATTAGTTGGAGGAGCAGCAGCTCTCACCAGGATTTGCCGGAGACACTGACACAGGAAATGAGCCGGAATGCTAGTTAAACTGAGACAGCGGGGATTTTGAACAGCGCTCCCGTCAATACATTTGGCGAATGTCTGCTCTCTGGCCAACAAGATGGACGAACTGCTACTTCTCAATAGAACAAATATGGACTTTTACAGATCTGCAGCCCTGTGCTTCACCGAAACCTGGCTTGGTGAACACATCCTCGATAGCACACTCCATCTACTGGGCTTCCAACTCCTCTGAGCGTACTGAGTAACAGAGCTATCGGGGAAAACGAGGGGAGGTGGAATCTGCTTTTACGTAAACGAAGGTTGGTGTACAGATGTCACAGTTTTAAGGAAATCATGCAGTCCTGACTTGGAGACCTTGTTCATAAACTGTAAACCCTTTTATTCACCGCGGGACTTCTCCTCGTTTATTCTGGTCGGTGTTTACCTGTCTGACCAGATAACTATGTGGAGCAAAACCATCCAGACTCCCTACTCATTGTTCTTGGGGATTTTAACAGAGCAAACCTCAGCCATGAACTTCCAAAATACAGACAGCACATTAAGTGTCCCACCAGGGATACAAATATTCTGGACCATTGCTACACCACATGCCTATCACTCTGTACCCCGTGCAGCTTTGGGACTCTCTGATCACTGTCTAGTTCATCTTCTTCCGACCTACAGACAGAAACTAAAATCAGCTAAGCCTGTGGTCAAGACCTTGAGAAGATGCACCAACGAGGCAAAACTGGAATTGCAATCCTGCTTTGACTGCACTGATTGGAGTGTTTTTGAGGCTGCAGCTACAGACTTGGATGAACTCTCTGACACTGTGACATCTTACATCAGTTTTTGTGAGGAAATGTGTGTGCCAACTAAAACCTTCTGCACATACAACAACAATTAACCCTGGTTTACAGTAAAACTCAGGCAGCTTTGTCAGGCCAAGGAGGAGGCCTACAGAAGTGGGGGCAGGATCCTGTACCACCAGGCCAGAAACACAATGACCAAGGAGATCAGAGTAGCAAAGAGGAGCTACACTCAAAAGCTGAAAACAGCCAATGACCCGGTGTCAGTGTGGAGAATCACCAACTGGCTGATGACCTGAATGTGTTCTACTGTAGGTTTGACAAGCCCACACTCACACCCCTCACCCGACATCAAACAACCACCTACACCCCTTGCCACCCCCTCCCCACTTACCCCAACCACCTGCACTCAGGATCTGTGAAGAGGATGTGTGTCGGCTTTTTCACAGACAGAAGATCAGGAAGGCACCAGGTCCAGATGCCGTCTCACCCTCCTGTCTGAAAGTCTGTGCTGACCAGCTAGCTCCCATCTTCACGCAGATCTTCAACAGATCTTTGGAGCTGTGTGAAGTTCCCTCCTACTTCAAACGCTCCACAATCATCCCGGTCCCCAAACAACTCTCCATCACAGGACTAAATGACTACAGGCCTGTCGCCCTGATGTCTGTAGTCATGAAGTCCTTCGAAAGACTGGTGTTGGCCCACCTGAAGGACATCACAGGCCCCCTGCTGGACCACCTGCAGTTTTCCTACCGGGCAAACAGGTCAGTGGATGACGCAGTCACCATGGGACTGCATTACGTCCTGCAACACCTTGACTCTTCAGGGACCTACGCAAGGATCCTGTTTGTGGACTTCAGCTTGGCGTTCAACACCATCATCCCAGACATCCTTCACACCAAACTCACCCAGCTCACTGTGCCAGCCCCCCACCTGTCAGTGGATCACAAACTTCCTGACAGACAGGAGGCAGCAGATGAGGCTAGGGAACATCACATCCAGCACCCGGCCAATCAGCACTGGCGCCCCCCAGGGGTGTGTGCTCTTCCCACTGCTCTTCTCCCTCTACACACACGACTGCACCTCAGGAGACCCATCTGTTAAACTCCTGAAATTTGCAGATTCAATTCAATTCAATTCAGTTTTATTTATATAGCGCCATATCATAACAAAGTTATCTCAGGGCACTTTTTCTAATAGAGCAGGTCTAGACCGACTCTTTATATTTACAGAGACCCAACAGTTCCCACCATGAGCAAGCACTATGCGACAGTGGCAAGGAAAAACTCCCCTTTAACAGGTAGAAACCTCGAGCAGAACCAGGCTCAAGGTGGGCGGTCATCTGCCTCGACCGGTTGGGTTGAAGGGGGAAGGGGGGAGCGGGAGAGAGAGAGCAGGAGGAAAGAGAACATACAGCAGCTCAATACAGCATAGATATGGTAATGGAATTGATGTTAACACCAACGGAAACAACACTAAGAGCAACATTATAATAGCAATACTAATAACAGCAACAACGGTCATCGGCCTCATCCAGGACAGTGACGAGTCTGCATACAGATGGGAGATGAATAGCTGGCCCTCTGGTGCGGTCAGAACAACCTGGAGCTAAACACGCTCAAAACTGTGGAGATGACAGTGGCCTTCAGGAGGAGCCCCACAA
Source organism: Macquaria australasica (assembly GCA_005408345.1). NCBI lineage: Eukaryota > Metazoa > Chordata > Actinopteri > Centrarchiformes > Percichthyidae > Macquaria > Macquaria australasica. The sequence continues at coordinate 34,940 of SEMN01001213.1, read as the reverse complement.
CACTGCCCCCCATCGCCATACTGAACAGCACTGTGTCTGCTGTGGAAACCTTCAGGTTTCTGGGATCCACAATTTCCCAGGACCTAAAGTGGACATCCAACATCGACTCCATCATCAAGAAGGCCCAGCAGAGGATGTACTTCCTGCGCCAACTCAGGAAGTTCAACCTGCCTCAGGAGCTGCTGGTCCATTTCTACACTGCTATCATCCAGTCTGTTCTCTGCACATCCATCACTGTGTGGTTTGGATCAGCCACCAAACAGGACAGGAACAGACTACAACGGACAGTCAGGGCTGTAGAAAGAATCACTGGTGCTAACCTGCCCTCCATTCAGGACTTATACATCTCCAGAGTCAGGAAACGGGCAGGAACCATCACTGCAGATCCATCACACCCTGGACACAACCTGTTCCAACTCCCCTCTGGTAGATGCTACAGAACAAAACAATCACACAACAACTGTTGCAACTGTTGTTTGTGATTGTGATGTGTAGTGATGAGGTCAGCAATGACCAGGAACTGCTTGCTGAGGTCAGATGACCACGACTAGCGTGATGAGTCCGCAAAGACCTTGACTGTTGATGACTTATTTGATGTTTCCAGCAGAGGAGAGGACTACGTTATCTCGTAGACTTGAGTGAGATACCTAGGGCTCCTGGTGTGTGTGTGTGTGTGTGTGTTGACTACCTATTCTCAAATAAAGCTGTGATAAATAAAAGCTGGGTCTCAAATGAAGGCTGACCCAAATGTGCTGGGAGAAAACCAGTGATAAACTCCTGGTGCAAGTCATAGTAGTACATCCAATATGGGATAAATTAGACAATATATGAAAGCTACCCACACTTAGTAGGTCTGGATCATAGACTGTATATAAAAATGGACAACATGACAGCTCCCCAAAATTGAAGCCAAAACATCTCGATCGCCCTCTGGTGGCTGGCTGCAGTATAGGTCATAAACCCCGCCCCCTCCATGTTAGCGGATGGGACATGGGTCAAACTGAAAAGTCAAAGTAATTTTAGGTAGTTCTTATCACACTGATGTTTGTTCAATTGTTCGTTTCTCTATTTGTTTTTTCCTGTCTATTTGTTGGTTTTAATTAGTTATTTGGTGCTATAAAAGCAGGGTGTCACATCATGATTGACAACTGTGAGTGTGCTCGAGATTGGTTCAGGCAGATTTATAGGTGGGAACTCGATACCGCAGCTCCTCCGCGGATCACTACTGCTCAGACTCTGGCTCCAAATGACGTCACCAGAGCAAGATGGGGTATCTGGGATATTTTGGCTTCATTTTTGTACAGTAGGAGGAAGTGGAGACACATCGTCCATCTAGTCTATGGTCTGGATTAGCCTACTATCTAAATTCTTATAGACCTATTCTGTTAAGTAGAACTGATACAGCAAGTGAGGTTTGTATAATAGCCTAATGTGGTACAGACTTAACAAGGCAAACCGGAGAAATAAGGAAACAATAGGTTTCATGCTAGATATGAGCAAATACCCTTACCAGACAGAGGAATTTAGAATTACAGGCCTGTGTGCCTTAAAATAAATGCCTGTTACCCTGTAGTTGGATAAATCAAGACCCGGCCACTAATTTAAAATTTACGGTAATTGTTCCTCACACCTTGTGTTGAGGTACATAAAAACCGGGCTGCTATTATATAATTTACGGTAATTGTTCCTCACGCCTTGTGTTGAAGTAAATCAAACCTGGACGCTATTAGAGAATTTACAGTAATTGTTCCTCACGCGTCTTGAGGAAAATCAAAGGATTTTCCTCAACATGTATTATAGGATTTATGGATTACGGTAAAAGTTTCCACATAGACGCTGGGTAAGAAAAGAGTTTAGTTTGACAAATCACCTTGCAACTTAAAACTGTCATATATATGCAGCCTGACCCGAAATGCATGAGAAAGGTGTCTATAAACACTGAACCCGGGTGAGAAGACAGAACGATGGGAACATTTCAGTCAGGACCACTTTAGTCAAAGAAAACTTTATTTTCATCTAAAGTAGTTATATTTGGCAGCATGGCTCTGTTCTGGGAGCTCCCTACCCTTCCACGTGCATACGTGGAAAGTCTAAGAAAGGGAGTGCAGCAGCAAAGACCCCCCCCCCAGGGTACAGAACAGAGCAAGCATCAATGACAACAAAAATGACATTGATTAAGTCAGACATAGCATGTAAAGGAGGAGATGGGGTGGAGGTGGGTTGCAAAGCAGCTTGCAGAGGAAGCAGCATGGGTAGGCAAGCTAAAGCAACTTGAATAAGGCACCCTGGTTGAAATTTTCCAATGGCTGCATAGAAGGGAATCAGCTGAGCCATCAGCTGATGTGGGCTGGCTTTAAGATCAGCTACTCTCAGCTGATGTAGATGGTATTGTGAGCTGAGCTTGACTTTGTGTCCTGTCTGAACTAACGCTATGCTCAATTAGTGGTGAGGAGAGATGTTGCATTATATTTTGAACCGGATCGGTTCTTTGCAGTGAAGGGATCCAGATGGAGTTATACATCGGGGCCAGGCTGGAGAACTATGATGACCAGAGATGAGGCCTTAGAGGATGGAGGCTAAACAGCACTGTGGTGAATCCTGCAGGTGGTGCAGGAAATGCTTGGGAACCTCTGATGAGTATGGCAGTATTCGTGGCCAAAAAAGACTAGAGGGATTGATTGGGAATAGAGTGAAAACGGCTTCTCTCTGAACAGACAGAGCAGATCACGTCACGGTAGATGGGGAAGCTACCAGTTGCAACTTGCCGGTGGACAGTCCCGCTAAACCGGGGATCTGCACGATATGACCGCAGCTGACGTTTCCCCGGCGGATGATTTGACCTGAGACGAGCAGATATTTTGCTGCATGAGGATGTTGGCGGTGGAGGCCAGTGAGTGATGAGCAGCTTGGATGTGAAGCGCTGTTGACACAGAGGCAGGATGCACATGAGGCCTGGCAGTGAGGTACGATGATGATGAGGCAGGGCTGAAGCATTTCCAAGGACTGATGTGTGCGTGAAGCTTGGATTGAATTTACCTGTCTGCAGTGGAGTGTCCTGAAGTAGTGGATGAGGTGGTGAGCAAGAGAACAAGTGGAGAAGAGACGTTTCTCCTGACTGAGGAATCAGACATAGCTTGCTACTACCAACAATAAACTAAAAAAGGTAATGTGAACATTTGACATTCGCAGTGATTCCTTAATGAAATGACAGCAAGCAAGAGGAGAACAGATTTAGAGTTTGATAGCAACAATATGATTGGCTGATGGAGATTGTGGTGAAATCTGGTTGGATAAGTGAGAGGTTAAACACTCATAATCCGTTGATAAAGAAAGCAGGAAGAGGAAGAGAGAGAGGGATGTGAATGAATGAGGCATAAAGATAGTCTTCCTGATTGAATTTAGCTGAGATTCATTTACTCAAGTTCAATTCAATTCAATTCAGTTTTATTTATATAGCGCCATATCATAACAAAGTTATCTCAGGGCACTTTTTCGAATAGAGCAGGTCTAGACCGACTCTTTATATTTACAGAGACCCAACAGTTCCCACCATGAGCAAGCACTATGCAACAGTGGCAAGGAAAAACTCCCTTTTAACAGGTAGAAACCTCGAGCAGAACCAGGCTCAAGGTGGGCGGTCATCTGCCTCGACCGGTTGACCAGTTCTGAACTTAAATACAGTTTTCTTGTAATTGTACTTATCTTGAGTTTTTCCATTTAATGCTACTTTATACTTCTCCACTTCATTTCAAGTCAGACAGTTAGGTAGTTTACAGATTAAATGTTACATACAAAACATGATGCTGCATACAAATGGATGATGGATTGCTATTGCTGCGCTTTAAAGTAGAAAGTAATTCAACTTTGCTCCTCATCCAATAACATTAAAATACTCCTTATAGGTTAATGCATCAGTAATAACATTCAATAATATAATTATAATTCAACTCTAACTCATTCTGCTACATAATGAGTACTTTTATTTTCGATACTTTACATACATTTTGCTCATACTACTTATGTTTTGTTACTTAAATAAGATTTTGAAGGCAGAACTTTTACTTATAATGGAGTAGTTTTATTGTGTGGAGTTGCTACTTTTGCTAAAGTAAAGGATCTGAATACTTCCACTGCTGGCTACTGACCTGCTGCTTTATTATGCAGACGGTGTAAACATGACAGCCTAAATTTACTGAAAATAAAGCTGATTTTGCTTTCAACATGTTCTTGCCTCTTTTATTCCTCAAATAATATACCAAGAATGTTTTCTTTCTTTCTTTATTTTTTTTGACGAAGTTGGTGCTCTACCATAAAATGGTGGGTTGGTCAAAATCAAGACTGTTTGAAAAGTGTTTGTTTTTTTAAATACTGGCATCATGGGATGTCATAAAGTATCTGAATATCCAGCCATTACAAACACAGGGGGGTTGGGGGCAAGAACACATATGCTACCCTGAGATATTTGACTAAAAGAATACTTCAAGAGAGAGTCATTCAACTTCAAAGTTGGGTCATTCAACTTCAAAGTTGAGGCACTAAGCCCTCAGTGAGACTATTTGCTGCTAAATAATAACTGACAAAAATTCAAAACCTCAGAGAATCATGAAGCCTCTGTTAAACATATCTATCACTTAAAAGATTTCTACTTGCTGACCTTTATGTTGCATAATGTTTTATTAATTGCTGATTATTAAATTTCCCTCTGGTTTGTTTTTTTTCAGTTGGTTACACCATGAACGACCTAATCTTTGAGTGGCAGGAGAATGGACCGGTCCAAGTGGCCGAAGGCCTCACGCTCCCACAGTTCATCCTCAAAGATGAATCAGACCTCAGATACTGCACCAAGCACTATAACACAGGTAACACACACACACACACACTGCAGTAAGCATCACTACATGCAACATGCACACGGGGTGAAAAGGAATGAAAATCAGCTGCAAGAGGGAGAAACCATAGATACTAGACAAACATGGATGTGGTGTCTTTGACCTGGAATGCTGAATGGGGGGTGGGGACATTGAATGATTCAGGAGGCTCAGAGAAGGACAGGGATTATAGATATTTATAGATTTTGGGCCGCATAATGAGCTGACCGCAAGTCAAGATCAAATTTTGTAGCCACGTCCCTGTCTGTGACATAACCAATAGCATAAAATGACTGCCTGCTGTCATCTTGTTAGTTAATAGATGCAGAAAATCCAAATTCAGGCAGTGGGGTGAAAGCTTGGGTGAAGCATAGGTAAATACAGCATACCTTGTAAGATCATAACGGTGCCCCATCTTTGTTGCTGATTATTGTGCTTAAGAAATGTATCATGTAATTATAAATAAGTGAATTTTATTTTAGCGTGTCTCTTTCTTGCAGGTAAATTTACTTGTATTGAGGTGCGGTTCCACCTGGAGCGTCAGATGGGCTACTACCTGATACAGATGTACATCCCCTCTCTGCTCATTGTCATTCTGTCCTGGGTCTCCTTCTGGATCAACATGGATGCTGCCCCAGCCAGAGTGGCACTGGGCATCACCACTGTCCTCACAATGACAACACAGAGCTCAGGCTCCAGGACTTCACTGCCTAAGGTCTGTGTTTGTTCATTTTATCATTCATCTGTATCTGTGTGAGTTTCCTTTAGGTGCCCCACTTACCTCCCATGGTCCCAACACATGCAGGTTAGGTGAATTAGAGACTCTAAACTGCCAATAGGTGTGAATGTGAGTGTGAATGGTTGTCTGTCTGTATTTGTCAGCCCTGTGATAGTCTAGTGAGCTGTCTGGGGGTTTACCCTGCCTCTCACCCAGTGTGTGCAAGGATATGCCCCAGTCCCCTGCACAGGGTAAACCAGTGCAGATATATAGTGAAAACTCTGTTGGAGTTGTGCTGCCAACTTGGAATAAACAGCACTTTTCACTTGGAGACCTCATACAGTATCACAGACCATATAATAGAGCTAAAGTGCATTTCAGCAAGACACTGCCTTGAACCCTTACTTGTTTTTTCTTATGACATTGTCACTACATGTGTTAGCTAGGCATGTCACATATTATTTTCATATTACACACAGAACACACAGAAAATATCTGTATATGAATGGGTAAAGATGGATAAAGGAGAGTTGTCAGTGTTCAGTGCAGAATACCATGAAAGTTGGTTTTGTTGTTTCTGTTATTTATACATTTCATATAAGATAAATATAATTTGAGTTTTTGTCACCAGTATTCCCTCCATGCTTTGTTGTTTGCAAAGTTACCTAGCAGACTTGGTGTCGTAGCTGCTGGCACTAAATAACCTTGCTACACGGTGAAGGGGACCTCTGCCGAGAGGTCAATTCAATTCAGTTTTATTTATATAGCATCATATCATAACAAAGTTATCTCAGGGCACTTTTTCGAGTAGAGCAGGTCTAGACTGACTCTTTATATTTACAGAGACCCAACAATTCACACCATGAGCAAGCACTAGGCGACAGTGGCAAGGAAAAACTCCCTTTTAACAGGTAGAAACCTCGAGCAGAACCAGGCTCTAGGTGGGCGGTCATCTGCCTCGACCGGTTGGGTTGAAGGGGGAGGGGGGGAGCGGGAGAGAGAGAGAGCAGGAGGAAAGAGAACATACAGCAGCACAGTACAGTTCCACATAGGGATGTAATGCAATAGTTGTGGTAATGGTATTGATGATAACACCAACAGAAATAATACTAAGAGCAATATTATAATAGTAATACTAATAATAAGAGCAATAACAGTAATAGCAGCAGCGGGTGCAGAGCAGGAACACGGGGGCAGCAGGTGGCTGCAACCATAGATCCAGACTCTACAGCTCTGGAGGCAGAAATACCTGCAGAAAGCAACAGAAGGAGAGAGAGAGAGAGAGGGGAGAGAAAGCACACAACTACGGGAAGACGTTGAGTTAGTAACAAGCATTGATGGGATATGAGGGCATACAGATGGAGAGGAAGAGGAGGAGAGAGGAGAGAGGAGCTCAGTGCATCATAGGAAGTCCCCTGGCAGTCTAGGCCTATAGCAGCATAACTAAGGGGTGGCTCAGGGGTCACCTGAGTCAGCCCTACTATAAGCTTTATCAAAGAGGAAAGTCTTAAGCCTACTCTTAAATGTGAGGAGGTTGTCCGCCTCCCGTACACAAACTGGGATCTGGTTCCACAGGAGAGGAGCTTGTCAGAGAGTCATCAGAGGAAAAAGAGGTTCATTAACAAAGACCATGCCAATAAAGATATAGATTTAGAATGGTTTATTGCATATTATGGATGGAAGAGAGCAAAGATGATGTAGGAGGGATGGACTAAGGGTCCGAAGGGAGGGATGAGGGATGAAGGGATGGGGGTGAGGGTCGAGGGATGAAGGGATGAGGGTCGAGGGGTGAAGGGAAGAAGGATGAGGGATGAGGGGAGAAATCAGGGTCGTGGATGGATGGATGGAGGAGTATGATGATTGACTGGTGTCAGCTGGTGGCGGGAAGACAGAAGGGATCCAGGGGTTTCAAGACTCTGAGTGGGGGAGCTGTCTCTCGGATTATTCGGTCTTGATAGAGCCCCAAAAAGAAAACTTAAATGGAAAGCTGTGATTGGGCATTTCTGATGTCACTGAGGTCATTGCGGATGTAGGTGAGGTATGCTGGAGAGGACCAACTGCCAAGAATTTTAATAATGTGGTCAGGGATTCCCTAAAGGCGGTGGAGGATACGGAATGAATGCCCAGAGTATAGCTCAATTCAATTCAATTCAATTCAATTCAGTTATAAGCTCAGGGGATATTCCAGATCTGGATAGGATTTGGCGAAGGTGGAGGTGAAACCAGAAGCGGGAGGCTACTTTACCTGTCTCTGAGATGAACAGTGGGTCTTGGGGGGAAGCATGGCTAGCTTGGGCTAAGGGAGGGGGGAAAGAAGAGAAAACAGGAGGAAAGGATGGGTTTTGGCTGACAGCACCACCATGGAAGGCTGTAGTGGGTGCAGTCTGTGTGGCTGTGATGGCCGGTATAGAGGTGGGAGGAGCTGTAGTGGCCAAAGAAGATGGGATAGGAAAGGTAGAAGCAAGGGAAGAGGAAAGGATGCTGGGATGGAGGGATGCATGTGCTCGGGTTGTTTGTGAAGTCTGAGGGAGAATAGAAGAGGAATGAGATAGCTGTGAAACCGAGTGAGCTTGAACAGGGTTTGATACGACCTGGCCCTTGGAGAGGGCTGATGTGGAAGGCTGGACGTCACCGGCGTTGCCGCGGACGCAATGCTGGGAACCCGGAAGAGCTTGGGAAGATCGGAGAGGGAGAGTGGTATTTTGCTGCGAGTCCATGAACAGCTGGTCGGAGAGCAGCATCTGGAAGGTACAACGTCCCTCGAACGCCGAAGACGGGATCTTCCTCTGGAGCTGCTGGTAGGCGAAGGCCCAATAACACTGGAGTTGTCGGATGAAAGTCGAGAGTGCCAAGGAATGTGAATTGCTGATCGCAACCGAGGTAGCTAATGAGGTTGGAAGTTAGGAGATTGAGAGGACTCCGAGACTTCGGAAGTCTGCTGGTCTTCTTCAAACAGCTCGCTAACTGAAGGGTTGAGAAGGAGTTCCTGGCCGATGGTTTAAGCTAAGTTTGTTGGCTACTAGTCTTTCACAGGTCATGTGAAAACCGAGTCAAAGGGGAAGTGAACAGATAAGGTGTGCTTAAATACTTTTGTGCGGAAATGGGATGTGTTCAAGGCGTGGTCTTTGTTCCCGAACCGAGTTATTAAACTTAATTAAGCGAGAGAACAATAGGGGAGCTGAGGTTTTCTTGACCTGGTCGGGGGTGTAGTCCAGGGGATATCAGGTTAGTTACAGTTACAGGAAGTAATTGAGGAGAGGTGCGACTGTCATGTAGGTGCTGATTCAGCTGGCTTTCAATAAATAGACAGCATGTCCAATGTGTTGAGTCGCTGCTGTCCCACTGAAATTTTTATCCTCTTCAAGGTGGAAAAGTTTTATTTCACATTTTCCACACAGTTTAATACATGTTAGGATCCAACCGAGCCTGCTTGTTATGCTGCTCAGTGGAGCGCCTGTATGCACTGTCAATTTGGGCAGAAACGTTTACCCTTCCTAGTAAGACCAATTTCATAGCATTGTCCAGATGAGTCCTGCTGCTGACGTTTTGCAATCCTCTCAGAAAGTACCATCTTCTCCAAATAGCAGACATGGAAAATAGGAGTGCCTCCTTTTGTATGCTAACCGTTAGCCTTATTTCTTTGAAAACCACTCCACATTAAACCTGCAGTTAATTTTACCAGCGGTTTGAGTGATGACAATATCCCGTGGCTGGTGGGCACCAAGGCGCTTTAATTCCAATTTCTCCTCCAAATTAAGGGTTTCAAACCTGTGCTCCAGTGTGTAATCGACTTTGTTCATTTTTAGCTGGTTAGCTGGTGTTACCTAAGAAAGTCTCCCCTCTTCTTGCCGACTGTAAATCTAAACTAGTGTTGGCACCAGACAAGACAGATAGCCAATCAACTCTGATAATATGAAATATGAAATGATGCTGTAGTGGGGTTATGGGCTGTCAGTCCCACTTGTCATCAAATTTGTGTGATGTACATTGAATACTCTAACACTCTGAGCATGCATATTCATATTTTCCCACGTACAATACACATTGCATTGTGAGAGAGGGACTAGCTCTGCATTCACGCCACCGTGGCCTACTGCGGACATGAAACGGGAGAACACAGTCTGAAGCAGCAAGGCAGGGACCAATAAACATGAACTAAAATCCTAACACAAATGCAATTTAGAAATATGCTATATTCATAGATAATAAATCATAGCAGATAATCTTTGAGAATTAACAATAACATCATTTGTTTGCACAGTTCTTTTTGATGACAACCTGCCCCTAACGACCAATCACCACTGGATATGGAGTCAATTTGCAGTGGGCTACACTTGAGCCCCGTTTTTGTTTGTTTGTTTTTTAGTATTGTTTACATTTTGGTGAAACTTCACCTCTGAAAAGTCATGCTGCATTAGCTGCTAGCAGGTCCTGTTTGTACTGTAACCATGGATGCACAGACAGATTGTGTCCATCCGGTTCAATCCATCCCAGGCCTTCGGTGCAGCAGCATATTTAGGAAGACATACTTTATATATACATACAGTATATAGGTAATTGACTGGGACAGGAGGTGGACAGAGTGTGTGTGTGTGTGTGTGTGTGTGTGTGTGTGTGTGTGTGGCAGAGTTGATGTATTCTCTCTCCAGAGACCCTAAATGCCTCTTTATTTCCTCCATTTTTATTGGTGGATGTTTTGCATGGGCAAGCACAAGTATGTGTTTATTACACACATCATGCATCTGCTAGAGCGTGTCAGAGAAAGAGTTCCTTACTCTTGTTTTGGTGTCTTGTATGCATGAGAAAAAAAATCAGACATGGAGCCCTCTGTTACATAACCCTTATTAGCACACCCATCTCTCTCACACATACTGTACACATACACCTCAACAACATGACTGTGTGTGTGTGTGTGTGTGTGTGTGTGTGTGCGCACGCGCGCACATGTGCGTGTGTTTAGAGCATAGGAGGTTTCTCATGTTTCCAGTGCTCAACATAACTTTGCACTCCAGTATGTTACACATGTCTGAATAAGTCATTAGGATACATCATTTTGACACCACAAGCATCAGTGGCACAGCCATGGATGTGTGTGAGAAGGGCAGCAAATGGAACCCTAAAATAATGTCTGTAATGATTGTAGGAAAATGTGAACTGGTTAGGACATACATTAGAAGAAGTGAAATTAACTTTGTGTGAAAATATTATTGACTTACTATTGTGAGAGACAAGGTCAACCAGGTTGAGACTTACAGTAAACAGTTTTCAGTAGTCAAAAATATTGGATCCCACTGGTTGATTGCTAGAGTTTGAGATGCAAGGTAACTAAATGACCGACTATCTTGAAGATGTAGAGTTATTTCACACAAAACCAAAAATGTCAAAAGTGGACTGACCAACTGTCTGACCAGCATTGCTATCCCTAAAGCCCGCTTCTAACATGGCTGAATGCTAAAGTTCACTAGTGGTCAGCAGTATCTCATATGAAAAACAAAATCATATACCTCTTATTTGCATTGCAGGATCATCTATACCAAGTTTACAAGACACCACTGGTGTGTATGTGTGTATGTGTATTTACAGGTGTCTTATGTCAAGGCCATAGACATCTGGATGGCAGTGTGCCTTCTCTTTGTCTTCTCTGCCCTGTTGGAGTACGCTGCCGTCAACTTTGTGTCGAGGCAACATAAAGAGCTTCTGCGATTCAGACAACATCACAAGAACAAGAGCAAGGTACTGAAAAATCCTACAAACAACATAGTCCACACTCCTCATCATCCAGAGTCATCAGGCAAAAAAGTTACACCTTTAAATTATACATTTACACCTATACATACTATCTACCTGCACACAGACAAACACATATACACAGACATATGCACTGGCTTGAGGCTGCCACCTTGTGTTGACATGTTTCTATTGCAGTTTGCTAATCAGAGGAATATATATGAGAAAGAGGAAGGAGGGGAAGAAATTCATGATGCTAGAGAGTAATGTTGAAAACAACTCCATTCCTGATGAGTGACAGTAGATATGAAGTGTCAGTGCATCTGACTGTGCATGTTTGATCTCCTGAAATGCCACATCTCACTTACTGCATTAGTGCATGATACAGCATGGCTGTAGTTTCATCTATGTGGTTATATGATTCCTTAGATCACAATTATGTTATTTCTCTAACAGAAGGCTATCCAAACAGAGGATGAGCATGTTGTCAATGCATGATTAGGATCTCTGTGTGTTGGGAAAGGATCAACTCAGCATTCAGTCAACTCACATACACAAACAGCATTTACTTGAAAGGAAGCCACAAATTGAAAATGCAATTTTTTAATTTATTTATTTATTTATTTATTTGTGTCAGAGAGGCAACTCAGTAAGTTAGTAAGTTTTTAAAATAATTGAAATGTTTCATTTATTTATTTGTTTTTTTTTATAGGAACAGAGCACATTAATAAACATCAGAATAAAAATACAAGATGTAAACATTAGCAAGAATGCTAATCCATAGTCCCTAGGCAAGTAACAAAAACAGAAACATTATAGGCAACAATATACAGATACAAATATACAATACACAAATAGAAAAAGACAAAATACATTGTGGAACATGTCAAATTAAAAGTCATCACAGTTCTGGTTTGTCTTAAGCCATTGTTTGAGATGGGTCTTAAAAGTGCAATATGTGGGGCACTCCCACTGGTGCCTATGCCATTGTAAAATAAATGTATATTTTGGCAGCAGAGAGAACTGCTGATGTTGCTTTATGTTGTTGCAAACTGGTCAAAAGTAAACATTTGTGAAAAGTAGAGCTACAGTTTTAAATGATTGGAGGGGTTGGCATCTTTTATCAGATAGAATGTTAGTAAGTGTATACAGGATGAGACATTAACAAAACCACAATACACCCAAGAAAAGCGATGTCTTTTGATGAAAAAAAGCAAAAACATGCTTATTAAAAAGGTAGGTTTTGGCCTATATGGATAAATAGTAGAATGGAACACCTGGGGATGCAACATAGTAACACATAAAGGAAGTTTTAATTTAAACTTAGTGGATGGTTTTACTTAAATTGTATGCAATACATAATTAATTAGCTAGATGAATACATAAACCACATTACTGCAGTAGACTGACACATCCTGACCAAATTCCTAACTTGCCTATACATGTATATTGTCATAATGGAACTTACAATTGACAACCCCCAAATTATCTGTGCTATGAATTCCAGTCATAAGGGTAGTTGTGGTGTTGCTGAACAGCAGGAATGTGTAGAGTCTGTAACAGAGCTGATTCCACATGGGTGAGAGAATGAGGATTTGGTGAGACACAAACAAGGCCACATGAGCAATATTCATGACACACTATTGTGTGTGTCAAACATGAACAGGTGGAACAAAAGGTATATAACCTGTAACTTCAAACTCAGTATCAAATCCATCCATCCATCCATTTTCTTCCGCTTATCCGGGGCCGGGTCGCAGTGGCAGCAGGCAGAGTGACATTCTCTCCTTAGTATGCAGATTATATGTAAATCACGCTCTCCTTGCCCCTCCCCACAAACCCCTCCTCTCCATGCCAAAATGGTGTCTAAAAACTGTCACTGAAAAAAAGAGTGGCATGAAGGAATAATCTGACCATTGTCATTGAAAAACATCAGAATGCAAGAAATATAAAAAAAAAAATGAATGCCTGCGTTTTATTTTCCAGTGGAACTTTTTTCAATGCCAATACAACTTTTTCCAATACAAATGTTTCAATGCCAATGTTTCCTTTTTCAGTTCAGGTTTTGTTTTCAAAGCCAAATTTTATTTTCGATGCCAAATATTAAAGTCACTGTCCTGGCTCCATATGAAACTACCACGCCAAACTTGGATCAAACCTCCAGTCCTCCAACATAAGTCGAGGGGATAGTTCTAAGAAGTAGAGGTCCATAAGTAAGATCGCCCTCTTTTTCTACACATTGGCTCAATCCCATTTCCCCCTTTTTGCCCAAACACTTGGCCCTACCCCTCTGTTTTGTGCGCTGCCACGTTGGGTGTCCTGTTCCTTTTGGGAATTGAGGGGTAGTGGTCATCTAGCCCAACAAATGGCCCTCCAAACAGAGCATTTTCAGGTGCAGACTCCAAATGGAGTGTTAGAAGAAAATTGCCAGAATGCTTTGCGAACTGAGGTAACGTGCTAGCATGTAACATTACGTGTAGCACAGTAACTTATGTAAGCACTTAGCCTACAGTAATTGTCAGGATGTGAGGGGTGGAAAGTATGATATGAAACAAATAGAAGATGTGAAACATTAGTCAAGTATTTCTAGTAAAAAGACACCTAATAAAACATACAAAGTTTATCAAAGCCACTGTTATTTACTTATACAATATACTTTATCCTGTAAGTTACCATGTCAACATAACTGAAGGAATTACTGATATTATAAAGTAACTTAAGATAAGAGATAAGATAAGCCTTTATTGTCCCACAGCGGGGAAATTTTCAGCGTTACAACAGCCAGCAAAAATGTCATATATAGAAATACAATAAAAATAAATAGAAAAATAGTCAGAAATAAATAAGAGTGACTGAGTGCAGTTGTAAGTATGAACAAATAGATAAGATAAAAATATTGCACATATATAATATACATGTACATGAAAATATTTCACAGCAACATACAGTATGAAGTAGATAACATCATGAATAAAATATATGCATGAAGATAATGCACAGCAGCAGATGAAGTATAGTAGCGAATAGTCTGCACACTGACAGTCAAGTGTAGATTACCGGGAGTTGTACTGTATCTCTCCTTCAGACACCGCGGGTGGAGCAGCCGGTCGCTGAAGGACCTGCCCAGTTCTGATAGAGTGACATGTAGGGGGTGGGAAGTGTTCTCCAGTAGTGATGATAGCTTGGCCACCATTCTCCTGCCTCCCACCACCTCCACTGGGTCCAGAGGGCATCCAAGGACAGAGCTGGCCTTCTTTACCAGTCTGTCCAGTCTCTTCCTATCCCTGGAAGAGATGCCACTGGCCCAACAGGTCACCCCATACAAGACAGCTGATGCCACCACAAAGTCATAGAAAGTCCTCAGGAGCTGCACTCCAAAAGACGTTAGTCTCCTGAGCAAAAAGAGACGGCTCTGGCCCTTCTTAAACAGAGCATCCGTATTGTCTGACCAGTCCAGTTTGCTGTTCAAGTGAACACCCAGATACTTTTATGATCTCACAATCTCAATGTCCGTTCCCTGGATGTTCACTGGTGTAGGGAGTTTGCGCCTGCCGAAGTCCACCACCAGCTCTTTGGTTTTACTCGCGTTGATCTGGAGGCGGTTCTGCTGACACCAACCCACAAAGCCCTGGGTCAGTTCTCTGTACTCCCCATCATCCCCGTTGGTGATGAGGCCGACGATGGCAGAGTCATCAGAGAACTTCTGCAGGTGACAGTTCGAAGTGTTATGGGTGAAGTCCGCTGTGTAGAAGGTGAACAGGAAAGGCGCCAGAACGGTTCCCTGTGGAGCCCCTGTGCTGCAGAGAAGTGTGTCAGACACACAGTCCTGTAACCTCACATACTGTGGTCGGTTTGTGAGGTAGTCCAGGATCCATGCTGCCAGGTGATAGTCCACCCCAGCGTGCTCCAACTTGTCCCCCAGAATCCTGGGCTGGATGGTGTTAAAAGCACTGGAGAAATCAAAAAACATGATCCTCACAGTGTTTCCAGCCTTTTCTAGGTGAGAGAGGGATGTTTGAAGTAGGTAAATGACAGCGTCATCCACCCCAATGCGGGGTTGGTAGGCAAACTGCAGAGGGTCCATACATGGGCTCACCAGCGGACGCAGGTGGACAAGGACCAGTCTCTCCAGGGTCTTCATCAGGTGAGAGGTCAATGCCACTGGCCTGTAGCCATTTAGGTCCTTGGGGTGAGGGGTCTTTGGCACAGGAACCAGACACGATGTTTTCCACAGTTTTGGCACCCTCCCCAGCTTCAGACTCAGGTTGAACAGGTGCTCAACAATCCCACACAGCTGATCCGCACAGGACTTCAGAAGTCTGGAGCTGATGCCGTCTGGGCCCGCCGCCTTCCCCACCCTTATCTTCCTCAGTTCGTTTCTCACCTGGGATGTTGTGAGGAACAGTCCGGTTGAGCTTGTAGAGAGCATGGGGGCTGAATGGGGGGTGTGAAATGGGGAGATGGGCCCAGCCCAGGCTGTGGTGTGGGTGTATTAAGTGGCTGTAAGCTGAGGGCTGTGGGGAGTGAGAAGTGGTGAGATGAGGGAGGGGGAGGGCTGTAGGCAGGGAGGGTAGATGGTGATGATGGTTGCAGAGGAGACGGGGCAGATGCCTGATCGAATCTGTTGAAGAATACGTTCAGGTCATCTGCCCACTTCTGATCCCCCGCAGGCCGGGGCTTGGAGTCCATATGGCCCGAGATGGTTTTAAGGCCCTTCCAAACTCCTCTGGTGTTATTTTTCTGCAGTTGACTCTCCAACTTTCTCCTGTAGCTGTTTTTCCCCTCCCTGATCCTCCTCCTTAGCTCTCGCTGAACTCTTCAACTCCTCCTTGTTACCCGATACAAAAACTCTCTTTTTTTCCTTGAGGAGAGCCTTAATATCAGGAGTAATCCAGGGTTTATTGTTGGCGAAACAACGTACAGTCCTAGTGGGGATGGTGTTTTCCACACAGAAGTTTATGTAGTCCGTCAGACAGTCTGTGAGGTTGTCAATATCCTCCCCATGAGCGTCACTAAAAATGTCCCATACAGTAGTGTCAAAACAGTCCTTTAGAGCATCCTCTGCTCCGTTAGACCACTTCTTCACTGTGCGTGGGACAGCAGGCAGCCTGCGCACAAGAGGTCTGTAGACAGGCCTGAGATGCACAAGGTTGTGATCAGATCTGCCTGGGGGGGAGACTCAATGAGATGTATGCGTCCTTGGTGTTGGCATAACACAAGTCCAGTATTCTGTTGTCTCTGGTATGGCACGTAACATACTGAGTGAATGTGGGTAGAGAGGAGGACGGAGGGGCATGATTAAAATCACCAGAGATGACGAGGAGGGCATCTGGGTGTTGTGTCTGCAGCCTGCTTACTGCTGAGAGCAGGACATCACAGGCTGCCTCAGCGTTGGCATGCGAGAATTCCCTCGGTAGATAGTATGGCCTCATGCTAACAGCTAGCAGTTCAATGTTCTTGTCGCAGGTTTGCTCTTTAACAGTGATGTGCCCAGGGTTACACCATCTATCATTAACAATCACTGCCAGCCCTCCTCCCTTCCTCTTATCGCTCTCCTTCGTCCTGTCCGCCCGGAAAAGTTGGAAGCCATTTACCGAAACGTTCGTATCCGGAGTTAGCGCGGTTAGCCAAGTCTCCGTGAACAGCATGATGCTACACTCCCGGTATTCCCTCTGATGTCGGGTCAGCGCCGCCAGCTCGTCCATCTTATTGGTGATAGATCTTACATTCCCCATGATAATCGATGGGAGGACGGGTGTATAATGTCTTCTCCTGGCGCGGCACTGAGCCCCCTGTCGGCTTCCCCGTCTCCTCCTCCTAAGCTCGCTGGGCACATCAGGTCTCTCCCCGGGTGGTAGCACCGCTGTATGGCGGAGAGCTAACAGCTGATCCCTGGTGTAAACAGTGGAATCACCATGGCTGCCGGCGGTAACTACGGACGTGGTCTCTAAGGGCTTCAACAGTCTTGTTTCCATAAAGGATAAACAAAATGTCCCAAAAATGCCAAAAAGTACCAATATAACAAGTACTAAAAATACATAGCAAATACATACAGATATATAGCAAAAAAGGAACGAGTATACTACACTAGCAAACTAGTAAACTCAAAAAAAACTCAAACCACGAACGGGAGCTGCTGCAACAGGCTGCCACTCACAGCAGCGCCGGAACAAAACAAAAAAAAGCTTATGTAGTGCTTATGTAGTGCTCAGGAGCCAAAGTATCTGCAGCTACTGTGAGGACTGTACTGTGTCCATGTTACAATGAGCCATCTAGGCAGCAGGGAGAAAGGACCCAAATGCAGACCGACGGCAGGCTGAGTGGTGCAGAACGCAAAAATGAACTTGCAGGGAAACACGAGGAACATGCCATGGAGAGACAACCAAAAAACATCAATGACCCAACAGAGAACAAAGGGAGAGGACCGGTATATATAGGGGAGGAGACAACGAGGGAAGCAGACACAGGTGAGTAACAAGACACAGGTGAAAACAATCAAAACTGGAGGGAAAAGAACAAAGACAGGAAATAAAAGGCACACAAGAAAACAAGAACCGTGATTTCAAAATAAAACAGGAAACAACAAGACAAAAAACACAGAGTTCTAGGGACCATGACAGTCCATGTTTCAGAGCAACTTGGATCTTTTCACTTTTTTTTACTTGTCAGACAATTATTGCCATATTTATACTTTAAAACGTAAAAGCTGCAGATTATCTGTTTGGTACTCGTTTAAAATGTTGCAGAGAATATTGTATAACTTATATTGTGATCTGTCAACAACATAAAAAAGTTTGTGAAATGAGACAGAAATGTCTTGTCTTGCTTACATAGTTACTATTTACTACCTGTAATAAAGAATTACTAGCCTAAACTCCTTAATATTTTCTTAGTCAGGATTTTAAATCGACCAGGTTTTTCGACCCTTCTACATGCATGAAATCAAATACGTTTTCATAATACCTTTGTGAAAGAACCTGATATATTTCTCTAATACCACAGGACCCTTACTACTAAATTTAAAAATGACCAAAACTGACCAAAAATAAAGCACTTTATTCATAACAAATGAAATGGAAATATATAATGTAAAGTAGCAAAGCCATGTTTTATGTTAAAAGTCCAGACGAAGTCCTCCATTACAGTATGACAAGAGGAAACCAAAATGACAGAACAACATTTTTAATCCCATAAAGTGACCAGTGAAGTGATTTGCCCACTGTAATTGTGCAATTCTTGAATCTAACTTGTTATGGCATACTATGCATTTCATTTCTAGGCGATCCAACCATAGTTAACTGACATTTAAATATTTTCTTCTTTAATTTGCTTTCTATAAGGATCACTCCCAGTGTTGATGTAGCCTGACAAAAGTGCTGTGAAATTTGGAAAGTGTTTTAGTATGTTTCTTTTAGTATTTGTACTAATTCAAGTAGGCATGATCTATTTTCATGTAAATTATTTAGAGCACTGAAAATACTTTTCTTTCTATTTTTTTTACATTGTCATTCTGTGTGTCTGTGACTATTCTTAGTAATTGCACCTACCATGCTCTTTATGTAGAACCATAGGATTACATAGTTTAAGGCCTCAGTGGTGATGGCTCAGTTTCCCCACATCACTGAAGACTGTTCTACGTACATGGGCTGCTACTCAGCCTGAAATAACATTACAGATTAACACACTGAATTAGACTGCATTAGTAATAAACTGGCAACTAATACATATACACACTTGAATTTTCGTGACTTTTCGAGCACGTTTAGCATCTCATTTTTGCGTTCAAAGACGGCAAATAATAATAATAATTAAAGCTGCAAGTAGCGATGAACACGCCCTCGCACATCTGCGCACGCAGCATCCGCCGCTTCATGTTCAGACACTGGGCACAGAGAGGTTAACCAGAAGAAACGGAAAGATTTGGGCCGTGAGGGCCAGTGACGGGACTGGCAAACAATCATTTTATAAATAGATCATTCATCTCAGTGCCCATAAAAATCAAAGTAATCAGGGTTTTCCCTAACACTATAACACTTTAGTGCACCAGCCAAGCGTTTTTCACAGCTTGTCAGTTGAATGAGAAGAAAATAAATTATGCTGAGAGTTGTCTATCATGTTTTGCATCAATGTTCGCGTTGGTTTCTCTGTCCTCCCAAAATTTTTTAAAAGGACTGTGTGTGTGTGTGTGTGTACGATCTCAGCCCCAACACACACACACACACGCAGAGCAGAGAGGGAGAAGTGGAGAAGCAACACAGAAGATGGGACTGATGACAGTGAATAGGCAGCTGATGTAACCAGCAGCTGCTGACATGGTTACCTGTGCCGGTTGTAATTCTGCAAAATTAATATAGGTGCAATAATGTATCTGTCAGATAACATTCCTTAGTGAAGTTTAGAGAGAATGAAGGAGACAGACATCAGTCAGTCAGTCCTTTCTCCTGTCCTCCTCCCTCTGCTGCTGTGTCATGTAAATCAAATGATTATTGTCTCACAAGGCTTACTTCTTGTTACTAGTAGGTGGCGCTATGACTGAATATTGTCATATAGATGTCCTCAGACCTGTAAAATTATCCAGGCGGGCATGCCATTCAATGAAAACTCAAATGCTTCGCAATTTAGCATTGTGAAGGTGTTTTATGTACTCTGACCAAATCTGACGTAGATCTGATTAAATCTCTAGGAGGAGTATGTCAAAGTACAACCCCTGGAAATGGCATAAATTGCACAAAAAATTCAAAGTTAATTGAAAATAACTGACTTCCTGCTGGTTGTAGGTTATGGCTCCAAGAGGCTTTTTGCTAAGTCTGGACATGATACATATGCTTACCAAATTTTGTATGTTTAGGTGAAACATACAGCGAGGGCTACTCTGTTGAAATATTGTAGGGGGCGCTATTGAGCCATGTTGCCACACCCATGTCCAAGACCCACATCAGACAACAAAATACATCCCTTCTGACGTGTGTGGCATGTTTTATGAGTTTTCAAGCATCCCTTGCCCCTCAAAAAACTGCTTCCTGTTTCATGGTGAACAATGCGTTGTCACTGCAGCACTGTTGATGAAAACTCACAATCTTCACCGTGAAGCATCATCAAGATCTTAAGGCTTTACTGGCCTTAGGTTGTTCTGCTCAACCCATGCTAGGAGTAGCATGTCAGACTATAAAACGTGTCATATCCTGTTGCCAGTAGGTGACGCTATGACTGCGACTGAAAATTAGCATATAGATGCCTTAAGGCTGGGGGGGGGGGGGTCATGAAACATGGCAAGATTGGGGCCTCTTGGACAATGTACAGTCCACTTACAAATTACTTTCTGTTTGACGGCGAAACAAATTCCACGCCATGTCACGGACACGCTGTTCAACAAAAACTCAAAAGCTTCGCAACATTGTGCATGTCTCTCATATGAACTGACCAAATTTGATGTGGATCTGATTAAATCTCTAGGAGGAGTACGTCAAAGTACGACCCCTGGCTTGGGTCCTTGCACCTTCCCGCACGTCTGGGGTGATGGCAGGACTCCGATGGATGTGGTTGTGGATTTTCACGACTGTCGGCAGACATGACGTTATGCACATTTTCTATCAATTCCTGTTTCCAATATTTGGTGCTAGAGAACACACTCTAAACACGCATTATGTTGCTGTATGTGTTGTATGTGTATGTGTTGTGTTGTGTGGATTTCATGGAAGGTGCACACCTACCACACGTAGGTGCACGTGTTAATATTATATTGAGTTCTATGACTAGAACTCAATATTAGCACGTGGATGTCTTCAGGCCAGGACTATTATCAAACATGTTAAGTTTAGGGCAGATTGGACAGTGTACATTTGAGTTATAACAACTTCCTGTTTCATGGCGGAACATGGAAATTCGACGCCACAGGCACACCGTTCAACAAAATATCAAACTTTTAACAACTTTTCATTGTGAATGTCTTTAGATTGCACTGCCCAAATTTGAAGATCTGATTTATTCTCTAGGAGTTTGTTAAAGTACAGAGCATGCAATTGACAAAAAATGGCCTAAAATTGCACTGAAAATTAAAAATTCCTGACTTCCTGTTGGGTTTAGGGTATGGTTCTAAGAGGCTTTTTTAAAGTCTTGGGATGATACATCTGCCTCCCAAATTTCATACATCTACATTAAATTTAAAGGTTGGGGCTTTGATTTTGAAATTTTGTAGGGGGTGCTATCGAGCCATTTTGCCACACCATGTCCAAAACCCATATCAGATGTAAATTCTCACCACTTCTGACATGTGCAAAGTTTCGTGAGTTTTCAAGCATCCCAAGCCCTCCATGAAGGGTTTCCTGTTTAATTGTGAAACATGCAAATTGTCCACACCGCCACAGCAACTGCGTTCCATGGAAACTCGCTTCGCAATTTAGCATCACACGTCTTAAGGTCAAGCCAACCAAACAGTGAATCTGTTGAGTACTCTAGGAGCAGTTTGAAAAGTTCCATACTTGTAAATTGTCTAAAATGGCATCTTGTCTCATGGCCTATGACATCATCGTTCGAGATATTCACAATTCATTCTCAATTCAGCATCACACTCGTTTGACGATTATACCTACCAAATTTGAAATGAATCCGATAAGCTCTCTAGGAGGAGTTCGAAAAGGAAAAGGAAACAATACAGAAAAAACACACAAAATTCAAAATGGCTGACTCCCAGGTGGGCGGAGTTAATGAAAGCCAATGGGAAATATGTCCGAAATGATGAGAGCAATATGCGTATCAAATGTGGTGAATATCGGAACAACTTTATCCCGACTATGGGATAAAGTTGGGGGGGCGCTACGGAGCCCGCTAAATACGCACAAACCCAGTCGTTGTATGTTCTCGCAAGGTTCACGGGGAAGGATGTGTGTGCCAAATTTCATGAGCTTTAGAGTATATCAAGGGCGTCAAAAATGCGTTTGAAGGCTAAAAGTAATTAGGGGGCGCTATAGAGCCGATGTGCCACACCCATGCCCAATTGTGACATCAAATCAAAATATTTACCAGTTCGACTATGGGTGCAAAGTTTCATGAGTTTTTGAGCATCCTAAAGGACTCAAACGTGTTTAGAAATGTGAAATTTACGCAGCAAATGCAACGTGGCTGACTTCCTGTTGGGCAAACGCTCTAAAAAATAAAACTGAAATATGTTCTTCATGATGAGAGCAATAACCCCAACAAATCTTATGAAGATCAAAGCAACTTTATCCCAACCGTGGTGTGCGTTTGGGGACACTATGGAGCGCCCTGGCCACGCCCGAGCCCAGTCACTGCAGAACTTTGGATTTTAGCCAGTTCTGACCTGTGTGCCAATTTTCATGAGTTTTCGAGCATCCCAAGCCCTTCAAAAATGCGTTACAAAAGTATAATAATAATAATAATAATAATACTTCCAAAAACAATAGGTTCCTTGCACTTTCAGTACCTGGGACTGTTGGGCCAGCAGATCCAAAGGGGGTCGTTTGTGTTCCACCATGACAAATGGCAACCAGTTTGACACTTATATTTATTTGGGATGTCAGGTGGGATATATGCCATATGTGAACATTTTTGAAGCTCTTCCTCTGACGTTTGGGAAAGCGAGGTGATAGTATTTTTTTTTTTCATTTGGGCCGTGACAGCCGTGACAAATGGGATCATTATAGAATATTATTGGTAATATTGTCCACATGGAATATATATTGACAAAAGGGGACATTTTTTACATTTGGGTCAACATTTGTGAATACTGTTGCCATTTGCAATTGTCCAGTTCTGGGAATACCTTTGAATAGGGTGGTCTGGGTTCCCATTTGGACAGTCTGTGGTCTCAAAAAATGTTCCTGTTTGTCAGTGTGGCCTTTGGAAACCCCGACAATTCCATTCAAATGTATGTCAGACGTCAGGGTTACCAAATGTCAGAAACATTCATTGAAGACTTATCATTGAAATATGTTTCATAAAAGAGGGTGCTCTTTAAGTCTGACTTGGTTCCACCTCAAGGATGTTCCTGAAAGAAGATATCTCACCAAAGGGTGTACAGAGTATGCACTCAACAGTCTAAATAAAAAGGTTCTGAGACAAGATGTTTGGTGCAAAAGAAAATATGGGCCTTTGAAAATTTGACATTATCATTACCAATAGTCACCTACAGATATAGCTAACATTACTGTAGCTAACGTTATGTGGTGTTCAACACGCTCATTAAGTCATTTTTAGTATGATTGTTTCAACCAGGGATAACAGCGCTGGGCTTGCAACAAAATATATAACATAGGTCTAGTCGTTTTAAGACATTTTTATGTGAAAATGTTACATATTATACCTTTAAACTAGTCAATCCTCACACCATGCTCACTTGATTATTCCAAATAAAGCTTGTTTTTCTAGATGCTGCGGAGGGGATTTGGTCATGTGGGCTTGTCCCACATGGTGGGTGGGGTCTCAGATCTTTCTATGAGAAAATATGCACGTTTGAAATTGTTCAATATGCAATAAAAAACATTAGGACACCTGGTGACCCTTTGAGCTGTTTTTTTGGGAGCCTTAACATGCACATAGGGCCACCAAATTCAAGTCAGCTCTTCACTGCAACACCAACTTTAAAATGGAAAAGGTAACTTTCTAGCTCTAGTGTAAAGGTGAACTCACGTTAGTGCGACCTTTTGACCTTTCAGTTTCCTTATGTCTTTGTCTACTTGGGAACATTCTTGACATTTACAATTGTCCATTTGGGAACCCTGACCACCCCATTCAAAGGTATGCTAAATGTCAAAATGTAAGGGTTCAATTCCTTGAATTCTGACATTTAGAATACCTTTGAATGGGGTGGTCTGGGATTGGGCCACTGTCTCGTTTTGTATAAGGGACTTCCCTTCCACTCTTGTAGGGATGTGATTTTTCCGGATTAATCCGGAATTCCGGATTTTCCGACCTGAAAATGTGACCCACGTGAATAATGCAGATCCGTAAAAAAATTAAAAGGGGTGGTGGGGTCGAGTTGAGTCGTCTTGACAAGAAGCTCGCCCTGACGCTGTTTCGGAACGTATTATTCAGGTATGTCGGGATCAGTGTTGCCAACTCTCACCTGAGACACGCTTGGCTCAGGCCAAAACACTGCGACAGCAACAGAGATGAACAGGCGAGTGTACGTACCGTTGGTTACGTACTGTAACCCCCATTCTATGAGTATAGGCTCTTAAAATACTCTCTATTTGGTCCACGACATGTGCACGATGCTTATCGCCGTGCTGACAGCTGTTCTGGCAGAAAACCCTGCGCTGGAGCGCAGAAGGCATTCAAGCAAGCTAGTGAGTGAGTGTTCATATTTGGCTGAGTGAGTGAAAGCTAAGTAGCTAAAATTACTAGCTAGTGTTTGCTTATCTGCTAAGTTAATAAGCTAGTTAACGCAGCCAGCTGTCAAAGTTAGTTCTAGTGTAGGTGCTCTAAAAATTTTCCTTCTTTTTTGTCCTTTGCCAATCACATGCCTACTCTTGCCTTTGCTTCTCTTATAAAACACATAATAAAACAAAGCAGCAACATTAATGGAAGTTGCGCCATGATGGTTATGATAACAAAGAGTTTATATACGCACTGACTTCTTGTCCTTTACTAGCCCTCTTTGTTGAAGAGAACCAGTAAAACCTTGCCACACCAAATGTGCTGTGTGTACAATAATCTCAGTAGGAGAAAGGAAAACCTGGCCTTGGGTGTCTCCGCTGAGGCGCTGATAATGCATGCAATTGATGTCTCCACAGAGGTGGATGGGCATCTAATCAGCTACACAGCACTTGTCACTATGAAATTTAATTCAATTCAGTTTTATTTATATAGCGCCATATCATAAAGTTATCTCAGGGCACTTTTTCATATAGAGCAGGTCTAGACTGACTCTTTATATTTACAGAGACCCAACAATTCCCACCATGAGCAAGCACTAGGCGACAGTGGCAAGGAAAAACTCCCTTTTAACAGGTAGAAACCTCGAGCAGAACCAGGCTCTGGGTGGGCGGTCATCTGCCTTGACTGGTTGGGTTGAAGGGGGAGGGGAGGAGCGGGAGAGAGAGAGCAGGAGGAAAGAGAACATACAGCAGCACAATACAGTTCCACATAATTCAATTCAATTCAGTTTTATTTATATAGCGCCATATCATAACAAAGTTATCTCAGGGCACTTTTTCGAATAGAGCAGGTCTAGACCGACTCTTTATATTTACAGAGACCCAACAGTTCCCACCATGAGCAAGCACTATGCGACAGTGGCAAGGAAAAACTCCCTTTTAACAGGTAGAAACCTCGAGCAGAACCAGGCTCAAGGTGGGCGGTCATCTGCCTCGACCGGTTGGGTTGAAGGGGGGGGGGGAGCGGGAGAGAGAGAGCAGGAGGAAAGAGAACATACAGCAGCTCAATACAGCATAGATATGGTAATGGCATTGATGTTAACACCAACAGAAACAACACTAAGAGTAACATTATAATAGCAATACTAATAACAGCAACAACAGCAATAGCATCAGCGGGTGCAGAGCAGGAGCACGGGGGCAGCAGGCTGCAGCAACCACAGACCCAGACTTCCACAGCTCCAGAGGCAGAAACACCTGCAGAAAGCAACAGAAGGGGAGCAACAGAAGGGGAGAGAGAGAGGAGAGAAAGCACACAACTACGGGAAGAAGTTGAATTAATAACAAGCATTGATGGGATATGAGGGCGTACAGATGGAGAGGAAGAGGAGGAGAAAGGAGCTCAGTGCATCATAGGAAGTCCCCGGCAGTCTAGGCCTATAGCAGCATAACTAAGGGGTGGCTCAGGGGTCACCTGAGTCAGCCCTACTATAAGCTTTATCAAAGAGGAAAGTCTTAAGCCTACTCTTAAATGTGAGGAGGGTGTCTGCCTCCTGTACACAAACTGGGATCTGGTTCCACAGGAGAGGAGCTTGATAGCTGAAGGCTCTGGCTCCCATTCTACTTTGAGGGACTCTAGGAACCACAAGGAACCCTGCATTCTGGGAGCGCAGTGCTCTAGTGGGGTAATAGGGTACTATGAGCTCTTTAAGATATGATGGTGCCTGACCATTTAGGGCTTTGAAGGTGAGGAGAAGGATTTCAAATTCTATTCTGGATTTTACAGGGAGCCAGTGTAGAGAAGCTAATATTGGAGAAATATGTTCTCTTTTTCTGGTTCTTGTCAGTAAACGTGCCGCAGCATTCTGAATCAGCTGGAGAGTCTTAAGGGATTTATTGGGGCAGCCTGATAATAGAGTTGCAATAGTCCAGCCTAGACGTAACAAATGCATGGACTAGTTTTTCTGCATCTTTTTGAGATAGGATGTGCCTGATTTTTGCAATGTTACTTAAATGAAAAAAGGCAGTTCTTGAAGTTTGTTTTATTTGGGAGTTAAAGGACATATCCTGATCAAAGATAACTCCAAGATTCCTTACGGTTTCGCTGGAGGCCAGGGCAATGCCATCTAGAGAAACCATATCTTTAGATAATGTGTTTCGAAGGTGTTCGGGGCCAAGTACAATAACTTCGGTTTTGTCTGAGTTTAACATCAGAAATTGCAGGTCATCCAGGTTTTTATGTCCTTAAGGCATGCTTGAAGTTTAGCTAATTGATTGGTTTCATCTGGCTTGATCGATAAATATAATTGGGTATCATCTGCATAACAATGAAAATTTATGGAGTGCTTCCTAATAATATTGCCCAAAGGAAGCATATACAAGGTAAATAGAATGGGTCCAAGCACAGAACCTTGTGGAACTCCGTGACTAACTTTGGCGTGCATAGAGGATTCATCATTAACGTGTACAAACTGATATCGATCTGATAAATAGGATTTAAACCAGCCTAGTGCAGTACCTTTAATGCCAATAAAATGTTCTAGTCTCTGTAATAGAATGTGATACTGGACGGGTATCGAAATGCAGCACAAGATCTAGTAAGACAAGGGTATGGATGTTCCTTTGCCTGATGCAATTAGAAGGTCATTTGTAACTTTCACCAGTGCTGTCTCTGTGCTATGATGCACTCTAAATCCTGACTGAAAATCCTCAAACAGCTTGTTGTTGTGTAGAAAGTCACACAACTGATTGGCGACTGCTTTCTCAAGGACCTTAGAGAGATATAGGTCTATAATTTGACAAAATCCCCGGATCAAGAGTGGGCTTTTTAAGAAGAGGTTTAATTACAGCTACTTTAAAGGACTGTGGCACCTTTTAATAAGGACACATTGATCATATCTAGTAAATAATTGCTAACTAAGGGTAAAATTTCTTTAAGCAGCCTAGTTGGGAGGGGGTCTAAGAGACACGTTGATGGCTTAGATGAGGAAATCATGGAAGTTAGTTGATTACGGCTGATGGGAGAAAAGCAGTCTAAATGTACAGGTTTTACAGTTGTTTCTAAGGTTCCTGCGTTTGAAGATAAGTCAGTACCAACTGAGGGCAGGAGGTGCTGAATTTTTTCTCTAATAGTTAGAATTTTATCTTTAAAGAAGCTCATGAAGTCATTACTACTGAGGTCTATGGGAATACATGGCTCAACAGAGCTGTGACTCTCTGTCAGCCTGGCTACAGTGCTGAACAGAAACCTGGGGTTGTTCTTATTTTCCTCTATTAATGATGAGTAGTAGGCTGCTCTGGCATTATGGAGGGCCTTCCTATAAATTTTAAGACTATCTTGCCAGGCTAAAAACGTGATTCTTCCAGATTGGTGGAACGCCAATTTTCAAGTTTTCACGATGTTTGTTTTAATTTGCGGGTTTGCGGGTTATACCATGGAGCTAACCTCCTCTGTTTTATTATCTTCTTTTTAGAGGGGCGATAGAGTCGAGTGTTATTCGTAGTGAGCCTGCAGCACTATCAACAAGATGATCAATTTGGGAGGGACTAAAGTTAGCATAGGAGTCATCTGTTACATTGAGACATGGAACTGAATTTAATGTCGATGGAATCACTTCCTTAAATTTAGCTACAGCACTATCAGATAGACATCTAGTGTAGGAATGTTTGCCTAATGGCGTGTAGTCCAGTAATAGGAATTCAAAAGTTAATAAAAAAAATGGTCTGATAAAAGAATTCTGTGGAAAGACTATTAGATGTTCAATTTCAATGCCATAAACAAGAACAAGGTCGAGGGTGTGGTCAAAACAGTGAGTGGGTTCATGTACACTCTGACAGAAGCCAACCGAATCCAGCAATGAGATAAACGCAGCACTAAGGCTATCATTTTCTACATCCACATGAATATTAAAATCACCTACAATAATTATTTTATCCGTTTTAAGGACTAAACCTGATAAGAACTCTGAGAATTCAGATAAAAATTCAGAATACGGTCCAGGAGCTCGGTACACTATAACAAATAGAATTGGCTGTACTGTTTTCCAGGTTGGGTGTGAAAGGCCAAGAACAAGGCTTTCGAACGAGTTATAATTTAGTTTCGGTTTCGGTTTGATTAATAGGCTTGAGTCGAAGATGGCTGCAACTCCACCTCCTCGGCCTGAGCCTCGAGGAATGTGAGTATTAATGTGACTGGGGGGAGTGGATTCATTTAGGCTAACATATTCACCTTGACACAGCCAGGTTTCAGTAAGACAAAATAAATCAATATTATGATCTGATATTAGATCGTTTACTAGAACAGCTTTAGATGAGAGAGATCTGATGTTTAAGAGTCCACATTTAATTCTCCTATTTTGTTGTACTGTTGCAGTGGTGGTTTTACTTTTTATTAGGTTTTTATGTGTAACTCCTCTTCTGTTTACTTTGGATTTAAATAATTTAAGTGGTCTGGGGGCAGACAACCTCTCTGTGGAGTTTAGGGTGGGTAACTGCTCTAATGGAAGCGCAGAGAAGCGTGTAGGACTGCAGCTCTGCCTCCTGGTCTGGACCACAGACTGTATTAAGTCTATGGTCTGAACTCTGAGCTGTCATGGCTTTGGGCCACTAATAAATTCGGCCAGATTTCTAGATATGAGAGCGGCTCCATCCAAAGTGGGATGAATGCCATCTCTCCTAATCAGACCAGGTCTTCTCCAGAAAGTCCGCCAATTATCTACAAAGCCCACATCATTACCTGGACATCTGTAGTTTGTTTCAGTGGTAGTGAACATCAGTAGGTCTTCTGTCTTTAGTGTATAACAGCTTCTCTGGGAGGCTGGTGGTACAGTATAATTGCTGGACGGATGCAGTGGTCAAACACCACAGGTCCACTAGTTGTAAACTTCACTCAGCTATGCCAGCAGAACGCCAGAAGGGCAATTTTGGTTAACGTAAATAGTTGTCATTGGCTGTTCCTCTTGTTGTTTTGCAGCCAAAGCAGCCAAGTACGGTCCATTGCAGGGTTTCCTTGGTGGTGCAGGAGGAGGAGGGGTCTACAGAGGTAAAAGACTTACACACATTAGCATTTTACCTACTCCCAAAGCCTGCTACAGCAAAACATTTACAGATACGTGTGTGTGCATTATCTCCAGTGTCTGCGTAGAAAAGACTTAACTGTAATTCTGGTGTGCTTTGCTGCAGGTGGAGTTGCAGGATGCCAGGGCAAATTCTGTGGGAGGAGGAAGTAGAGCGTCTCTTGAGACCTCAGTGTGACCTCAAGAAACCATGGTGCTACTGCATGATCTAGAATGTACATTTTATATGCAAACAAACCCCATTAGAAAACATGTTGTTTTTACTTACTTGACTTCGACGTCTGTTTTTTATACAAACCCACCGACCCAGAATTTTGTACACGTTCTGATGTGACGTATTGATAGTGCCTTTAATCATTGATGTGGTCAAGTTAATCAGCTTTAACTCCCCGTACCGCACCAGCCTACTTACAATACAAAGAGTGTGTTTGTTTCACCATGTGTTGTTCTTGTGCGTGAATGTGTGTGTGTGTGTTTTGTACTGTTGTGCGAAAGACTGTCTGAACCATCGGCTGCCAATGTGACCTATGAATGATTTCCCGTTCGGTTTTAATCCTAAAGCAAGGTGATCTGTCCTCAGCGTAAAAGGCCACAGTGTCTCACCTCACTGTGCAGAGCTTCTCTGACATGTCAGAGGCGCTGGGTTGGTCGAAGCTCGTCCAAAAAGCTGGTGAAATCTGCCCAATCTCAGCATTGTTTCTGGCTCCCCGTCTTCTCCGCTGCTATTTTTAGACCTGCTGGGTATAACGCAGCGGGAATCGGGGCTCCGGCCAACCCATCTGCTCTCAGTAACTTTGCTGATTCTAGTTGCTATGCAGTTCAGTTTTCTCAGCATTTTTATTCTTGCCAAACTTGTGATGTATGAAGAGCAGCTTCTGCTCTGAGGAACGACAATCAAAAATTGTTTGATTCATTACAGGATGTTTAAAAACCAGTTTTAGTTCCAAGTAGATTAAAATGTATTTCAGATACTACTCTGGCATGTACATTATGTATGTATGAATGTTTAATTAAGTGTCACTGTCCTAAAGTCTGCTTCAAATGTTTAGTCTCATTGCAGCAGTTATTTACATTTATGTAACTTGTCATTACAATGATTATTCAAGATTTTGTTTTGCACCATGCTTTGACTCATAGCTTTATCGTTATCAGGAATGTGTGAACATAAAACAAGAACAATCTTTTGCTTTTGCATTTATTCACTGTTTAGAGTTGTAGTATAGAATAAGACTTTGTTTAATGGGAGTGTTCATGTGTTTATGTGAGGCATAAGCACCCATTGTTCTTCATTTACTTGAGCTGCTTTTAAAAAAGGCTTACTGACCAAAGGTTTCATGAGCGCTGTTGCCAAGTGACCCCATCTCTTTCTGTAACTGTGTACTGTATTTTGTACTAATTTGATGTTAGCTGGCTTCAGTTCCTTCACTCGGTGCTCTGTAAGAACTGTCTTTGAGCCTCGCTGGGTCAGACCTTGTCTTTTGTGCCGTGGGATACTCTTCATCTTTATTTAAAACTGTTTTTATAAGGAGGAACAGTGTGGTTTTGCACTTTTTATATTTCCACGACACACATGTGACTTGTTCCCGGATATCCCGGCATTTCATTTGCTTCATTAAATAACAAAATAAAATGTGTTAAATGATCTTGTGTCTTCCTTTTTGTTTTTAAAGTGCATTCCACAGCAGCAGCTTTGTCCTGTGAGTTGATCAAAACCACCTGGCCTAGGGTGTCCTGGTAGATCCGTTTGCTTTAAGGGTTCATACCACATAGCGATAATATCTCGGGCTCAAGTCCTGCCTGCTTGGGACCTTCGTTGCATCTCAGTTCTGCCAGATCTTTACTGTCTCTCCCAACGGGCCAAATGAATCAGGAACCATCAGATTTAGTGTATTTTAAAATCTGATATGTGCATGATTTGGCAGAACTCTTCATTGTAGCGACAACAAACAGCAGAATAAGGGCAGACATTTTGCCTCAGTGGTGACTATAAACTGTTCTTGTTGTATCATCTGGAAATAATGAACACACGCTGCTGTTCTCCTGGGAGAACCACTGACCCATGATCCTGGAGAAGTAGCTTACACTGTTGTTCCATCACTTATATAATGTCCCACTTCAGAAACACTACAATGTCACTATGGAACTGCAGTATAATGCTGTAATAAGTTTAATAACAAAACTACGAACCCATTTGGCTTTATTACAAGAACAGTACAACTTGTACCAAAGGAGATGTTCGTCGTGTCCTAATCATTTCTTGAAAGTTGCCACCTGAAAGTAACTTGGTGCCAATTATAATAGAGAAAATAGAGACAAAGTTTTGGGACTGTTGTATCCTGTAACTGTGTGTTGCATTTAAATGCAGTCATTTTCTTAAAAGACTGCTCAATTTAAACCCAAATAAATATTTATTCATCATTAACTTTTTACTTATTCCTCCATATTTGTTGAATTGTCTGCCTGTAGACAATCGAGCACTTCCACTTCAGCTGATTTCAACTAATTCTACCGCTTACAGGCCACATCACCTGACATTTAATATGCTTTCATCTCTAACTAACATTTCATTGAATACACTTAAACTTCACACTTCATCTGTTTTAAACACTGATACTTCTTCAGACTCTTTCAGTGCTTCATCTGACACTTCAACTCCTATGTGCTTCAATTTTCCAAGAAAATGTACAACTGTTTCAAACGCTTCAGCTGCTGTGAGCACATTTACATTTTCTTCAGGAAATGTTGCCTTTTCTCGTTGAAATAAAAAAATAAACAGATAAATTATCATATAGTTCTTTAGTAATTACTGAACCCACCGTTGCGTTTACTGCCTTGCCTTCCTCCTGACCCCTCCTCCCCGCCCTCTATAAAGTAATGCATTAATTAACCGGGGAGTGTTCCTGGTTGGCCGGCCCCTGTCTTCCTCTCCCCGGCTCCACAGCTTCATTGGTCAGCAGCTCTCTTGAATGAAGCGCCGCAGAAACGTGCAGGCAGGAGGAAGCTGTGTGGGCCGCCGCAGGGAGCGACCGACGCACAGCAACACGACCGCCGGGCGGGCTGCGGTGGTGGTCGCACACCGGTTATCTGTCGACCAGAGGCGGCTGGCTCTCTCCCGGAGCTCGGTGTCGGAGAGTGAATGAGGTTGATGCTGCTCTGCTGCACCTGGAAGGACGAACGCATGGGAGAGGAGGAAGGTAAGTAGAGGAGCTGCTGGAAAAAGAGCCTCTGGCTGCATGCGGCGGCGGCGGCGGCGGGGCGGGAGATGCAGAGACAGCGGCGCGTCCTCTGCTGCTCAAAACACAGAGGATGCTCCACCGAAACTGGCAGTAAACGTGAAGCTTTGCTCTATTTTTTCCTGCGTTGGGTGTCGTTTTATTGTCAGTCTCACACAGAGACAACAGTGTAGCATCGGTGTGTCTGCAGGGAGCGTCAGGCTGCATGTCCATGTTGTGCTGCAACTGAAGCCATGTTTTCTCTGCGAGTTGATGCACCCGTCGTGTTTGGATGCAGTGTTCGCCCTCAGGCCATACACAGTGCTCATTTGCAAGCAAACTTCTCAGACAGCCAAATATATTCCGCTTATAAACTGGTTGTTACATTAATCAAAATAAAATGAGGACTCTATGGGGTGATTCATGCAAAATTACACGATTTTAACAGGTGCAGCATGAAGTTATGGGCTAGCCCAATGTTTTAACGCTCCTACAAAGTTGAATTAACTTTAAATTAAAAACATATTGGGAACAATTTCCTGATGTAAAGCTGCACATCTAATAATTGAAAGATTAAAATCCCCCCAGCTTTCCTCACATATTTCCTTGTGTGTGACTGGTATGGATTTAATAATGGCAGTAGGTGTTAACACCCTTTTAGCTCATTATTTGTTGAAAGGAACATTAAATGGAGAAATCAGTGGTTTCCAACCTGGGATGCTTACAACTTGTTACAAGATAGATATTGAGGGGTTGTGAGATGATTAACAGAAGAGGGAGACAATAAAACATATTCATGCTGCACAAAGATTTCTCTCTAATCTTTGCTTTTTGTCTTGCAAATAACTTGTTAGATTTTACTTCTTCGTGACTTTAAAACAAGGAAAAATCATTTTTTAGTTGAACTGGTCAGAAATGATGCAAGAAGTTATTGTTTTGTTTTAAAAAAGGTTGGGAACAATTGCTCTAGATCAAGCCTTGGTATAATACATTGTGTGTGTATCACAGTGGATATTTGGTGGATTGCTGCATTAAGATGTGACGTTACTGTATGTTCATTTAGAGCTACTGTACTCTGTTATCCTGCTGCTGATCTGTGGCAGTGAACTGTAGCTGTCTGTCAGGTTCACTGAACGTCACAATAGACCTTTTATGTGATGACTCACTTTGCATTACTGTGAGTTCATCTGCTGGAGGAACTGCCGCACCCATCCAGTCACATACCTGCACAGGTCATAGTGGGTGTCAGTGTTTGTGTGTGTTTACCGAGGTATCTGTGTCCTCTGAGACCTTTGCTGACAGCAGAGGTCAAGAGGACACAATGATCAGGGAGAGAAATGCTTCATAATAAAGAGACGAGGTGAAAAATATGAATTAGTGAAGAGGTGAGGTGAAGGGAGAGGAGAGAGAAAAGGCATTAGCACAAACCAGAACTGCCTACGATCAATAAAACTACTACAGCAGGGCGGCTCGCTCAGGCATTACAGTAATGAGCCGACTGCACAAAACTTCTGCCAACACAGCTTTCAAATCGAGGGACGGACGAATAATGAACGCTGCAAGGACCTTTTCTCGTGATACAACACCAACACACTCGTACTGATATCCAGATGTTGTGCTGCAGGAGGCAGAGGTGTCTGAACTGATGTGTATATTTATAGCTGTTTTGCATTTGAGTGGTGGCATGCAGATGTTTTAGTTTCAGTTGTCTGCAAAGTTACATGCAACTGAAAGCACCTAATAATGCAGAAAACATAATAAATACTGCATATGATCGATCGTTTTTGGGGTATGTTTATGGTTTATTTTTATGTTACTTTTCAGTTGCAGAAACATGATGATTTATTGCCAATAATAATGATCCATTTGTCATTAGGGCTGCATCCAACGATTAGTTTTGTTGTAGATTAATCTTTTCTCAATTAATCGATTCATTGTTTGCTCTATGAAACATTAGAAAACAGTCAAAAATGCCCATCATAATATGTGATGACCTCATCAAATGT